>JBBPDB010000028.1:9939006-9963067 GCA_037974465.1 Brachypetersius altus | reverse complement strand
TGTGTGTGTTTGTGTGTGTGTGTGTGTGTGTGTGTTTGTGTGTGTGTGTTGGGGTGTGGGTGTGCGTGTGTGTGTGTGTGTGTGTGTGTGTGTGTGTGTGTGTGTGTGTGTGTGTGTGTGACCACCCTGCTGTGTGTTGGACCAGTCTTTGTCGTGTGGAGCCAACATACCCAGGGATCAATGCATCTGTTCTGTCCTCACACGGGGCACAGTCACCACTGAGCCGGTCAGCCTCTCTGCTTAACTCTTTACTGACCCACAGTCTTTCATACCACACACTCCGCTTAGCGGCCACAGTCACCGATTTCCTCATTACCGATGCACACACTCCACGCTGCATGAAATGGATACAACAGTAGTATTGCGATGATACTGCATGCTATATGCCATATGCTTTGAACTATAACATACACTGTCTGTCCACACTGTGGCACTGAAAAATTTAACACATCGTCAGTCATTTTAAATGCCAGTCATTGAAATATCTGTCAATACTTCTTTCAGGCAATTCTACACCGTTTTGCACAGTTATGGGACGTCCGCCCCAGGTGGCATTCTTCTCTGGTGGCCTTTGGCTGTAACTGCCACTCGTTAGGTTATGATACACTTGACACAGCATGCATAGAGCTTAGCTAACAGAAAATATGCATTTTGTGCTGAAATAAGAAGCTTTTGCTCAATTTCATCTGTGATGAAATTGCATTTTGTGCTAGAAAAAAAGCAGTTACCGTGGATAATGGCCAGGTAAGGCAGAGGATGGGTGACTCAAAGAAGAAAGGAGGAAACAATTGTGTGTGTGTGTGTGTGTGTGTGTGTGTGTGTTAGGTGGGCTGGTGGAGGGGGGGTGGGGGGGGGTGCAGTTTCCGAAAGGCTTAGAGAAATTGACCCAGAACTGCCATGGAGCTGTATAAAATTATAATATTTCTGATGGTACAGGGTCATATACTAGAGCCTGGCGTGAAAAAAAGAGAAGCGTTCCCTGAAACATATATTTTGTCTTTAACTTTTCACTGTTGTCTAAGCCTTTCATGTGACCTTGCCTCATTTTGCAATACGGTGGGCCAGGCTGTCCAAAAACGATCAAATCTGATTAATACTGAATGGAGAAATGCAAATATGGTATATAGAATAGAATAGAACATAGTGTCAATAGCATCATATAGGCTGGAAGCATTTCAGGATGGTTTTAAAGAAACACAATATTTTGTTCACCTTGAAATTTAATTTGAGCCCAGTGATTGTAGGCTGCTAATCCTTTTCTTCTTCTTTTTTCTTCGCTTCCTTTCTTTCTCTTTCTTTTTTGCTCCTCGCTCATTGCCTTTCATTCAGTCCTTTTTTCTCTCCATCTTTCCTCCACCTCATCTGTCTTGTTCTCATTAAAAGGCAGTGAAGTGCTTTTGGCCATAGTAAACAGTAGCCTCAGGTAGAGCAACATGCATGCTGTCCCATGCACAATAGGCCGAATGCTAAATGCATCAGTATGCGCTCTGGCTAGAGTAATAAGTGGACCCAACAGTAATTACTGCGGGCTGTCACTGCCTTGCTCTCTGAGGAGCTCTGCTCACTTCTCAGTAGGCAGTCCAGCCCTGCGTCCCTTCTGCATCCCAGGACAGAGACTTTAAAGGAACACCTCAGTATTGTTCAGCTGATTATCTGTCTGTAGCATCTGTAGCATTCAGTTGATTACTATGGGCAGTAATTTTGATATATTTTCCAGTGCTTAGAAAAAAGGAACAGAAAACTCACTGACTTGATTCACACTCACAACAGAAGCCCATGTGTAGATGCTAAAAAAAACTTTCCTCTTTGGGTTCTATTGGAAGATCCTCTGTTTGTTTGTTTGTTTCTTGGCACAGTGAAATGAATGTTCATGGTAGTTGATTGTATGCTACAGATGCTGCAGACAGAGATCAGGCTGAATAAACCCTTCCTTCAGCTGGACAGAAATATTGGCATGTTTTAACGTAAACCATTCATGCTTTTGCAAGTTCAATACCTAAAACCTTTTTACATCTCTCTGAGAATAGCTGTGCTCTCATGCTTCATTTCACCTCAGACTGTGAAACTGATACACAGACAGGGAGCGAATCTCAGCCTGTCCCAGCAAGTGTCCTACCTGTGGATGAACTTACACAGAAATAGCACCTGTTTTACACCACAGCGGGGCAATTTCAGCGTGCTTCACACACACACAACCACATGCACGAGACCTTCAGCTTGACTCACAGCAACACAGCTATTGTATGAAAATCAGGCATGTTTGCCAACACACACACACACACACACACACACACATAAACGTCCCACATGCGTACAACAGTTACCAGTAAACCCTACGCGTGTCCCAGCAGCAAAAGTGAAGGTGATCAGTTACCTGCGACGGCAAGCCGCATCCAGCCCAAGCTCCTGACAGCACATTCCTCCTTCACACTCTGACGTCCTGTTTCTTTTTTTTCCCTCTCTTTCTCTCTCTCTCTCTCTCTCTCTCTCTCTCCCTCTCTCTATCTATCTCTCCTCCTCTGTCTCTCTGTGCCGCTCGCTCACTCTTCCCAGTCCACACTTGTTTGAGCCTATTTCAGTGTGGACACTGGAGCCCGCTGTGTCGGTGGCATGGTTTCGAGCAGTTTGGCAGAAGGTCACATCATCTTGCTCTGTGAGGGGAGGGAGGAGAGGGGGAGAGAGAGGAGAGGGGAGGAGGGAGATAGAGTGAGAGAATGAGGAAAACCAGAAGAGAAAGATCAGGGGAGAGGAGGGGGGGTGAGTATACATAGAAATGTGGATATTAGAGGACACAAGCAGTTGAGCACAAGAAGAAGTACATGCATGTTTACGTCCACCTGTAATGTCTGAGACATGCACTCTTAACAATAAAGGCTCCGGGATGGTTCTGCTAAACCTTTCATTGATAGAGAGCCTTATAGTGCATTATATGAAGATCTTCAAACTTTACAGAGGTTCTTCACACTCACACCTTTAATGTATTGACTTAAGACTTTTAAAGGACCATTTCTTGAAAAGTTCTTTAGGCAAACAAAGGAGGTCACTTCAGAGAACCTCCTTTTGGCATGTTTATTTTTAAGAATAATTTTTGTTTCATTTGAGGGATTTTCTCACCTCTTATTTCATGTAGATGTCTGTGTCCACACGAAGTCCAAAAAGTGCCCTAATAACTTCCAAAGGATCACCAGCAACAGATTTTGTCAGATTCTGCCAAGTGCCAAGATGTATCCCTCACAGTCCCATCTGAAAGTGACTAGGTAAAAAGCCAAAAGTGTCTCGGAGCGATTATTGGAGATTATCAGTTAGTCTGTGGAAGAGCCTGAACCTCCAGTTCACCTCGATCACCTGTTCTCACCTCACATGTCAACCGTTCTTCCTCCATTAAGACAGCGTGTACAGACTGGCAGACAGGTGGTACAGGCCAAAACCTTCTTGTTCTTGTTGCAGGTTATTCCAGACCAGCATTGAGCCACATATTTTCTCCCAGTTTTCTTTCTCTACACTGTTGATAGGTCTTAGCTTTCTCTCCTGAAAAAGAGTTTTCTCTGAAGATAATCACATCTGTACAGTTGAGTTCGGATTCGGGCTGTTGGCAGTAAATGTAGATGGTCACTGTAGTTGTAGTTGTAGGATGCAGTCCTGGCCCCAGGATTATTGCGTCCAGTTGTAATCCTGCCTCCTCCTGCACTCTATGTCAGAGCAAAGGCTTGTGAGCCGTAATCATTATGTGGTAAGGATTTATCCCGAGTCTGTTTCTCTCTCTCTCTCTCTCTCCCTCTCTCTCTCTCCCTCTCCCATTGCTTTCTCCCACCCATCCTGTTTTCTCTTCTCCCACGCCTTCTCCCTCCCTCTTGATGTGCCATCCTGTATTACTTATAGTTCTCAAGCTGACAGAGATTATCAATTAGCGCTCATTTTCCATTTAGCTTATTCAGCTTCATCTGTCATTCTAGTGGAATCTCTTTCCGTTCTCTTACCTCTCTTTGTTTACCATCGCAGGACACTGTTACTCAACAGGTCCATTAGATCTGCCTCAGTGCATATTACATGCAATTCATACGTATAGAAACACACACATCTACACATGTGACAAATACAAAACACACACCTTAATACCATGACTGTCGCAAATGAACCAACCTTATTCTGATCCCTACCGTTTTCCTCTTCACAATTATTTGTTTACAGAATTATTGGTGCAGATAAAGAGTCAGATAAATGTCATAAAAAAATTATTTGTTGTTTTACAGCTTGATCTTACATTAAAAATATAATCTAACCTTTCAGAGAGAGAAAGAGAAAACATTTTCTCAAATACATGCTTATCCCAATCACTGAATTACATCTAGAAGTTCAAAATCTAGTTATACGTTTCCTTTTTAAGTCTTCGGGAACCCCTGAGTGGTCACCCCTTCCTTGTTTTGTCAGGGTATAAACACAAGATGACACAAAGGCCAACCACCCTTAGTCATCCCACAGCCTGAGAAAGATCACAGGATGCATAAATGAAATGAGACAAAAAATATTGGCGATCTTCATAAATCAGGCAATGGCTGTAAAAATAGCTTCACACCTCAAAGTGCTCCGATCTGCTTGTTAGGGCAACATAAAGTAATAAACAGATGGAGCATTGATGGACAAACGAGAGGAAATCACTATATCCATGCCCACAAACTATTTCAAAGTTTTACCAGAAAAAGAAATCATCGAATTATTACAAAAACCTCACTGGTACTTTGATTAATATTGTACTCTATAGTCAGATTAGACAACAGCAGCTTTTTTTGGGACAAATACCAGACAGGTTTGCCATTTAAAGGGCCATGGTCATGTACAGAAGAACCCAATAGTGGAATATGGTGGTGGATCTATGATGCTGTGGGGTAGTTTTAGTTCTAAAGCCTGTGAGAATCTTATTAGATTACAGCATGATGAGGGACCGCCTCTTCGAGGAGATTAAGAGCTGGATTATGGTCAGAGCTACCAAATAATTATTAATAATACTTAATAACAACAATAATGATAAATGATTCTTGACTTGGGCATAGGGTTCTAAGATAACCCATTAAATGCTATTATATGAGAGTCTTTTAAACTTAAAGACTGTGATACGTTTTGTAAAAAAATACTTTTCTTTCCTACAATATCTTTTCTTTGCTATTTTCAGTGCAAGACCAAACACATACCACAAACACTTTTTGCACATCTATACTAGAGATGCCAATAATTCTGAAGGGTCTCTTCCAGCAGTTGCCGACATGACAGGGCGTAATGTTTGAATATTAATAATGATTAATTTAGGTTAACAGTGATTGCTAAATAAAGAGAGCGCTAAATCGGAGTGAAGGTGCTTATTAACAGTTTCAGTGAGGTAAAGTTTTATTCATATTAACTTGCGTCTTCCCATCTCTGCGCCCAGCATGATTAATTCTCTTCGCCTTGTGGATGGGGACACTTTTTGAGCAGCTAATTTTCTGGCCAGAGAAATACATGCCAGGAAAGAAAATGCTTCCAGCTATTGATTACGTGTCAGAGATTTGGGTTAGAGGAAAAGAGGCTGGAGCAATGACACGAAGCAAAAGAACAATTTACTTTTTTGGGAAGGGCTATAAATAACTACACCAAAATGCCACAGATCATATTTTGGGAACATTTTGATCTTGTGGACACATTTGGAAAAACATGGCATTTCGGATCTTATATTACATTACAAATGTTGATTAGACGTCATGCTTTGCTGTGTGTCAGGCTGTAATCTCAACCTTCTTTTTCATTTAGGTGTTTAAGTTACAGCCACATAATCTGACAATGTACAGGCTGGATGTTTTTGAATCTCAAAATAAACCTCCCTTAGATAAAAGACACTTTCTGTTTAAAACTGTAATTTTAATTCTAATGTTGTACTGCCAGGGTTTCATTCTTTTTCCATGTATGACTAAGACTGTTTAACTACAGGCTCATTAGAAATCTGACACTGTAAAATTACAAACAAAAGTATTGTTTGTTACCGAACAACAGAGCCCCAGAAATAGCAGATAGGGTCATCATGAGTTCCAGGACTGTCATCGCTCATGGGCTCCTCCTCTGGTGCAGCACTGACTGCCTACGGAGATTTCACCTCAGTTAACATGACAGGGTTCCAGACAGCGCTGGAAATCCCACTGATAAAACATTAACAATGTCTCATTAATATAATCACGAATGGGAGTGTGATGCTACAACCAAATACAATGTCTGTGTTAAGAGCTGCTTTTAATTTTTCTGAACACAGGAATTTTTATATGATTAGTGGACCTCGCTGCCTTTTAAGTGTTAAAGAAATCACGTACATTGAAAAAACATAATAGGATTACGTGGCTTCTTATTTTTGTAAAAGTATATCACTACGTAGTAAACTACATTTGAAACATGCTTCACTTTCCCTGCAGAATCTAGATGTCCTGATGCAAGTGACTAATGCAAGTGATGCAATTTGTATCCTTATGTTTTTGTACCAAATTTACCCCCAACACTAGTTATAACTAAATAAAACATTGTTGCTGGGTAGCATAGTGGATAACCACCACATACAGAGGTTACACAGAGGTTAGATGCTTTGGATTTTGTTGTGGATTTTGCACCATGACACCACCACCGGGGCAGCTGGTAACCTAGTGACCAGAAAGTCCGGGTTTGATTCCCAAGACCACTAGGCACCGCTGAGGTACCCTGAGCAAGGTACCGTCCCACACACTGCTCTCCGGGCGCTGTGTTCCTGCTGCCCCCTGCTTCACTTGGTGAATGGGTTAAATGCAGAGGTTGAAATTGGTGGTGTGTTCACGTATGACACATTTTCACACCTTTTCAGTACAGAATAGGGGTGTAATGATTTTTGTTTCTGAGGATTTGTTTTTTAAAATATCTTGAATTCACAATTTTGGTTTGGCTTAAATAAATACATTTGTATGTGGGGCAGCTGGTGGCCTAGTGGTTAGGGCGGTCGCACTGCAATCTGGAGGTTTTCAATTCCCCTGACTGCTAAGCACCACTGAGGTACCCGGAGCAAGGTCCTGTCCCCACACACTGATATCCGGACATCGTGTTCCTGACTGCCCACTGCTTCGCTTGCTGAACAGGTTCAATTCAATTCAATTCAATTTTATTTATATAGCACGTTTAACAGTGGTCATTGTCACAAAGCAGCTTTACAAAATGAAATAAATGTGTGTGAATGAAATGCCTCTGATGTGCAAGCCAAGATGAAGAGGAATGCAGAGGAAGAATGTCATGCTGTGCACACTGTGTGCTGTGTGGTGTGTTCACATATGACCGAATGGTCACTTTCACTTTACTTCTGCATCACCACCCTCTCACAAAATAAACTTCTCCAAAACAACAAAAACAAAAAAACCTCACTCCTAAAATGTATAAGCTCTTCAGAAAAGCAGTCTTTTGAGTGCGGTCTGATCCCTCCCTGGCAGGTTTCCTCAGATAGGATGCACCCACATGCCTAGTTTTGATTGACAGTGATTTAAACAAAAGAAAGCAACAAATGAGAGACGCTCAGAAGAGAATGAGGGATACAGTTTCAAATGTGATTTTTCAAATATCTATAAATATTTTACTTTCCCTTTCTTTCACGTTCGATGTTCTCTTTCACACCCCATGACTCCTGTGTGTGCAGGATTCATTCATGCAGAAATCTAGACAATTCATAACCTTAAAGTGACAACTGTAAGATGTTCAGAGTGCTGCCCCTTGAAGACTTGCAGCATCACATCCAGTAGACAGCTACATAAAGCCAATGCTCCAATAGTTACATGTATTTCTGAGCAACACATTGTAACCAGCTTCATTTCTGTAAAATCTGCAGTGCAAAATACAAATAATACTTTATATTTAATTTCTAGATATTATCTCAGACAATCTTTTTTGCAAACACAGGACATAACGCCACTGTTAATACATTAACCCTGCAAAACCTCTCTCACTCTTCATTATATGGAACAATATAATGTCTACTGGCAGCCTACATGTGCTAATAGGAAGCTAAAGCCCACAGATTATGTCAAAAGAAGGTCAAGGCTCATCAAATGGTGATTTGTGTAGATGAGAAAGAGCAGCACTGGACCTGTAGTGCAAGACAGGTAAATATCTTTTTGCGTAGTTTAAGGATCACTTCGTGTGTAATCACCATTAGATCTTGTTGAATATTTTCAGTCTTATCTAAGCGAGCCACCAAACACTGATTATGCTGCCACAGGCCAGCACCATTCTCCTTTTCATGCTGAAACTCACAAGGTGGGTTTAATCCATCACTCTCTCCTTCTTGGCAGACACGATCAGGGCAGAGACTGGATGTATTCAGGAATAAGCAGTTTATGCACAAAACAAAAACAAACGTTAATATTGTCTGTTAGAATTAGGGAGAGGAATCGTGATTTTCAAATATTTAAATAGTTATAATAAAAATGTTTTAAATAATAAAAATTATAGTTTACTATCATCTAAAACATTTTTATTTTGACTGGGGCATTTTTGGAAGAAACATGTCACTATCGCCAGAAGGTGGTGGCAAATCATCTGAAAGCTTAAAGCTGGTAACCACCATTAAACAACAAATAAAGGAGAGAAACACAGTGCTCTCCAACTTTTGACTTCCTTCATGTTTTAAAGTTGTTGAAAGCTGCACTGCATAGTTAGTTTACTAGCCATATATGCTTCGTGTGAATATTTTCAACAGATTAAATTGGTAACACAGGATTTCAGGATTTTTATCTACATCCTACTCTGCTCTTTTTGTGACTTAAATTTCAGAAATATTCCTGTAGTCTGGGAGTATCTAGCTACAGTTACTATGCTATGGGCTAGACACAGGTTGTCTAGGGGTGGGTTTTAGCAAAGGGTGGAGATGTGGTTTGGGGCAGAGCAGCAACTGACATCTTCTGTAATCATGGAATATTTGGTAAAAATGAAATTCATAATAGGCGACACAATAACTTGATACACATTGCAGTTTTTGCAGCTATAGGTGGTTCATCTGTACTTATAAGTGTCACTGGAAGTCTTTCAGAGTGTTTGAAATGCACCATTCTGGAGGAACATACTGATTTCACAGCAGTGGCGAAATGAAAAGCTACCTCTCCAAAAACTGTTACACAAAATGGTCACATAAATACGCCACCTGATGCCTGAAATATAGCTTTTATGATGGTTTTCACATACGATTATGGCATAAGTCATATTTTTGAAACACTGTTTATGGTAAAGGGGCACAGGGAGGGCAGAACTGCATCAAAAAATGACACAGTCAGTCTAGGGCATGAATAGGGTTTTTGTATTAACCTCAAACATTAAGTCAACACTGTTTAGGCAGTATTATACTATTACACTATCCATCATGACCCACCATAACGATTCTTTACCTTTGCTTATCTCAAATGATCAAGAAAGGTCCACATTATGTTTGAAAGCACAAGGGAAATGACTCAAAGCCAGCAAAATGCATGTGTTGCAGGAACACAGCGCTTCAGTGGAGATGTATGCTAAGTGTTGTGCCTTGCTCCCTCCTCCAATCACAGGGTAGCAGTATTAAAAACCTGAGGGGCCTGCAAATGATTTCAACCCCCCTCTTCCCACAACACACATACACACACACACACACACACACACACACACAAGCATGAACAATCGTTCACAAACCCATTTTCCCTGCTTCACACAAAGACACATAAATAGCCTTTACCTCACACATATTCTCACACTTGAAAACGGTATTCATGGACAATAATTACGGGCGGTATTACTCTGAAAGCAGAAGAAATCAAGAAGGCATACCACTCCAAGACTCACTATACTCTCATTACCCGGCCTCTACAGCTTAATGATGGTCCAGGTCCGGGAAAAATAGACGTCAAGTAAGTTCTCACGGTCTATAAAGCACCTTTCTCTACCTGGTCTTCTTCGAAATCTCTTAGAGTTGAACTTGATGAACAGCCTTTGGTTTTATGATCCTGTCACATCTGAACTGAGAAATCTTGGGTGTGTCACAAAGATGTATGCTCCCCAAAGGCTGTGGGGGGGTGCATGTTCTCAATGACCTTATCTATCACTGAGCAGGGGTGGAGGTAGCTCAGTGGGCAGGATACTTGCTTCCAGACCAAGAGGTCATGGGTTCGAATCCTACCTTCAGCATACCACCACTGGGTCCCTGAGCAAGGCCCTTAACCCTAAGTTGCTCCAGGGAGACTGTCCCCTGTAGTTAGGGAATGAAAGTCGCTTTGGATAAAATTGTCTGATAAATGCCGTAGATGTAATGATGTTCAAAGTTTTCTGTTTAGTTTTGTTCTGGATCTACTATGCCAAGCTTATACAACGTTGGTCCCGAAAGACTGGTTTCCAACATAGTTTGGTAATTCCCTGACTGAAACAGTGACTGGAGAGACTAGAGTTTGATTCCCAGTCTAGGCACAATGCTTTACCAAAAAGATACCACCACTATACCAAGAAGAGTACTTTGGCAAGACCCATAGGCTACATTCATCTATTTCTGTAACTATTGCTCTTATTAAGAATCTTTTTGCTGTATAAGTCATGCTTAAATCATCACACTTGCCTCAAACAGTATTTACCTGTAATTTGCAGCAGGTTTGCTTACTTGACATGTGCACCACTACTCCCAAGAACACTGCTGCCTTTTTAGTAGTATTTCTGTACATTTCTACAGATTCTTCAGTTTTAAACCAACTCATTCCACATGGGTGGGAAAGGAGGTGAAATCTTGCATTCTGCCATCAAAATGATTGTTTTCAATGTTCTTGGTTTATTCAGGTCAATAACAATGGTCTGGTGTCCTTTCTGAGAGAAGTGTCTCAGTTCACCCCAGTGGCCTTCCCTATCGCTGGCGATCGCAGGGTGGTAGCTCCATTCTGGGCTGATGTGGACAATCGGCCCACTGGGAAGGTGTTTTATCGAGAGAGCAAAGACCCTGCCATCCTGAAGAGAGCTACAGAAGACATCCATCGTTTTTTTACAGAATTCCCCAGGTTCTCAGCTACCTGGGTCCTCATCGCTACTTGGCATCAGGTTACGTTTTTTGGTGGGAGCTTCATCTCTCCGGTACGGGCTTCAGAACAAGTTAAAAAGCTTAGCATAGTGTTTCACAACCTGATCATGATTTACCCTGTAGGTCTGAGATGTTATTCTTGCCCTAACACACTCATTGATCCTAAGTCTTATTTTAATGAGCTGAAGAGTTGTCTTGTGTTGTGTGTGAACAAGTAAAACACTCAAATATGCAGTGGCTAGGACTCATATTGGAGAACACAGGTTAACACATATGGTAGGGGTGAGCAGATCTGGTCCTGGGCAAGAGTGCACCACAGTTTGTGGTGCTATTCATACTTAAGTGATGAGCTGAATATGACAGTCTGTGAAAAAATACTGTGCTGCCCAGCTCTCCAGGACAGGGTGTCGTGATCATGATACAGTCTGGTACAGTTAGTACACAGCATAAATAATTCAGTAAGATGATAGTAACAGCACTGCTGTCGCTTAAAGAAGAACAGTTCCCCAAAAAATCTAATTCAAGCAATTTTCTGGCTAAATCTAAACCCAGCTGATCTGCAGAAAGAAATAGAAGTCTATAGTACACCACAAAACTCAAAGAAGCCAAATTTGTTTATTTAATTACACAGAATATATTAATGTTTAGTTTCAGAAAAAGATCTGAATCAAGAATGGATTTTGTCTCCTCTCTCTCAAAGATGAAAGCTTTAGGTGCTGTCTGATAGGGACAGTTTTGGTGGTCTCCTAGATCCAGTGGTAGCTGAGGTGTGTTTAGGTAGCTGCTTGTGTGAATGTTGAAGCGTTACTTTGAAGACAAACATAATGTCAGTAAGAACTTTAGAAACAGCTTTAATTGGTAGAACAACACTATATATTGAAAGGGTTTAAGATTAGTATAATGGGTAAGTTAAAGTGGCAGTAGGGCACAAAAGTGAAGAGTAGACAAATTGAAGACTGATAGATTGTTTTATACTTGAATACGCTGTACTTAATGAATACATTGTACGTAATAAAATAATTATTATTTTTATTTTGCACTTTTATATTAAAGTCATGCCTCCACTAAAACCAGAAGAAGCAAACTTTAGACACCAAACATGTCTAGGCAGATAGACTTTGTTTAAGAAAGGAGAAAATTGTGGCAATTTGATTTGATCTGGTAATGACTGCAAATTACATGACTGAAATGTAATTGGTAGATCGTTTACATAAAAGGTCTTTTTACTTTAGGGTTCTTATCTAAGTGCTTTTCTTGGGTTTCTTATTATTTTGAATAATCAGTAACGGTAAACCTATTATGCTTTGCTAACCATGCTCTATGATACTTTGAATTTCCTCTTTTAAAGGTAAACACATTCCAGGTTGTGCTGATCACAGACAGTGAGCTTTCTTTCACCATCTTCCAGTACCATAATATCACCTGGACCACAGGAATGCATGCCAGCAGTGGGGGGGATATCGCTGGCCTGGGGGGAATCGCTGCACAGGTAGTGTCCCTATTCATTTCACTTCAATCCATGCACCCCCAGCCCCTTTATATGTTTTTGTACATTGGAGTAAACAGATTAAGTGTGTGAACCTGGAACATATATTCAAATATACCATTTAATTTATTAAACATTCATGACTATGCAAAAAAAAAAAATTACTCAACCTTACATCTTTAATCTGGATCTTCATAATGTAGTAAATCAGGTATTCAGGTATTCTGCAAGTTGCTAAGCTATTGTTATTCGTTTTATATTCTTCTTCTTTTCTGATGGCTTCTTGTCAGCTAACACAACCCACAGTCGTCCACTTTGTTAATAAAGATGCACAATCTCCAGTTTTCCTTTTCATTGCATGAATAAAATAATTATCTCTGCCAAGCAGTTCAACCCACTATGATGAGTGAAATAGAGCAGTATTTTGCAAGCTGTTTACACTTTTCTGACAAGCTGAAACTGAAATCTATTTTGGCAAAGCTGGAAGCGATGAATAAGTAACTCATCACTAGTAATAAAAACATCATATTCCATACTGTGCTGTCATTTATGAGATGTAATTAAAGGTGTAATTAAGATGCTCTGTTGTGCCTGCTGACTAACTACAACAACACTTGCTAACACAAATCCCTTCCAGGATTCTTAGGATTAGGATTTCATGAGGAATTAAAATTCTCAGACAAACAACCATCAAGAGCTTAGTCTATTTTCATGTAATTCACTTGATTCAAGAAGCCAAAAGCCGTGTTAGTGACCCTGCTGAGCAATTGTCTGCAAATCATAACAATTGTATAAGAATATTATTTTTTTGCCTTCAAAAAAAACCTAATGGGCCACTTTCCCATAGCTAGATTAAGCCTAAACCTAGACTAAAACCAGTTACTATTGATGATTCACCATTGACACAGCAGACAGGTCTACAGCCAGAATTAAATATTCTTTTAGTGTAAATGGCAGTTTGAAATGAAGTAAAAAAAGACCTGTCCCACCTCTACCCTTTTTTCCTAGGCAGGTTTCAATGCGGGCGACGGGAGGCGCTATTTCAACATCCCTGGCTCTCGCACTGAGGATATAGTGGAGGTGGAGACCACTACAAATGTGGGT
This sequence comes from Brachypetersius altus, assembly GCA_037974465.1. NCBI lineage: Eukaryota > Metazoa > Chordata > Actinopteri > Characiformes > Alestidae > Brachypetersius > Brachypetersius altus. Next base: position 9,949,433 of record JBBPDB010000028.1, on the reverse strand, counting down.
TATCCTGGCCGCTGGGTCTTCCGTATTGACGATGCCCAGGTGCAGGTGGGCAGCTGCAATGACTCAGGTAAGACATGGTAGAGAGAGAGAGTAAAAGGAGAACTGAGAGAGAAAAACAAACAAACAAACTAAGAAAGACAATGTGATAGTGTTAAAGTAAAGTGTTAGAGCAGTCAGATTTTAAGACCAATGGCCTTTTTGCGGATAGCGAGTGCCACTGCGCACCCCTTATTTCCACTTATTTCTCCTTACCCACCAGAACTTTTTCTAGTTTTTTTCCAGAACATTTTGCTAGTTTTCTCTGCAGCGATCACTGACCTTACCTTGTACCATGAGACATTGGAGGTTTCTATGATATTACATATCTTCTTAAGTGGCCATAAAAGTGGGCGTGTATTGTGACTAGTTAACACGTGTACTTTTTACATGTGGCCAAAATAGATTAAATGAATGAAAAATAATGCAGGTTTTACATTTTTTCTGAGGTCTGCAGCGCACCGTTTAAGAACCATGGTGTCAGATGTGTAGGTTTGATTACTTTGAAGATTAAATCTTGGGGAGAAAAGAAGTCAGATGAGATACTTCCAAGGTTTCAAAAAGCTATTAGTAGTATTTTTTTGCGTATATTTTGCACCAGCACTGTCATGGAGTGATTTACCTGGCCAAACAGTTTGCCCAGTGTAGCATGGCGGACGAACCCAATCGCTGATGGAGCACGAGAGAGTTGGTAGACCACCCCTTAGTCTTAAAACGCTCCACAAACGAGTAGAGATTCCCACCGGGAATCTGCGTTCTCAACACACATTCACAGAGTATATAGTAGCCATAGCAACCAAAGTACTCAGGGTACCAGCTGGATGATAGTCGAAATTGAGGAGGGCATGGGACCTTCTTCCTGTTTATATACCCAGTGACGCGCTACATTTACGTGACCGTGTGCACATCATGTGGCTGGTGTGACAAAGAGCTTCATTAGATATTGTCTGTTTGTCTTCTATGACATAAAGCAATGATTATTTTCTTTCAAGTTAAAAGAAAGTGAAAGCAACCATTCTGTCGTATGTGAACACACCACAGCACACAGTGTGAACAGCACAGAATTCTTCCACTGCATTTAACCCATTCACCAAGTGAAGCAGTGGGCAGCCAAGAACACAGCGGGGAGCAGTGTGTGGGGATGGTACCTTGTTCAAGGGAACCTCAGAGGTGCTTAGCAGTCTTGGGTTTATTGGTCAAATCACATCATAAAAGAATTTTTAAATAGCTGAAAGTTTTGAGTGCTGATGAGTGCTGACAGTCTAATAAGGGGGTAAAATGTGTGAGGTTTGGCAAAATTCCCAAGCACTTTTGGCACTTCTGTTTTGCTCTTTTTACAAAGAAAAGTGAATTTATTAAGTTCTGGCAAACCAAACAAGGAATATACTAATTGATTACATAAACATCTTTTAAGCTAAGTATCCTCATTCCTTTGATAGGACTGCACAAAACTCCACATTTTCGTTTCTGTTACAGCTTCGGTCTGCCCAAACCTGAGGCCCTGTCTGAACGGCGGCCGCTGCATCGATGACTGCATTACTGGAAATCCATCCTTCACTTGCTCTTGCTTGGCTGGCTTCACTGGCCGCAGGTGCCAGATAGGTACAAGAGTGAGGACACCCCTCAAACACATTCATACACACATGTGCTTGCGCACACACACACACACACACACACACACACACATTCACACACACACAATAATAGAGCTTAAATTCATCCTCCACTGTCCACGCCAGGAAAGAGGAAGTCAGCTTGTAAAAGTAAGATTCCACTCTTCTAGCCAAGGGGACAACCTGAGAGAACTTCTCTTTGGTCACATCTGCTTGTAATATGCATACCAAAGGACCTGTCCAACATTTTGCTGTGGTCAAATCATTACCTTTCCACCCGTCCCCTTTCACTTGAGGATTCCCTTATGTTTTCATTCCTGTGTGCACGTATAATAGGAGTCACATGTCACCCTCTCTCTCTCTCTCTCTCTCTCTCTATGTTTCTGTATAGATGTTGATGAGTGCTCCTCGTATCCCTGTCAGAACGGAGGCTCATGTGTGGACCAAATCAACAGCTTCATCTGCCAGTGTCCACTGGGGTTTACAGGATCCCTTTGTGAAACAGGTAAGATGTCCCACCTCCCCAGAAAATGTACATGCTTTGTGTAGCTGTGGACAAGCTGTACAGATTTTTAGAAAAAATCCCATTCAGCCTAAAAGAAACCAGAGTACACTCTTTCCAAGTCATTACTTAACAAGTTTCAGATTAAAGCACTATGCTGCTGAGCTAATCAAAACTAGACAGCTTGGAAACAATAGTGCTTCCAATGTGTGCTTGATTAAATAAAAAAAATCACCCAGTCTGCGTCAAGTGGGTAGCGCTGTTGCCTCATACCTGCAAAATGACTTAATTCTGTTAACCTATTGTGACGTCCACAGAGCGCCCGCTAGAGGCCGCAATTGGGGCTTTAATTTCTGGGACTCTTATTTTGAATTGAGTGTGTGTTTGTGTATAGGGTCTCAGTCTCAGGTGTCTTATATTTTCGTTTAAGTGATTGTGTGTAGTGGTTGGTTCTTGTTCGGGTAGGTTCTGTATTTAAGTTCTATGAATTCATGTTTCAAGTGTTGGTCAACCCTCACGAGTACCCTGTATGTGTCCTGCATGTGATCCCTTCCTTATGTGTCTGCTGTTAATTGTACTTCTGTTAGCCCCTTGTGGCTTTTTGTTTTTGTTATGTAGAGTCTGTGTCGTTTATGTAATAAAATTCCATCTAATGGAACCTGCACTCTTGCGCCTTGCCTCACTCCCGAGACGTGACACCTATAGTAGTTTTCATTCGTTCGTTTTCACATTTTGAAATTCTGACTTTTCAATCTATTATTGCATAATATATATGATACTTTCGGTTTTTGAGCCAAAGGTATACTATGGCAATGTTAAAACAAATGTGGTGGTGGATCATTCTGCTTTGGAGCATTGTAATGTATTTACATTTACGGCATTTAGATGACGCTCTTGTCTGGAGTGACATAAATCAGTGCTTAAGTAGTCCACAGCTGTTTCTTACCTGAAAAACAGCTTAAATCCATGTCAACTATTTAACTGAGATACTGCAGTCAGAGCATCTATACAACAACTGTCAAATAATAGTTAGCCAACACCTACCCAACAAAACATAAGCCATAGAGAACAACAACCAAAGCCATAGAGAAGTCAAGGGAAAGGGAGTTTAAAAAAAAAAAAAAAAAAAAAGTAAGCAGTAGGATAGGGATATAGCATTTTGGTCCAAGGGCTGTTGTGAAAATCAATGGTACCATGAATTTCACAAAATGCAAGAATATTTAAACTCTCAAGCTCATACGCAATACATGCAGAATACACAGAATATGCAGAATACGTAGAATACATAGTAACGCAACTTACCTACGCCATTTTGGATTGTTAAAAGCACAAATGTTTTTATACATTTTTAATCGTTGCCCAGCATTACTTAAAACACATTTTTATTTGATTTCTTTCTCCTGTAAAGGTATCATTTTCCAGATATGAAGTTTTGGAGATTATGGAGATATTTAATTAATGTATTTATTATGTCAATGATGGATTTAGTATACTAGTTAAACATTAATATCTTAGAATTAATTACTGAATTACATGCCTGCAGTACAAAGGGCAAAAGCTGAGCTGCTGCACTCACCTTGTGAAAAAAAATGATGCACAGAAGTGTCTGAAAGAGACTGTGAGGTTTCAGCACCATAAGCTTTTCACCATGCTGTGACCTCTCTCTCTTTCTCTCTCTCTCTCTTTCTCTTTCTCTCTCTCTCTCTCTCTCTCTCTCTCTCTCCTTCTCCCTCACTCACTCTCGGTTTGTCCCCCCTCCCTTGGCGGTCCGCTGGCTGCAGCCTCCCTCTCGTTCCCACAGTCCAGCCTGTGGAGATGTATCAAACCTCTAATACCTTTCACAGCCAGAAGCGCATACTTTCAGAGTGAGGGGAATGGCGTGCCGGATATATTAATCAGCTGAGTAAATATCCTGTGTGTGTGTGTATATGTATGTGTGTGCGCGTGCCTGCAGACATTGATGAGTGCCAAGAGAGTCCATGCCTCAACGGAGCGCGGTGCATTGAGGGTATCGGCAGCTTCACCTGCGAATGCCAGGCAGGTTACACCGGGCCTGTGTGTGAGACAGGTGAGCATGGCTGCGGAGAGCGCCACTGAAAGGGCAGTGTGTTCCCCAGGGAACTCAGCCTGCTTTCTGCATCAGGACTGCTCCTATTCATCCGGCAGATGGCCGTATCCAGACTGACTTTACAAAGCCTGCCATGGCACAAGTCTTGTTAATGGCAGGTCAGCATTAAAAAGCATCACCACATTGTCAGCTTCATTCATTTTCTACCCAGTGGTGTTCATTCATCGTTAATGTCATTTGCTTCAAATTACAACCAGTATCAAACTCTTCAAGGTTTGTGGTTCACAAGTATGTGCATATGGAGCATTTTGATGCCAGTGACATAAACTTGCAAGCAAACATACTTTATATATAACATACACTAAATTGCCAAAAGTATTTACTCACCCATCGAAATCATTACATTCAGGTGTTCCAATCATTTCCATGGCCACAGGTGTATAACTTCAAGCACCTAGGCATGCAGACCGCTTCTACAAACATTTGTGAAAGAATGGGTTGCTCTCAGCATGGTGCCGTGATAGGATGATACCTGTGCAACAAGTCCAGTCGTGAAATTTCCTTGCTACAAAATATACCACAGTCAACTGTCAGTGGTATTATAACAAAGTGGAAGTGATTGGGTACGACCTCAACTCAGGTCACAAAGTGGTGCCACGTAAACTGATGGAGCGTGGTCAGTGGATGCCGAGGCGCATAGTCCGCAGAGGTCAAGGACTCAATTCGCTACAGACCTCCAAACTTCATGTGGCCTTCAGATGAGCTCAAACTTTGCAATGCAATGCGTCGGATGCAGTAGTGTAAATCAGCAGTGGAGGCGTGTTCTCTGAAGTGATGAATCACGCTTCTCCATCTGGCAATCTGATGGAAGAATCTGGGTTTGGCGGTTGCTAGGAGAACTGACTGCATTTTGCCAAGTGTGAAGTTTGGCGGAGGGGGGATTATGGTGTGGTGGTGTTTTTTTAGTTCCTGTGAAAGGACTCTGAATGGTTCAGCATACCAAGAGATTTTGGACAACTTCATGCTCCCAACTTTGTGGAAACAGCTTGGGGACGGCCCCTTCCGGTTCCAACAAGACTGTACATCAGTGCACAAAGCAAGGTCCGTACAGACATGGATGAGCGAGTTTGGTGTAGAGGAACTTGACTGGCCTGACCATGACCCGATAGAACACCTTTGAGATGAATTAGAGCGGAGACTGTGAAACAGAGCTTCTCGTCCAACATCAGTGTCTGACCTCACAAATGTGCTTCTGGAAAAGTGGTCGAAAATTCCCATAAACACACTCCTAAACCTTGTGGAGAGTTTGCCCAGAAGAGTTGAAGCTATAATAGCTGCAAAGGATAGGCCAACATCATATTAAACCATATGGATTAAGAATGGGATGTCACTTAAGCTCATATGCATGTAAAGGCAGATGAGCGAATACTTTGGCAATAGTGTATATACTACTCAAAACTTAGGCATTTCAAGGTGACTCATCTCTTAACATACAATATCAAGGCCTCAAGGTTAAAGCTTAAGCACACCAACACAAGAGTCGCTAATTTTACGTATTTACAGCAGCATAGTCTAAGGAAGTAGTTAACCAAATTAGAGTAGCTTAGTCTGGGCCAGTAGTTAACCTAATTACAGTAGTGTAGCCTTAACCAGTAATTGACAGTGCTGATTAAAAGGAACAATGTAGCAACAGTAAAGTTTAATTCTGCACGATACAAAAAATGTTAGTTGTCACTGCTAGTTAAAATCAATAGGCTGTTAGGCCAGTTACAATGGTTGAGGTTTATAAGGCACAATCTTGATAATTAAAAAGTAGTCTTGGTTCATAAAAAACAGGTGCAAGTACTCTGCTCCTAGACAAATTAGAACCATTAGGATTACACTCCATTGGGATCTGGCCTACTAATTACTACTAATTTCCAGTTAATCTTTTATATCTCATTAGAAAACAAATGTGTCTAGAATCAGTTATCAGCCATCTGTTAAATCATAAGAGATCTTTAAATTGTGATATCAACCCATCAAGAAAACATTAGCTCATTTACAAATGTTCCTAAAGTGATACTAATGATTATAGTGTTAAACCAGTTTTTTAGTCAATGATAAAACACATGAGAAGACAAGGCTGATGTAGTGCTCACATGCTTGACATGATTTTTGGAGAAAAGCGTCAACACAGCCTCCCTGCTTAACAAATTGGACTCTTCACAGAGAAGCTTATTGAGGAAACACAAGCCCAGTTGGGAAATACTTTGTGAACTAAACTGTTGGCCTTGCACGTATCCCAAACCCTTGTTCCTACAGAGGACTGGATTACTCCTAATACTAGACACCTGGTCCATGTAACTGTAAACCTGCATGAACTCTAATACAACCTCACGTCTTAAGACATCAATGTAAAGTCAGTATGGAACTGTTCCAAAGATACACTCCCGAAAGGTTCCTGGGTTGATGAATGAAGCTTGTGTTTTTGTGTTTGTGGATCTAGACATTAATGAGTGTGAGTCCATGCCGTGTCTGAACGGAGGGGAGTGTGAGGACCAGGTGAATAACTACACCTGCACCTGTGCTGTTAACTTCACTGGAAGCCACTGTGAGACAGGTGAGCTCTCATCTTAGCTTGCTGCTAAGACTGCACTTTTCCTGCTTTCTGAATGCCAGCCACTGAGCACTGTCCACCCCTTTATTATTGTTTCTCTTTTGCAGTGGGAAAAAAATGTCTCATGATAGATGATGTTTATACAGCCAACAAGGCTACTTTTTTAGTCCCTGGGACAGACACATACACACACATACACAATGAAATTATGAATCAAGAGTGAAGCCGAAAACGGGATGACTGTGGCTTCAGGTTGCACGTCTGACTGACTGACCTCATGTATTTGCTTAAAGCTTCTACAACAGCTCCCGGTTCTCAGGCGTTTGGTTTTTTGGTGCGGTCAGACCTTTGGTTTGTCTGAGGTCAAAGCGGCTCAACCAGCCTTTTAAGGGGGAGGTTCCCAAAACAAGTGAGACAGTTCCTGAAGTGAAGCTGAGGACTGTGGCTTGAGCTTCATAAATTTACCCTGCGCCTTTCTTTGATTTTTGTTGTTACCAAGAAGCACTTTTGGTTTGGTGCAGATTTATGGCTGCATTAGGTCATGATACTCTAGACTGAGGAAAAGTCTACATCACTTTGTAGCTGTGAAAAGGGGAAGGCATGCAAATCTGCTTCATACTGTTTCTGTTTCTCTTCTCGCTTTCCAACAGAGTTAGTGTTCATGAGCAACTCCTCTACTGCTGATGGCACAAATCAGACAGGTAAACCTCAAATTCTTTCAACTTCAGGACCCTGCTGATTAGTGTTATGGTGTGAGGCAATAGTGCAGCAGAATATAGAAGCTGGAAAAAGATTATTACAAGATTAACTGGACTGTTGTAAATGTACAAGTTCAGTTAAACAAGAGGCAGATAATGAAAGTCTGCATTTAACATGCAACTTCCATCTGTTTTTGAGATCCCGCAGTTGAACTATGTATTTTCATATTGATAGAAGATATTTAGACAACTATAAGCAAATATGATTTTCCTGTTCCTAAATTGATAAAAGCTTTTTGTATTGTGTTTAAATGCTTTTATTGTGACTGTTGTGCACAACTGAAAGCTGCCGTTTTATTCTGTCACTGTATACACAGCAATGGATTCTCTCCCCATCTTTCACCTATCTTTACTCACTAGCAACACAACACAGAATATATTTCACAAACAGAGATCAAATTAAAATGAGTATCTTACCTTTTTTTAAAAGTCTGCGTAATTGAGTGATTAAAGAGAAAAAGTATTTTAGAGCTGATGTTGCTGTTTTAAAAAATACAGAATCAGAATTGTTTACAATGGAGGTGATATGAACCAGCTTTTTACTTTAATTCCTCTGAAGGCTACCTCACAGAAAACTGGTTCACAAATATCAAATATGTTTCTTTAATGGTTAAGACATTGTATACAATGTACATATACATATTTCTATACATATTTTAAAGTGCATGCAGAACATTTAGTACCAAAAGAAAATAATCTTGTCATTACCACTATATTGAAATAATAGTGGTAAAGAAAGCACAGTTACCTCTATCAGGGTGGGAAAATGGCCTTCAGTGGATGATGTAACAAAATTGGTGATTTTATCCAATTATATTAAGTTGTCCAATGATTTCTCTACAGGTGCAGTTTGAAAAGTTGCAGTAGCCTATACATGATTCAGAAGAAGCAAGTGCTAGCCTGTTGGGGGAATTATAAAACGACACATCGGTTAATTTATAATTTCAGATAGTATATATTCATATTTCCTAGTATTCAAACCCAATTTTTTAATTGCCGTTAACGTAACATCATTGAACGGCTCAACACACTTGGAGGAGAACACTAACTGCCAATTATGTTATATCAGTTAAGGGACAGCTGGACCAGCTAGAATTGCACTGAGCGATGGAGGATGCGGTTGGAGGATCCAAAAATGGATCCTTTTCAGTTTTCCAAAACAATCATCTAAAACTGCGAGTTTTTGTCCTAGAAACATATAAGTAACACCACTAGAAACCCTTTGCCCTCTACTTTTCAAATATTAAAATAAAACATATCAATGGCACTTTGTCAATAGGATAAAAAGGAAGCATGTCCTGCACGTTGTAGCCACATCCCTTGGGTATTCATATGTAAAATAGCAATCTGAATAAATGAATAGCAGTGGCATGATTGGCTCATTGTGCAGCAAGGGGCGGTCATAACACGCAAAGTCTGATTTATCTGGTGAGGACAGCGAGGATGAAAAGAGAAGCACCCATCTAATTAATATATATGTGAAAAAGCATAGAACAAGTACCCAGTGTGATTCTTTTACAAATTGTATTGAAACTACATAACATTTCCGAATGTTGTCCTTACCTTTTTGTAGCTAAGACATATGTTTACAAGGTTCAAACTTCAAAATATTGCTCAGACATATGTAGGGTGGTTTTTTTTTATACTTTCAGACCTTTTAGACTTCTGAAACTAGTTTTTTGTCATGTCATGTTTACACAATATTAAAAAAAACTAATTTCATTACATTCACTTTATTCACATATTATTATAGTTGAGGCTTTCCAGAATATAACAATATTTGTCACTTTGGCATAGATGTTTTTAGTTAGATGAAATACTTAAAAATGTAAAGGTGTAGCAAAGTTCCAGAAAGGCCTCGGACCTCAGAGGGTTAATATGTGGTTTAAAGATAGGCATACTTTTGTATTTCCATGCTTTTGTTTTGATTTTGCAAGTTTGAACTGGTGATGCCCACCAATATGTGAAATCAGTTTGCCATGTTCAGAATAGAGGTGCAAGCTATACTCAAATGTGCCACCCTGTGTTGTCATGAATTGTGACATTTGTTGTTTATAATTCATTGATGCAGTGATGCATTTCATTAATCTTTACAGTTTTTTTCATAGATATTGGACACACACACACACAAAATCAATTGAGTGGTCTTGCTAGCTAGTGCTTAAACACAATAGGAATTAGCTACTGTGTCATTGTGGCACAAAGAGTCAAGTACACAGCTGCAACTACATTAAGTAAATCACTTTAAAAGTATCACCATGTATTTCTAATACAGGAACACCAAAGTAGCCTGACTTTTAGAAAAATAAATGATTGGATACATACATAAATAAGCAGAGTTTAACCATGTCACCATGTGGTCCTTTTGCTATCTGGCAAAACAGTAGCAGAGAACTGACAAGCAAAAATGCCGGTGGTCCTATGGAGTTTAAAACTAATGCATTTATTTATGTATTTATTTAGGCAGAGATCATGACCCCCGCCCCCAATGTTCAGCGCAAAGTTATGCCCTTGGGGCCATCCTATCCATCCACAGACAGCAAAGCCATTTATGCTGTTTTTAACTCCCATCCATGGATTGCTGTGGGTAAAATGGCTATAGTTGCTATACGTAGGAATGCACTGAAATGATTTTTTTTTGCCAAAAATGAAAATCGAAAATGGGGAAACACTTGGCCAAAAACCGAAACACCGAAAGAAAGAATTATTATTAAATTTTTAAAAGAATAAATCTGTTATATTTATTTAGCATTCAAACTGTCAGAGTGGGGGCCGCGAAGCCCACACTCTGAACTCCCTCTAAGCATGGAGCAGGCCAAGACACAGGGATCCATGCGAATGTGTTTATTAA
>JBBPDB010000028.1:9884981-9907226 GCA_037974465.1 Brachypetersius altus | reverse complement strand
GAGCGGGAGAATATTTGCATTGTTTTGAATATGTCCGCGTAAAACGATCATTTTTGTTCTAAAAAAAACACGCGACTCGATCCGCATAAAACTGAGATTAAAGATTATGCTTTTCTAGATGTAGCCATGTGTAAAACAGGTAAATAATAAAGGAGCACTGTGTGTGTGTGTGTGTGTGTGTGTGTGTGTGGTCACCTCCTGAGTCAAATGTACAGGTTGTAGGCTGGTAACACTCAGTTGAGTGCCCTGTTCAGTCTTGGTTGGCTGCGATGTAGCTTGCACCACTGATCTCTGCACCCAGAAAAACAGAGAAAGCAACCATTTATAAAGATCCAGAGGATGATGTAGCTAATGTCTCACATAAGAATAAAGCTGCAAAGAATTTATGTAACTGAGACACACTGACATCAAGTATGTTGGATCAGTATAGGCTTCTTAAACCAGTCAGGAGGAACTTGTCTTCAATAGACATCTAACCTTATTTCCTTAACCTAAAGCTAATAACAAGTGTTTTGAATCTATCAGTAATAAAATATATAGTAGTCTGTATGCAGGTTTTGTGTATATGTCTGCCTCTACCTGCTGGGCTGACTGCACTTGCTGCACCACCTGAGTGGGAACTCCCGTTTGCACCACTGTAGGGGGAGGACTGGAGTCTGAAACAGAGTCACTCGAATGTAGGGAGCCCTCTGGAAAAAAAAAGAGAGAACGATTCTTAGATGAGTATTTACAGCGCATGTACAGTAGTGCACAACACTGATCTCCGTACATTTGAATAACCACCTCTATTTCTAGTGCAGACAGATATAAATTACAAACTGTATGCTGTATGTATTATGTCTCCCACCTAGGAAAGCCCTCACCTGTGACTGTGACCACAATGTACTGTGGGGTGCTCTGGGCATTGCTGGACTGTGTTGGTGAACTCTGAATCTCAGCTGTGACATATTGGGTTTGTGTGGGCGGTGCTTGAGTGGGCGTAGATTGGACGACTGCTTGTATCTTCTCGGCTGTTGCAAGAGGGGGCGTGGTCTGGCCCGTGGGTGCTGGTGCCGAGCCGGTTACCACAGTGGTCTGCAACTCGGCCAGGAACTGCTGAGGGGTCGCAGAGGCAGCAGCAGCAGGCTGCACTGATGCTACAGTTGCGCCACCCCCTTGAGGCTGGGAGGCCGGCTGCAGCTCCCCCACATAGGCTGGAGTTGCCATTGAGATGATTAACCTGGTTTAAATTCTGCAAAAACGAGAAAATGCGAACTTTGAACATCTGAACGAAAGCCAGATGTATCAAAACAGAAGAACGTGCACATATCTGCAAGCAGTTTCACTGTTGTTTTACATACACTAATAAGTATGTTATTAATATTTTCCAATGACTGTTCTTCTAATTCCCCAAGACACTGAAACCAAGAATACTGATATCAACAGTCAAGTTTATCCCAGCGATCAGAGGCCCAACTCAAAGAGGAGGGAAGACTGAGCAAAGCTTTTGGTTTCCTGTTACCAGTAACATGATAGCAGTTTGCAGAGCAGTGGCTGCGGGCACGTACAACTGATTCACTCTCCAGAGCAGGGAAACTCAGAAACAAAAGGTGAACACCTCCCAGGAAATGGTAGTTCCTGTTAGGCTCTTATTCTGCAGGTCCCCTTGCTTCATGCACACACTTTTCTTCATTACACAGCATTCGTGGTGGATTGCACCATCTCCTTTTACGACTAGTCTCAAACACTTTTGTTTTAGACAGTTGGTTTTCTGTGATAGTGAAATGCTGTTCGTGTCAGTATTGCAGTTCATTTTGTTACAATAATGTCCTGTAATTGTGTTGCACTATTGTTTATTTATTTTATTCTCAATAACCTTATTTTATTCTTCTGTTGCACTGAGCATGCCAATAACAAAATAATTTCTCTTGGGATAAATGAGGTTCTTTCTTATCTTGTCTTATGTCACTTTGCGTAGTGCTTTACAATGAATGATTCACTAGGGTAGTACGACTAAATGGGCATAAATGTATGAAAGTTAATGTATATATGACGTGTTTATAAGGTATACTGAAGGCAAAGAGCATTCCGTAACATCGCCAGGACCATGTAAACACTGACTTGTCCTCCTGGTCCTCGCTGTAGCTATGCCAACGGCGTTTATTTTCAACAGCTCGGCTCCCTAGCAACGCTAGCTGGCTGGCTAGTTGACAGGGAGAGAGACTAGCCGTGCTCGGGAAAGCCAGCAACGTGTGCAGACTCGCGTATATTCTGCTAACAACACCCGCCATTTTGTACAGCCAATCTAGCATTTGACATGGTCATAACAACGGCTAGCTGTGCCGAGGCGAGCAGACGCCTGCAGTTCTCCTGAGCGTGTGGACCCGGACCCCCCCGCTGGCCGGCTAGTCACCTCTCTCGCTGCTCTCGAGCCAATCACTTAGCCAGGCAGGTGGCTTAAATGGCTACTGACATTCTACCTAAGCTATGGTTTCGGGGGGAGAAAAAAACAACAACAGTCCTCGCAACCGCTTCCCTAACAAACCTAAGGTGGTTTTCTAATCGAAAATTAAAAAACAATAATATCACCTTTCAGTCGGAGTGAATTTTCCGCCTCCTTTTTAAGATTTTTTTTATTGTTTCAATGAATCGGGCTGTTGTTGTTGATTCTCGTTGCTGGGTTCTTGTCGCCAGGACTACCGTGGCTATGGCGCTTCGTCCTCACCCGGGCAACTGTTGCTACCCACCCGCTCACATCCCACCCCTCAGATTGCTCTGATTGGTCCAAAGGGAGAGGTAGCAACGAAGTTGTCCCTCTGCTATTGGTCCAATAAAGATGTCAGTGTGGGCCGTGTCCTCTGATTTCTCCACATTTCGTGTCAATCATAGCCATATGGAGCCTTAAAGGGGTACATGCATTATAATGGCGATTTCATGTTTCTGCCGGGCCATGTTCTCTCATTATTGACTTAAAATGGCAGAATCTGAGAATAAAGACCTGATTTTGGAGCTGATGTTTGCAGCAGAGCTATTCATTTGAAGTAAAAAGCTAACTGTGATATGGGAGACTTAAAACGTAGACTTACTCTTTACCAACTTGCACAAAATTACACAAAAAATCACCTGTTACTCAAAGTGGAAAGGAAGATAAGTCTGCCAATACAACACGTCCATTTAAAAAAGCTACGTAAAAGGTATTTATGTAAGATAAAATTAGATAAGATAACCCTTTGCTTTGATACAGCAGCAAAGTGCACAAAAGAAGAATGTAAGACTAGCATGTTTCAATATATACAAACACACTGGAGTGTCTGTTAGAGACTCGTTTTGTCTCACAGTTGCACACAGTCAAAATTGTGCAAGTATTAAACTATTATTGCAAAAAATGAACGGCAGAAAACTAGAAAAGTGTCACCGTTGCCCTTGACCTCTCCTCCGTCCGCGGAAGACAATATGGCAATGGACGCATTTTGGTGAATGTCCCTCAAAATGTCATGTTGTTGGCTTTATTATCAACACGCTAATTACACATGCATTATTCCATTGTCATTTTGAAAATAGGGGACCTTTGTCTATGGGGTTAGGAAGATAGGCAAAATGCGTTATCACATTTTGAAAATGTCATGCTCTCTGAATCTTATGCGGCTCTCCACCCCAAACCCCTCCCGGCCAGTGACGGCCTCACCACACACCCACATATACACACACATGCACACACAGTAAAAAGTAGGTAAAAAGTCACACAGCTGTGAAACTAATACCTGGTTATTAACACATGCTTGTTTCTGTGCCTCTGCCCGTCCAGTGTGTTACGTGAGAGTTTTTTACTGACAGCTTCTTTGCTAAATTACTAAACACCTTTTATTTTTCCTCACCATAATACCACAGTCAGTTTTACACAACCCTCCCTCAGTAAGAAGTGAATGCCATTTTAATTCGCACATAATAAACTCATTCATTCATGTGCAGTTGTTTCATGTATGAAATCATATCCTGTGTTTAGACAATTTTGAAGAAAGTACAATAAGAGGAAGTGTTGAGATACTTTCATTGTTGTTGTGTAACAGCTCATATCCTCATTGAAGCTGCAAACCTTGACTGTAGTTAAAACAAACCAACTAGTATCTATATTATATAAAAAGAAGCTAATGGGGAACAAAAGTATTTTGACTCTCCAAATAAATAGAAAAATTACTGTTTGCAAGGACAGCTTAAATTAGCTTTATGCAGCATTTTTTTCAAAACTAGTTTTGTGTTATTTTGGCTGGAAGTTTGAGGTTGAGGTTGTCTTCTTCCCACTCTTAGCCAGTGAGATTCATTTCAGAGTATAGTATCGCCCTGCACACCAGTCCATTCATTTTTTTTCAATGAAATGTCTTACCAACACTTGCAGAAAATCGTTCCTGAATTGTGATGCTCCCACCTCCGTACTTCCCTCTGGGTGTGGTCGGGGTTGGGATGGTGTAATGTAAAAGAATACCAGTAATAAGAATACATGTTCAGAACACATCAATTACGTATCTGTATTCAGTGATAAGACTGTGATAAGACACGACTCCAAATACAGTTACCTTTTCAGGTGAGCACTTGTTACTTACCCAATAATTAAATGTTAAAAAAAAACAATAAAAGATAGACATGATTATTTGTTTAGTAACTATTTAAAATTCAGAATATTATTCAAATTATATATTTGTAATGCAACTATTCACAGAACTATATGAAAGTGACTTGCTAACTAAGAAATGACAAAATAATGAAATGATAAGAATAAAACATGGACAATAAGCTAGAAATAGCAAAAGAAAGAACAGATGCTTACGTAGAGAAATGTTCCCCTCAATCAGATTGCCCTCTCGTTTTTCATTTTGGGTGCCCTAGTTAATTATGCCCTTCGTGGTCACTGCTTTTGTCTATGGAAAGGTCTCTGGTTTTACCTCAATGGGTTATCTGTGACACACCAGTCAGGTGCGAGTAGAAAGGCCTGAGCACTGTGTGCATATGTGTGTGTGTCGTTCTCCTTTATAAGAGAGACTGGGATGAGAACAAATAGAAATCTCCACGACCAAGACGAAACCAGTTACGACCTGCAGTGTTAGAAAATCTGAGGCTGACTGCTTGCTGTTGACCACCATCCGTTTTTCCTCCATCCTCTCCTCGTTTTTTCTCCATCTGCTCCGCAATGTGGAAAGCCGCAGTTCTGGCTGTGTGTCTGCTGCTGACTGGAGTGAAGGCCATGGACGGGCCCACTTATGGGGTCAAACTGTGCGGCCGAGAATTCATCCGTGCAGTCATCTTCACCTGCGGAGGCTCCCGCTGGAGACGCTCCATCCTGAGCACAGGTAAAGCCTTCAGCCCCATTCTTCTCTCCCAAATCTTCTTATTGGTTTTATGCCATACTGATGAATTTGTGTAACCGTCAAGGGAAATTAGGTCACTAAGCCTTCATATCAAACCAGAACAGCAAATAGCATCAGGCGAGGTTTAGGCAAATTATCTTTCTGTAGACTTTTTGTAGACCTTTTTACAGCAGCTGTTACACAAATGAAACAATTAAAACAAAACATTAATAATGAAGAGAAAAACTAGATACCGTCTAGATCTTATTACATGATGAAAATGTTGTGGGGGGAAAATCTAAAAGGGTATGACACTTAGGCCTTAAATATTTTAAAGATTTTAAAAAGACCCATGAGTAAGAAAAGGCCACTAACCTGCCCACATCCCGATGTGTTATGAGTTCTGGGGAGCCTTGGGGGCCGGTTTTAGAAGTCATTTCTTACATGTCTACTCAGCACAAAATCTGAATTTCCAAAAGTCCCCTTTGTGTTTGACTGATCTGAAAAACATAGTTTGTTCACAAAACATAGTTCAGAGAGCATATGGACTAACAGATGTTATTCAATTCAGACATAGACACTAACAACAGAGTTATTTCTATTTTTATGTGGATAGTTGTACAGATTTTAATTTAGATTCAATGTTATAAACGACACTCGGAAACATTAGAGATGTACAGGCAGCGTTTTTAATGTGTTTTGAAAAGAGGACATTTATTGATCAATAATGTCTTATCACACTCATTATATAGTTAGCATCGTTTTATGGTCTAAATATTTAATAACTTAAGATTTAAGCCATTCTGGATGCTTTTTTCATTAAGATTTATGCATCAGTTTATAAGCATCAGCAGCTCCTCCTCATTCTGAAACATCACAAAACAAAACAAAGCTTTTTTTGAGAACTGTGGAGTATTTTAGAATCACTTTATATATTTATCTGCAAATGGGATTTTGTTACTGTATATTCTGTTTAATATCCTCTTCTCTGTTCTCTACAGATGATCTGACTCTGGACCCCTTCAGGACAGAAGACAGAGACGCAGCAGACAGATGGGTGCTGCCCTCAGGCCTGGACGCATCCATCCAGCAGGGCGCAGAGCCTGCTCCTCTGGGACTGACCCGTGGGGGGCAGGAGGGTGCAGTGTTCAGCCGTCCTGTGCGCTCCCTTATTTCAGAGGAGGTGCTTGAAGCCCTGCGCACTTCCAGCAGGAAGGGCCGCGACGTGGTTGTGGGACTGTCCAATGCCTGTTGCAAATGGGGCTGCAGCAAAACTGAGATCAGCTCCCTGTGTTGAAAACTGCCCTAATCGGAGCTTGGGTGTTTAAGTGTGTGTATGTGTGTGTGTGTGTGTGTGTGTGTGTGTGTATGCACGCTTTTGTGAGACAGAGAGTGTATGTATATGTGTGTGTGCCTTCCTGTTTTTACTGAGAATTCGATTTCTGTGCTGAAACAGAGCATCCATGATCCCTGCTAGTGTGAACTTGCTTTAAGGTCTCACACGCCCACAGCATTTTTAGCTTAATCATGTCCTTATGATTGCCATCCACCACAATATGTTTTTTTTTTTTTTGCAATCTATTGTATTTTCAGGGTTTTTTTTTTTTACTAGAGTGAACTCTTGATTAAAGACATTGTTGAATCAGTCCTTACTGTCATGTGATCAGTTATTTTGGTCGACCGCTGTTAACACATCCTCATTCTCAAAAAATTGCGACACAGCATTTTCTCCAACACACCAAAAAAAAAAAAAAAAGCAAAACACCGCAAAGCTGATTCTGTGTACAAAGAATTACTTCTGCTATCTATCATCAAGCTACAAATCAGTTTTAAAAAGATTTTATGAGGACAGAAAACATCAAATATGTGGATCAGGTGTCTTTAGAACATCATTATACAAGCAATTGATTGCAACACAAAGTACTGGCAAGAAATCTTACTGAAAATTTCAAGTTAATTTTCTTCCTGCATGAATAAAATACAATCTGGCAACAATTTCAAATTAAACGATTGACCCGCCAGTTCATGCATGGAAACTAAAGTTTTGAGCTTGTTTTTTCATTGTGTTCCTTCACTTTTTTTTTACTTGAAGTAGCTTTTTGAATAAGGCACCATAAAGAGCCAGCATAGCCAAAGATCAATATTAGTCTGAGAGTGATGATTGTTTTTGTCACATAAATGGTCCAGAGGGGAAAACACCTCCTTTTAAAGCTTACAGTGCCTTGCAAAAGTATTCACCCCCTTGGCATTTTTTGCCTCACAACCTGGAATTAAAATTGTTTGAAAGTTTGCACCACTTTGTTTACAGAACATGCCTACATGTGAAGCAAACAACAAATAGGATAAAGCACAAAGCTTCAGCGTGAATAACTTTTCACCCCCCTAAAGTCAGTATTTTGTAGCACCACCTTTGTTGCAATTAAAGCTGCAAGTTGCTTTGGATACGTCTCTATAGGCTTGCCACGTCTTGCCACTGGAATTTTTGCCCATTCCTCAAGGCCAAACTGCTCCAGCTCCGTCATTTTGGAGGGTTTTCGCTTGTGAACAGCAATCTTGAAGTCTGAATACAGATTCTCAATTGGATTGAGGTCTTGACTTTGGGTAGGCCATTCCAATACATTTAAATGTTTCCCATAAACCACTCGAGTGTTGCTCTAGCAGTACTGATGGAAGATAAACCTCCGTCCCAGTCTCAAAGTACACGCAAAAGGTTTTGCTCAAGCATATACCTGTATTTGGCACCATCCATCTTTCACTTGGCTCTGACCAGTTTCACAGTCCCTGCTGCTGATAAACATCCCCAAAACATAATGCTGCCACCACCATGTCTCACTGTAGCGATGGTGGTGTTGGTCTGATGGGATGTGTTGGGTTGTGCGCCAGGCATAGCATTTTCCTTGGTTTCCCTGACCAGAACACCTCCATAGGTTTGCCTTAAGCAAATTTCAAACGTTCCTCCTTATTTTTTATGATAAGTAATTATTTTTTTTTGGCCACTCTTTCATGAAGCCCAGCTCTATGGAGTTTACAGCTTATTGTGGTCCGATGGACATATACTCTAGTCTCTGCTGTGGAACTCTGCAACTCCTTCAGGGTTACCTTTGGTCTGTGCGCTGCCGCTCAGATTAATGCCCTCCTTGCCCGGTCTGTGAGTTTTGGTGGGTGCCCCTATCTATATTTCTCATTTCACTTCACCAACTTAGACTATTATTTTGTGGAGATCCCTCACATAAAATGAAATTAAAAAACTTTTCAAATACAGGTTGGAATGTAACAAAGTATTGAGACGCCTGACCATTACACCAACATGCACTTTAGTAACACCAAATATAGACTTTAATATGAAGTTGGTCTCCCCTTTGAACCCATAACTTCTTACACTCTGTGTGGAAAGCTTTCCCCAAGATTTTGGATTGTTTCTGTGGAAATGTAGCCATCCATTATGAGTTCAGGCACTGATGTTGGACAAAGCCTGGCTCACGATTTCTGTTCCAGTTCATCCCAAAGATGTTGGATGTGTCAGTCAAGTTCTTCCACACTGAGCTCATCCATCCATGTCTTTATGGACCTTGCTACAGCAATGCTGGAGTAGAAGAGGTCCTTCCCCAAACTGTGTCCTCATAGCATAGCATTGTCCAAAACGTCTTGGTATGCTGAAGCATTATAATTGCCCTTCACTAGAAGTAAAGGGCCTAGCCCAAAACCATGAAGAACAGGCATGCTCCAATACTTCTCTCCACATAGTGTATATTAAGTAAGTTTGAGGGGGTGACAGGCTGTAAGCATGCCACATGGCTTTCAGTAACACTGCACAGGCGGAGTCAGTGACGACATTTCCAGGCCTCCCTTTGCTGGGCTATTCCAATCCAATTTGGTTTGATCGTTATTGGGGGGGTCACTTTCTAGCTGCACCTTTAAAACCGTATCTTCTTTTGGATTATTTGCCTATGCAGTCCGAAACAGATCTTAAAGTCCTAACCCTAAGGGAATGGTTAGACTTGAAAATTAGATATATGTTTGTGAACAAGTCTGAATCTTTAACACCCCCCCAAAAAACATGTCATAATGGTGCTGGCCAAAAGGCGTGTGTGTAAACACTAAAGTTACAGAAAAAAAGTTTAGATTTGCGTCAGCATCGATGGGTGTTGCTAGAAGGAAGTCAGTCACTTCAGGAAAGTTATTCTTCGTCATATATACACGCTGGGACGTTGAGTATGACAAAATGTTTGTAAAGATACATATCTTAAAAAAAATAACAGCGTTACTTTAAATTAACAAAATGGCTAATTGGCTCAACTGTACACATCCATTAGGCTGCTGCTGTGGACTGCTGTTCCTGGACTCACTGGATGAATTAATCTGGAACCTAATGTGAATGATGTAGGTTGGTCATAAAAGTGATGCAGTGAGTGATGGCGTGGCAGAGTGGTGCCCTGGTCCTGCCTCTCTTCACGCTGTGCTTCTTCGTCTGGCTCTGCCCTCATGGTGAGTTATCAGTGCAGTTTTATCTAAACTGGTGTGATCAGACTGGTGTGCTGTCTGGACCTGGGTTTTAAAAATGTTCTAATAATATATCAGTGAAATATTGGGATTATTACCACCTTAATAAGAGAAATAAAAGTGTTCAAAAGATGTGTTTGGCTAAATTGCTGTGGTCAGACTTATGTGGTCAGTGTCAAAGGGGCTCCATGCTTTCAAGTGATCCGATCTGTAAGGTCTCGAGTTGAGTGTAGATAAAAATGTTCAGTACTAATACCATTGGTGATATATTATTATTGTAATATAAGAACATAAGAATGAACTTTCCAGATGAGAATATTTATTCAGAGGGAAAAAATGCATGCTCAGTTCAACAAGAAGGAAGAAAAGATAATAAGACAACAGAAAATGCAAATATAGAAAATAAACAATATAATTGTATACTGTATATATGCAACAAAATGTCAGTTTAACCCTGACATTGCTGTGTGTAAATATTTAGTGTACCCGCAGATCAGTAGCGCCAAATGTTTATGAAAATGGCTTAGTGTTAAAGCAATAAAAATAAATGCAATAAAATAGCAGTAGATGCTAAGGGTGATAATGAGCTTACCATACAATAACATTCAGTCAATTCACAGATTAGACGGTTGAGTTGTATATTGCACAAGTCCAATTCTGAACAGAAAGATTGATTTCATAGAAAGAAAAAAAAACAATGTTTGTTACTAATAACATTATATCAGTGCTATATTAGGATTAAGATCACCTTAATAAGAGAAATAAAAATGTTTGATACTAGTATCAGAATATCAGTGCTATATTAGGATTAAATCATAAGAGAAGCACCAGGTGTTTATTTAGCACGTGTTGTTTACATCAGGTGTTATAGTCACAGTTGTTACATAAGGATACGTAGCTTTTCAAATACACTATGTTCAAGATCTACAGTAAAAATATCAGATTTACAATGACATAAAATATCTATTCCAGGAGTTACAAATACCTCTTACAGTCACACCATAGGGTGCAGTGTTGAACTTTATCAAGGCTGTGTTGTGGTGGCGTAGTATATTCACTACTGTTTACTAGTTTGGTGAAAAATCCAATTTATACAGTTTTCCACTTAACCCTAATGTATCAGTCAAGGCTTATTTGGAGTGCTTTTGCTGTTTGATACTAGAACTATGAGCGTAACTTTACACACAAGATTAGGGTGCTTATTGACTTTTGCTGACTACTGACTTAGCAAATACCTCTCTAAAACCTGTTTTAACGGGTCCAGACAGCATCCAGCTCTTCATTAAAGTGGGACAGACATGTAGATGTGGTTTAGAACACAATATAACTTACTATGATCTATAAGCTTCAGCGTTTAACCAAACGCTGTGGGCAGACAGCGTTAGACAACAACGTCTGTTTCCTATTCACACAGGAATCTGATCCAAGATCAGTCTTTAAAACAGATAAATGTCCCTTAAAACAAAACTGTACTGTGCCATTAGGACTGATATTAAAAAAGCGATCCATGCTGAAACGAACTTAAATAGGCAGTCACTTCAAAACAGGCTGTTTTGTAGCTGAATATTGATATATAGGCTGTATGTAGTGTGGAATGAAACGTTACATTCTTACATTTGTTTATATACAGGAAGTAATTTCTGACCACGGCATCTTCCATTATAAATAGCATGGAAGATGCCGTGGTCAGAAATTACTTCCTGTAATGGTGATGTTTTGTTTGGTTTTATAGCTCACACTAAACAACATCCACACGACTGTACCACCTTAAAAAAACACTAGATGCTGTTTGAGCAGATTGAAAGAAGTTTTGTGGTGTATTTATAAAAAACAACAACAATTAGGCTGAACATTGTAGTGTTTGTTAACAATGTTAGACTTGGAAACTGAAAAGGAAAGATTTGGATGTTGGATGTCAAATGTGTGTTGACCAATTGACTACATCTGGGGAACATTGTGTGTAGTAGTTTTTCGCTGTCCATTCTTTTAATGATATGCTAATAACATGTAATTTAGGCAGTCAGTACCTGACTAGATCTAGTCTAGATCTTGACACTGACTGATTGGCTCATTGGTATTAGACTTTGGTGTTGGGTTTCTTTTTAGCTGTGCAGAGGCAGTTTAGCCTATATAGTCTTATAGTGTTCCATGCCACCCACTATTTCTGATCATTCCAGTTTCATATTTGAAAACAATATTGTAGTGTATTTTTGAATCATCCCATATTCATGCCTTTTTTTCATTGACCTACGTTTCTTTGTTTTCAGTGTTTCATTAATTCGGTCCACCTCTCTCTAGCCTCTTTTGCAGATAATGTAACCTGCTGGTGGAGTCACATCACACCTGACAATCTTAATGTGTCTATTGAGTGCCATGCAGAGCCACAGAGTTTCCTGCAGACATGTGGCCGCTGTAACCTTAGTCTCGTCACCTCTGAAAAAACAACACAGGCCACGCTCCATCGGTGTAGCCGCAGCACTGCGAATTTCTTCGCTTCTTTGGCACCACAATCCATGCAGTCCTTAAACTGTGAGCTCTCATGCCCTGAACAGACAGCTGGAAACTGTATGATAAAAAAAGGCTGTGAGTATTATACTGCTGTGATCTATTCTTGTGATATACTACTTGTGTATATACCGCTGCTGTGATCTTTTCTTGTGTATATTATAAATGGCAAAGAAATGGCGGGGGGTGGCGTGATGTGACGGTGAGTCATATAGACATTAAACTAACAAAAGCATGTCGCCTCCATTTATTCCTTTAACCTATATTTAGGCCCACACATCCATTCCTCGCTTTTATAACTACATTATTTACATATTATTGTGTTCATAACAATAGAATAATTAAAAGGAGTTACTGAATACATAAATATAACATCATAAAGAATAATCCTGTGGGGAATTAAATACTAATGTGACTGATGATGTTACTTATATAATGTAAAAAATACGGATTCAGCTTCACTCAAATCCTGTGCCATCTGTGGACTCTGGCCAGTGTGATGACAAATGACTTGTGTTTAATATTGTCCCCTTGAGGTTCACTCATTTTTCCACAATCATTTCTTTGTCCCTTCAAAATAAAACAGTATGTAAGACATAATTTGTTGTACTGTGCCATTAAGACTGATATATATATATGTCAGAGCTCTGATCTGATCAGTATTGTATCTCATTAAAAAAGCGATCCATGCTGAATCAAACTTTAGCCTAAATAGGCAGTCTCTTGTTTTCGTAGCTGAATTTTGATATGTGGGCCATATGTAGTGTGAAATGAATGGTATGTTCTGAAACTTTACATTCTTACATTTGTTTATATGCAACATTTTCGTTATAAAAAGTATAGAGGGTAATTATTTCCATTATATGTGCCCCTCATGGTTGGTAAGTAAGTGCATTGTCTGGTGGGTCTGCTTTTTTGCACACCTACCTGCATTACTTCCTGTGTGCGTGCGGTTTCATATGTATTCACCCTAAATTTGACATGTAAGTGTTTTCAGCAAAACACCGAAACTGCCTCCACGTTCATCGTTTTAAGTATGGTGGCTGTAGGGAACATTGTGACAGAGACCAGCTTTGTTTCATTTAATCTTTGAAGACCACCTGTATAAAACATTCCCATCTTCTCCTTTTGTTTTTACAGATCCACCTCCCACTTGCTTGATTCCTTTTGATGATGCACATAAAAACATTCACTGCCACTGGACACGGTCACATTATCCCCCAAACCCAACCACGTTTACCCTATATTGGGAAGATGCCACTGATAGCAAGTGAGGCCCTTTTTTCACTTTTTTGTCAACCTTTTTGTTGAAAGGTCTTTTGATTGACTTTCACCGTAACGGTAGAGAAACCATAGAGATAGTAACCTAAAGTTGCTTTTCTGATTCTCATCAATAGTATCTGACTTTTTCCAGCGGCGTTTTATACACTGCATGGACAAAAGTTTTGAAACGCCTAACCATTACACCAACAGGGACATTTAGATACATAGACTTTAATATGAGGTTGGTCCTCTGTTTGCAGAGATAACAGCTTCCCTCTTTATGGAGAGTTTCAGTGGAAATATGTGCTAATTCATTCTGTAGGTGATTATAAGGCCTGACTCGCAATCTCTGTTCCAATACATCTCAAAGGTATTGGATAGATTGGATGCTGGGGTACAATTTGGAACATTTTACAAACACACTAGGTGTACCACGGTAAACTGGACCAAATCATGACATGCACAAATAGAAGATCAGTGCACTCGTTGTAGCACCTCCCAGTGACCGATGCTCATGACACTTTGCACGTTATTGTAGTAACACATTTCTGAACTTGTGACAGAGGGCAGAATTCATCAGTAAAAAGCAATTGTTAGTATGTCTCACACTTTATAAGTTCAAATTTGCTGAGACTCAACGCAAAAGTGCTTGTTATAGTGCCACCTATTGGTGCAGTGGCGTGGCTCTTGGTGCCTGAGTAGCGGTTGGAGTGCCGCATGTGCCTACCAAATTTCAAGGCTGTGCACCTTACGGTTTTTGCTCCCCAACGCATTTTGAGGAAGAAAAATAATTTTAAAAATTAGCATAGATACAATAGGGGACCTTCGCACTGCGTGCTTGGACCCCCTAATAAGTCGAACCAGGGAAGAATGTCAATCTCCAAAACTGTAGTACTAGCTACAGTGTGAGACTTACTGCCGTACTGCTTGCAGTATGTTCCTGTATTAAATCAGTGTAGCAGACAACGCTGTGGCGAGTTTTGACGCAAGCAGCACTTCACTGGAAGCATGTGAAAAAATACACTCTTGTAACATTTGTCTTCAAAAAACAGGAACAGAAGCCATGCAGACGTGTTAAGCTGATTTTATTTTCAGTAATGACACAGTGTGTGCAGCAACCTAGCTAAAGTTCACCTAATGCTGAGAGATTCTTTTTTAATATTCAAATATTAAACGAATATTTAAAATCTGATAGTCATAGAAGTGAGATGAACATTTCTGAGATTATATAAAAATTAGAGCTCCGAAAAAAACTTCTTAATGAATGGAGCTTTTTTGAATATTTGACTTGCTTAAATCCTTCTTTTGTAGTTAGTAGCTATTCAAGATTCAAAAGGGTTGTCATATGAACAGTGGGAAGTGCATTTCTCTGTATAATGAAATTCTTTCTTTGCTTTTCACACAAATGCCGAGATTAGAGTTGAGAGTTTTATGTACAAAAATATTAAGAAAATACTTTCATATGAACTGTGCATTTGCTGAATGAAGGTAATGTACAAAAGAGCTTGATGTGCAAAATTACAGTCTGAGGTAGATGTGCAATATGAGGTAGGTGATCCATTAATTATCCATTAATTAATTATACTGTCAGCTGTTAAGGAGTCTGATGGCAGTGGGGAAGAAGAAGTTGTTTAATTGGGAGCTATTAATATATGGTTTAATGAATAATCGAAGTATAAAGCATTAGCATCCTTAACAATTTGTGTGTGTCCAGGTACCATGGTCAAGAAGCTGGGAAGAATAGCAGTACTATTATCGAACGTATTGAATACAAGACTCATTTTCTAATGAAAGTGTGGGTCTCTGCTGTAAGTGCCCTGGGATCTGTACAGTCAGACACCACAATCTTCAACACAGCCAACATCGGTGAGCTTTTTTTTTTCTTTTTCATTTCTCAACTTCTTCACCTTTTCTCTCACCTCATGACTTACTCATCTTTCATAGTAATTGTGCCATCTTTCACTTTTTAAATCTTCACATCTTCTTCAGAGGAGCCGCTCCCTCCAGAAATTACCCATGAGACGTTTGGTCCTCTGGAGATCTTCTGGAATATGGACGCAAAAGGTGACGAGGGAAGCTCACAATTATGGCAATGTGAAGTCCAGTACAGGAATGAATATGATCTGGACTGGATAGAGGTACGATGGTTGAGGTTTTCTTTGGGTTTTTTTTATGGTTGAAGAGCTGCAGCCTCCTTTAAAGAATGAAAATAACAGGTAGGGGCCACGTGTGCCACAACTGACTAAGAAGGTGCAACGTATTTACCTGTCAGCTAAAGTCATTACAGAACTTCCAGTATAACCCAGTGCATGCTATACTGTCCTGCAGACTCTGTAGATAAAGGTCAAATCACAAATGTTGTTGAGTTTACATCACCTTAGCACAAAACAAACAAATATGTAATAACTACAAATGTTGTACACTTTATTTGTTAAATACACATATTTCCCAACATATTGGGAAAAATAAAACTTTAAACCTAAATTATAGGCTCCAGATATGTGTTGTTGCCAGCTAACATTTTCCTATTCTTGAATTTAGAAATGTTAATAGGTTGTGATGGCCTGTTTAAGACCTAGTCACAGTTTTTTTTCTTGATGTTGATTTTGATGTATGCTTTTGATCACTGTCTTGTAACATTCAGCCTTTTTCTTCTTTAGTTTTTTCACTGACAGCAGGACATTAGCCTCCATGATTTCTTGATATTTAGTGACATGGTGACTTGACTTAATTAGTTGTTAATGACATTTAGGATTTTAAGTAATTAAGGACATGCTTTAAAGGTTTCAGTGTGTTTTATAGTCAGTCTGGTGAAAAGTAAATTAGTATCTTTCAGTCACCTGCAGATGAGCCCATGCCTGTTGAGTGTAAGTGGAGCACAAAATAGGTTTGAAGGGTCACAGTTTATTTTACACTCTAGAATTATCTGTTATCAATTATTAATTGGTTTGAAGTGCCCAAACTTCTGCATACAATTGCATGCAAGCAGTACCAGTCACAGTGCTGTGTTGTTCATGTCATTCTGAGGTAGTTTGTGTGAATGTAACCAATACGAATGGGTTCTGTGTCAGTAAATCCCTCAGAGAGTCTGCTGCAGTGGTCAAGGGAACAGCTAGCTCATAGCTCTTAAACAGCTGAAGCTGGTTTAGTCTATCAACCATGTATGTGTCTTAAAAATTACACAAATAAGGAAAGCACTCCAGTTCCAGGTGGTGTGTCACCATTTAGATACATTCGCAATAAATACCATTTTAAGGGGATAACACACCTGCCAAACCCTCACACCCTGATCCATATTATTGGTTTTATTGTATTTATTTTATATATTGAATGTATGGATAAGACATTACACATCTCACATATCTATGGCTGTTATTAAATGGAAACCATCGATTTTGAGCTATGCATACATTTTCTGTGTGTGTGTTATAGGCTCTTGGCACGTATGATACTTCTTTTGTGCTACACAACTCAGAGCCATTCACCGAGTATGAGTTCCGTGTTCGCTGTGGGTTTATTCATGAGGATTCTGAAAATATTATTATGAGCAACTGGAGCTTGTACACTGCTGAGACTCCTCCTGCAGGTAAGAAACTGCCCTTATTCGAGCCAAAAGTTTGGGTCTTTCATAGCGACCGTTGAGAGAGCGATTGGATTCGTGTTACAGACTGTTGTTCAAAATCCCAGCCTTCTCGTTTTCATGTTACAAATTTAGGGTGATATTAAGAAGTTGCACTGCTTAAATTGTATTTTTTTTTTTTGTTGTGTCCGCATGCTTGGTTTACAATAACAAACTGGAATTTCAGTGTTATATACTGATCTTCAACCTGAATTCATTAGGTTTTTTTCCCAGTGCATTATGTAAGGATTACTAGACCTTGCAAAAGTAGACAAAGGAATGCTTTTGTCGCTGGAGAGGTTACTTCTCAATGTACTCACACAAAGGAAAAGAAAGACATTCTCAAATTCTCATGTTGTTGATTATGATGACTTGAATCAGCAGGTCTTGTTTACACAATTACATCATTGTGCACCAGTATTTAGTACTTTCTGTAAATCTTTGCCTTTTTAATTAGTGCAAATTCTGTCATATATGTAACCATTCATTTGTAACCATTCCCTAGCTCCAGTTGGAAAGCTTGATGTTTGGAGTGATTGTGAGCCTGACTCGGATGATCCCAGCTGCACCATCCTATGGAAGGTATGCTTATACACACAAGATGGTAAAACAGTGTTTAGTGGACATCATCTTTGTGTTTCTTCTGCATAAAAGCATTTGTAACATTATTTGTTAAACTGTTCACCTCACTGTTCAGAAGACAAGCAGAATATATCTGTTCTTCTTGCTCAGATCCTGATCTTTTGTTTTGTCTTGTCTGTCGTGTTGAAGGAGATGCCCAAGCTACAAGCAAGAAGCCAGATCAGCAGCTACCTGGTGAGAGTGAATTTGAATAATGGCTCAGAGCTGGACAGTGCAGAAGACACAGCTGCAGGACTGTGCACAGGGTGTAGGAAGGTAGTGGAGAGAGAAGTGAACAGTGTTTCACACTGTCCGAGCTGTCTGAGCTGTCACCAGGAGCAGAAGCGGTGCTGTTTCCCTTATAGCCAACTCAGGGTTCCCATCAGAGATGTGAAGGACATTTGTGTGACTGCTAGCTCAATGGAGGGAGCATCAGTTCCAGCGTATGTTGCATTACCCAAACTAGGTAAATCACTTAGAATTTCTGACATTACTATTTTGTTTGATTGCATTAAAATAAACAAGTGCAACTGTCTAGACCAAAGTCTGTTCAGGGTCTTCACTGATGAATATGTAATACTGACCAGTACTGAATTGCAATTTTTGCTACAAAAGAGAGACACATGTGATTTTTATTTCATTTTACGTTATTTATTTGTATATTTAATTATTTTTTGGCAGTTTCAGTTAAACAGTGCTGGTGGTGTTGTATCACCCTCAGTAAGCCCACTCCCCACATCCCTGATATTCCAAAATCAATGAAGCTGTTTCACCACTTTCAAATCAATGGCAGTTTTTTGACCGCCACACTGTGTGGGTCTCTCTGGTCTGTCTTTTTTAAAGTCCCAGGGAACACAATAGATAATAAAATAACAAACCATGGCTGGATGGGCTCAGTCTTAGTATTCTTATGAGCTGCAGTGATGGACCGCCCTCAGCCCAACACTCAACACTACTAAAGCACAACAAAACAGCTAAACAGAGTGAGTGAAGCAGGGAGAACGTAGTGTAACAGGCTTTATACATGCAGGCTGTTTAGTAGACAATCCCTGCTTTGGCCCACTACAAATAATCTCTGTTTTTTATATGGCAACGTTTTAAGTTTTTATTCGATTTACTGCTGATGTGAAAAAATGAGCGATTAATATTTTCCTACTGCAGTTATGCATACTAGTTATGTCGTTCTGGCTAGTTTCTTGCTAGGTTTGGTTCAGTCATGACTGTTTCGTAAGAGTCCTGTCTTTTTTTGGTAAGAATCCACAAAAGCAAGATTAACCTACTTTTAAAGAAAACACAGATTTAGGTTCCCTGGAGCATTAAGTGAGATGGTGACCGCATTAAACACGTGGTTCATCAGGCGCATTACTTCATATTGAATAGACAATGACCGTTTTAAGCTCCGGTTAACACAGGAACTACATGTTTACCTAATTCCCAGACCCAGACAAATTTGTTCAGAGTCAAATTGTGAAGCTTGGAAATGTGACAAAAATGCAGTGATTAATGAAGCTTTATTGAAACATGGCTTGTTTTAACACAATCATAAATGATGATCAACAGTGAAATAATAGTAGCAGCCACAGCTGGTGTTCAGCAATCATTAAGTTGATTGAGTAAAGCTGACTTATTAGATAGGAAGGGCTGAGAGTAATAGTGTTGTGCTGTTTTACCAGGTCGGATGATACCTGAGGTGCTTCTGAGAGTGAGAGGAAAGAGCAACTCTCTGGATGTATCATGGTCAGTGCCGCAAGCATTTATTGAGAGCATACAGGAGTATGTTGTGGACCATAGAGCTGCAGGATTACCTCACAAAATGTGCCCAAACTGGATTAAAGTGGACAAAACCCAGAACTGTACCACACTCAAAGGTAGGAATGCAGTATTGCTTTAAAGCTGCTCCAAACAGATCAGTAATCCACATTACTTGCTCTAACATGTTTTTGGCAGCTTCAAAGAATAATAATTACCTAATTATGTGACTTAGATGTGCTGAGAAAACACATCTAAGTCACAGAGGCCTGAAACTGGGAAACACTGGGCAATAGATTATATGACTATGAAAGAATTGAGATTAGTGAACGTTGAACAAATGCCAAAGTATTTTATGCTCCTAAAGGAATAGTTTGGCAAGAAATCTAATTTACACAATTTTTCACAATTTACACAAATGACCCCAAATGTAAACAGCTAATATAGCTAACAAACAATACACACCATATACATTTCCATATAAATTCATTACCATTCATCCTCTCACCCTGCATCCAGATCTTTTTTATGGTGGTCCAGACTTGTGGGGGTTTAGGTCAAAGTATGACCCATTGTGAGGTATAAACTAATTTACTAATAGAAGTAATAGCATCATCGAAAGAGTATACACCAGTCTTGGGTGAGCGGCCAAGAGCTGCCAGAGCTTGAGAAACCTGCTGAAGACTCATTTATTCAGAGAACCCCTTTCCTGAAACACTATCTATCCTTAATCACACTTGCACTCTCTGTTTGAAGAGGCTTACATCTTCTTACACACTCCCTGTTTAAAGATTTAGTACTTAGAACACTCCTCTAGTGCTTCCACTGTGCTGAAGCTTGAATGTGTTGTCTCAGTTGTAAGTCGCTTTTGGTAAAAGTATTTTGAAAATGAATAATGGCTTAGTTGGTCACAGTGCTTGTCTAGCAAACAGGAAATCCTGGGTTCAGATCCCACTGGTGCCTCATTTGTTTGGAGCTGCTGGTGACCTGGGGGTTAGGTAGTTGCCTCTATAATTGAAAGGTTGTGGGTTTGAATCCCAGGACTGCTTGTGGCCCCAATGAGGTACCGTTGTGCTAAGTAGCCTCTCCATACTGATCCTCATGCGCTGCATTGTCGGTTGCCTGCTGGTTCTCTTGTTGAATGGATTAAATGCAGTGGAAAATTTTCACATTGTTCACACGGTGTGCTGTGGTGCATTCATGCGTGACAAATAGCCACGTTTACTCTTACACACTTTACACTTTTCTACCAGATGAATATGATATGAAATGTTTTTTGCTTATGGTTAGGCCAAATTATATGTTGTAAATATATTTTTTAGTGTTCCCATTGATGTTCATTGTCTCCCTTGCACTTTTTGACATGGGTTCAAGAATACATATGTCATGATGTCACACCCAAGTTTAAGTCAGAGAAAACCACATCTGATACTTTTCTTGGATCATTTACCTCCATCTGCAGGTCAGTTTTGGAACTACACAGCCTACAACGTGTCTCTGTTCGCTGTTGTCAACAACTGTAGCTATTTCCTCAAGTCTGCTGTTGCATACACTGTTCAAGGAGGTATGATGACATTTCAGATTATTACTTCTACGAGGTCCTTGAATGTTATGTATGCTGACTTTTTTGACTGACCCAGCAAAATCATACTCATAATCCTATTTGCCTAGTTTTTAGTTCATTATAAGTTAAATATTTAGCACAGAACATGAGCATGGGTTTATAAATATGGGATGATTATCAAAGTTATCTGTGTTTCTGTGTAAATATTGTGTGTGATCTTCTTTATTTTTGTGTCTCTTTTGTTCTCTTGTTTCTCAGTGCCTCAAGGAGTCACACTCTTGCAGGTTACAGACGTCTTTCCATACAGCGCAAATCTGACGTGGGAACCCATCCCACTTAGCAAGAGACGAGGAATTGTTCTGAAATACTTAGTGGGCCTTGGTAATCACACAGGTATGCAGTTTCTGTAACAAAAGACACTACATTCCAGATTTGGAGGACTTTTGGGCTTTAGAATTTTGAAAAAAAAAACTTTATATTTTGCCGATTTTTGTTATGTACACATGAGTACTAGGTTATAAACTATCAAAAACTTGATTGGCTCAGCTCAGGCATCATTTTTTTATTAAATGTTTTATTTATTATTTGCTATATTTGGTATAACCCTGTTACCAACAACCAGGGAGCTGATAATGTATCATAATTTAACACGGTTGCGAATCCATGCTAATGTTAGCTTCTTCTCAAAACAAGAACCTAGCTGTTTAGCTAACTGTTACCAAGAGAACAACCTTACATAAGTAAATAAGTCAAAACTTTTTTTGGAGTATTTATATCAATCTGGAAATATACATAACAGGGTTGTATGAGGTAGATTGAGACATTCAAACAAGGCTGACAATGTTATAAAAATATGAAAAATAGAAAAGAGGACAGACCTGTGCTCTACCCATGCTGCTAGGAAAGTGTTTGATGACGTAAATTCCAGTGTGTCATGTGACTCACAACTTTCTTATTCTTCTATCAGGCTAAAAAGCTTAAGGTAACAGGGTTGCAGCCAAAGTGTGGGACATATTTCTTTCATAATAATTATTTAAAATATTGTCTTGATAAGAAACTTGCTTTCCACATCTACAATAGACATCTATGAACAATATAATATAAAA
>JBBPDB010000028.1:9860521-9879889 GCA_037974465.1 Brachypetersius altus | reverse complement strand
CAGCACCACCACTGGGTCCCTGAGCAAGACCCTTAACCCCAAGTTGCTCCAGGGAGAGACTGCCCCCTGTAGCTAGGGAACGGATGCCACTTTGGATAAAAGCATCTGATAAATAACGTAAATGTACAGTGACTGCCTGTCAAATATAAACTGTGTTTATATTTCATTAATGTACTTGTTACAGTTTACGTTTCAGTACCTTCTTGCATATTTAAGTGGGTTATATTTTTTCCCATATATATGCAATCTTTGTTCTCTTTTTCTTGTCTTTTTTCAGTTCACAAAACTGTACAATTGTTTAAATTAAATTACGTGAATAGTTTTTTTTGTAAATCTTCAGTAAAACATGTCATTTGATGTGGCCAAACTTTAACATATTGTGAAATAAACATAAAATGATGGCACATTTTACAATTTATGTTTTGTATTTTTCTTCTGTTGTGTTAAACTTTGGAAATAAATACACATTGTGCAATAAAAATCACAGAAAAGTGCCATATGTAAGTGTTGCAATGAACTTCTGCCATTAATTTGTGTGGCCTTAATAAACTGTTTCTGAAAAGTATCAGCTAATAGTTTTGTAACAGTGCAGCAATGTTATTGCCATAATAAAACATCATAACAGTCAACATTAAGAACGGTATATAAACGTAAAACTATATTGCTGATACACCCTTTCTTCCCTCCCAAGGATGTTAATTGTTTTGTGGGAAATGCTGTCAATGATAAATGTGGAATCAAAACATGAATAAAATGTATTTTGAATCTTGACCTTTGAATACAAAAATGCATCGAACATGAAATTGTAGATATATTTGCATATGTATATTCAATATGTAAAATACCTAGTAGCAGTTGGCCCCTGAAGGGCTGAGAAAATAACAAAATACAAAATATTTGTTGGACAGGTTGAACAAATAAGGTGAAAGCTAAATATTTGTTGATGGGGGCAGATAATTTGGCCCTGACCTCAACCCCATCCAACACCTTTGGAAAGGAAACATCAGTGCCTGACCTCAGAAATGCTCTGAATGGACACGATTTCCCACATAAACACTCCAAAACATTGTGGAAAGCCCTCAAAGAAGAGTGGAAACTGTTATAGCTGCAAAAGGGCAAAATCCATATTAAAGTCCATGTATTTGAATGCAATGTCAATGTCCCTGGTGATGAAATAGTCGGATGTCCCAATACTTTTGTCCATATAGTATGTTTCCACACTGTGTGTATTGCATGTCCATAAAATGTCTATTTACACCTCTAATATCATTAACATGCACTCAACAATATTCGGTCTGTAACAGGAGATCATACTCATTATATTCGTATCTATTTTTGTGCCAGTACGAGTGTAGAAAATTATAAAAATGAATATTCTTGAATGGTGTGTTATTGTAAGCGCTCCCATCCCCCTCTGAGCTCTCTCAGCCTGCATTCCTCCCTGCAACCAGACCTCGACTGAGCATGCGCCCTAAGCAGGTGGGGGAAGGGGGCGCTAGTGTGAAGCTTAATGGTGGTTTTACTGAACATTACACTCAGACAGGACATGGGGGGGTGAGAGGGGAAAAAAGGAACAGGCAGAGCTGCTCTTTGTTTCTAGCTAGTTAGCTTAGCTGAAGAAAACGGGGGGAGTCACCGGCGAAAGCTGAATTCACACACTGTAAGTAATTTATATTCACTTTATGATTACAGGACGCAAGTCCACAACAGTGGCTTTTAAAGTAGCCACACAAGTCTCGTCAAATTTGTAGCTTTAATATTTAAAACGACTTGGCTTGTCGTCGGTTCGGTATCACAAATTAGACCGACATTTTCAGCTACGGTGGTGGTGGCGATAGAGGGGAATGAATGAATGTTTTGTTTTTTTGGAAATGTGTCTCGAAAAGGGGGGACCGAGTAGAGGTACGGGAGGCGGGTTGGATCAATCAGCTTAAAAAGTAAATGATGCTTCACCTCACAGCGTTTAAAGCTCCGATTTTTTAACCTAAACATCCTCCACACACTGAAAAATGGGGGAGGAGGAGAGCATGGGCGGCTCGAAATGATATAGGCGAATATGGCTTTATTTATCTGTAATTTATTTCCCTGATAGTTTAAAACCACCACAGCTGCCTTTCAATAAACTGTCTTTAGGGGAAAAGTTGGTGGGGACTCAAAAACAAGAGGTTGAAACTTGTAACCTAGCTGTTTTTATGGCTTGTTTTCACTGCCATCGAGTCTCTTTATTTTCTCTCACACGGCGAGCTAGCCATGCTAAGGCTGCCTCTTGTTTTTCCAGATCCTTCAAAAGACAAGTTTCTGTTCTAAACTTTATGAAATTACCATGGAATGGTATTCATTTCGAACTTGTCATTTTAAAAATACACACGAAGCCTATTTGTGTGTTTTTCTTTTATTTTGTAATCACAGGTTAGGTTAGGAAAATTACCGGCTCGTTAGCTATTATCGGACACTGTTAGCCATTAGCTCACAAAAACAGAGAAACAAAAGTAACAATGATTCGGTTTTGTAACTTATAATTCCTTTGCTTTTAATAGAAACAGCGCTGGTAATTCTGTATTGTACATTTGAATGTTTTTTTGTCTAGGAAGATGAATCTACAAATCTTATTTGTTTAACTTGCTAGCGAAATGCTAACATAATGGAAACACAAGGAGTGTTGGTTCTTTACAGTGTTTTTAATTAAAACAATTCTCGAATGACCACTTGTATTATTCGTTTATTTTATTCAACTCGCCCAAACAAGCCAGCGTCTTGTTGCTCACATGACTGAGTTAGTGCAGGCTTTCTGACGGATGGCTCACTCTTTATGCTGAAGCACTGAATGTGAAACTCACAAATGAATTTGACAGTTGTGAGAGGACAGAAGGGACGTAGCCATCATCACGAACTACAAGTACCATAATCCAAACATGCTGCCATGGGCATACACTACATGGACAAATATATCGGGACGGCTACCCATTACACCAATGTGAAGGTTAATGAAATTTCATTCAAATACATAGGCTTAATAAGGACTTCGTCACCCCTTGCGCAGCTATAACAGCTTCCACTCTTCTAGGGAGGCTTTCCACAAGATTTTGGAGGTTAGGCACTGATGTTGGACACATTGAATGTACCAGTGCTTTGTGTGGGCCAGTCAGGTTCTTCCACGCCAAACTCTTCCAACCATGTCTTTGTGCACTGGGGCACACTCATAATGGAATAGAAATGGCCTTCCCCAAACTGTCAGTTTGTTCATGCTGTTGTTCAAACTGTGTTTGGTATACTGAGGCATTAAGGTTGCTCTTCACTGAAAGTTAGGGGACAACTGAATTCAGTAATTAAGAGGTGTGTCCCCAAACTTTTACTCACACAGTGTTTAAGTGTTTCATTTCGCGCTGTTCACCATTTGCTGTGGTGTGTTCATGTATGACAGAATGCATTGCTTTTATTTGGCACAACAGTGGCTCCAGAAAAGTTTCAGGACTGTACATGTAAGCTTTCTGATATTTTGCAGATACTTAGTTTGACAGAAGTACTGAAAATGTATTCACAGATGCCTTTTGTATTCTTGTGCAGAACAGTGCTTCGCTGCTCTATCTCCTGCCGGCTCTGCTGAGAGATGTCCACTCCGGACCCCCCCATGGGAGGGACCCCTCGGCCAGGGCCTTCTCCAGGCCCTGGGCCCTCTCCAGGGGCCTTGCTGGGTCCTAGTCCTGGGCCCTCACCTGGCTCTGCTCATGGAATGATGGGACCTAGCCCTGGGCCACCATCTGCAGGACACCCCCTACCTCCACAAGGGCCCTCTGGTTACCCTCAGGACAATATGCACCAGATGCACAAAGTGAGCACTTTCAAATGAACACACATGCCATTTAAATAAATTATGCTTGTTTATTTAAAAGACAAGTGACATACATCAATTGTAAAGACCTCACACTGACCATGTATGTGCATCTCCATTGAACATATTACCATGTTTTGTTTTTTCTGCCTGTAGCCTATGGAGGGCATGCATGAAAAGGGCATGCCGGATGACCCTCGTTATGGCCAGATGAAGGGCATGGGTATGAGACAGGGTGGCCACAGTGGCATGGGGCCACCCCCCAGCCCCATGGATCAGCATTCTCAAGGTACACACTTGCCGTAGGAATAGCTATAACCTAAATGTATTACACATTTATTTAAAGTAAACAAAAAATGTACAGATCTGCAGGGCATGTTGACTGGATGGCTTGCTCTTGCAAGCTAACACATTTTGTAAATCTCGCCAATGTAATATATATATAGAGCTTCCCCATCTAAAGGCCTTTGCTGGGTGTACAGTGGGTCTTCATTTGTGCCTACTTAAAACAGGCATTTAAAGACAGACTTCACCTACCATTATCCTTTATTCAGGCCAATTACTGAACAGATTACTCTTATAGGATTAATGTTTCATTTTGGCTAATCTGATATTCTTCCATGTTTAGGCTATTTGCCAGTAATTACCTTTACTGTACTTATTCAGATTTTGAAACGCCATTTGCGGGGAGTTCAGTTCCAAGAGCACATATGAATTTGTGACATGGTTTTGACAAAGAAAAAAAGCCAATTTTTGTAATGCGAGAACCCTAAATACTCCCCAAACACTTAATTTCATTTTAAACTCGGCTTAATACGTTATCCCTTAATACAAAAACGTGTATACATACTGTACAGTGTACACAGAACTGCTCTCTTCCATAGTGCTAGAATGCAAAATACTGATGTTCCCCCTATATCAGCTGTACTGTATACTGTAATGCTGGACTGCTTCTGCCAGAGATGCATCACAGGGCAGCAGTCAATGCACTAAAATCTGGATTTAGAATAAGACTTATTTTTGAGTTCGTACTGATAATCTGTCTGTTTTCTTGCTGTTCAACCCTATTTCTCACCTGCAAACAATAGTTTCTGTCCCTATGACTTCTGTACTGAAGATATATCCCTGTATGTTAATGTGCTTTGAAAGATTAAACGCCAATACCTTAAAAATTCTGACAAATCCAGCTCCTAACAAGCCTCAGTTGAAGTGGGTATACTAGAGCAGGGGAACCACTAAAAAGGGGCAGTGCAGGGAAGCTCCAGAGCCAAGCTTCCAAAACACTATACTTTGTAAATAGACTACATTCCGTAATCTAATCATGTGTATAGACAGCCACTGCAAAAATCTGCACGTCAGAACCAACAACCGTTCGTATATAGCAGGAGTCACTGTCCCCATGCCTCCATTTCATTGGTCATTTGTGCCAGAACTGATGGCATCGTTTTCATTGTTTAAAGGGCATTATAACATTGTGAGAATGTTGATTTTTCACTCTTATGTTTTTGGATATTGTATCAAAACGTGAGCCCTGAATCATCTTTTTGCTGAAGACTTTGCTGACTATCATTATTGTGCCTGCATGGGTTCTTAAGCAGGATATGTTATATAGCATTTTCTGTAACATCTATTTCCCTCCTTTATTTATCTTCTGTGTCTACCCTGAAGGTTACCCCTCTCCTTTGGGTGGTTCTGAACATGCCCCCAGCCCTGTGCCAGCCAATGGCCCTCCCTCTGGCCCCATGATGACTTCAGGCCCCGGTGGTGTCCCCATGGAAGGTGACCCTCAGGCCATGGGCCAGCAGAATCGTGGTGGAGGTCCGGCAGCAGGCCCAGGTTCAGGGCCCAGTGCAGGACCACCGGGTGCTGGTGGACCAGGTGGTGCAGGAGGTCCGACACCCTTCAATCAGAACCAACTCCACCAGCTCCGTGCACAGATCATGGCCTACAAGATGCTTGCCCGTGGGCAGCCTCTGCCTGACCACCTCCAAATGGCAGTGCAGGGTAAGAGGCCCATGCCAGGAATGCAGCCGGTGATGCCTAACATGCCACCTGCATCAGGACCTGGAGCTACCCCTCCTGGACCTGGAGGCCCTGGACCAGCAGGACCCAACTACAACAGACCGCATGGTGAGGATGCAGCAGTTTCTTCATACGTCCTAATTTCTGTGCACACGGTGCAGTGGGGGGTGGGGTCTATGTTTGGCGCATCCGGGGGATGTGCGCGCGCAGTATAAAGTCCTAAGTTAGGTACGTGTTTGTGCTGTGAAGACTGAAACCTGGTGCGCATTTTGCGTACCACCACTAAGGTCTATGCAGGTTTGCGTACCACTTCTTTCAACGCCTGTCAATGTTATGTATGCTGCATGATGTTTGCAGTTTAGTAACAGCTGTTGGATGAAGATGTGTTGTTAAATGTTGCCCAAACCAAATATGATGACGAAACCCACAATTTTGGGTACAGATCTGGGTTGGCTATTGGGTTTTTATTCTTGAGAAAAGCTTTTAAACTTTTGTGCTGTACCAAGGATGTATGGGACATGGGCTCAGCAGACTTGATCATCTGGCCATCTCTTACAGGCATGGTAGGACCAAACATGCCTCCTCCAGGACCCTCAGGAGTTCCTCCAGGAATGCAGGGACAGCCCACCAATGGGCCTCCCAAATCATGGCCTGAAGGTGAGACTCTAAGCTGTATTTATAAAGTTGCTTTGTTAATATTTCGAACCTTCTACCAAAAATGAATTGATTTCACATTTTAAAGGCCTTATTTGTTATGTGCAGCTATTACTCCTGGTGGAATCAAATACTGAACATCACTCTCATTGTTCTTGTTAAACAAAACTAGATTTCTAGTGCCTTAAGGGTTCAAGTTAGTATTCATTTTTTCCTAAGGCCCCATGGTAAATGCTGCTGCTCCAGCCAGTGCTCCTCAGAAGTTAATCCCTCCCCAGCCCACTGGTCGGCCCTCTCCAGCACCGCCGTCAGTACCACCAGCTGCTTCCCCTGTCATGCCCCCTCAGACCCAGTCTCCTGGACAACCAGCCCAGCCTCCGCCCATGATGCTGCACCCAAAGCAGAACCGCATAACGCCCATCCAGAAACCCCGTGGACTGGATCCTGTGGAAATACTACAGGAGCGGGAGTACAGGTGAGGGAGCACTGCAGTCGTATGCGTTTTCATTTTTTAACCACTGATGTTCATGGCAAACTTTGTTTTGAATCGACTAATAAAAAATTCACTATTGTCCTTTTTTTTCAGACTTCAAGCTCGTATTGCTCATCGTATCCAGGATTTGGAGAACCTTCCAGGCTCTCTGCCAGGTGACCTGAAGACCAAAGCTACAATTGAACTGAAGGCACTGAGACTTCTCAACTTCCAGAGACAGGTAGGAAATTGTACTTCAGAGGCAAAGAGCACACTTGTGACTTCCAAGAGGTGGAGTTGTCTTCAATCTTATCTTACCAGAAACCAGAGAAATATAATTAAACATATGTTCTAAAACCCCATATTGGGTTTCCTCTTTTACAGCTACGCCAAGAGGTGGTGGTATGTATGCGGCGTGACACGGCCCTGGAGACAGCGCTCAATGCCAAGGCTTACAAGCGCAGCAAGAGACAGTCCCTCCGTGAGGCTCGCATTACTGAGAAACTGGAGAAGCAGCAGAAGATTGAGCAGGAACGCAAGCGCAGACAGAAACATCAGGTATAGTGCTGCTCTCTACAGTTAAAAAATAGTAACAGCCAACAAATGGTATGAACGATTTTTATGGTTGTTTCCATCACTGTTTTATTTAAAATACATCATTATATTGTCATGTTTTATTTCTTTAAATGATCTTGTTCCCCTGGAAAAACACCGTTTTTAAATAGTTCTTTTCTTCTTTTCCAGGAATATCTAAACAGCATCCTCCAACACGCCAAGGACTTTAAGGAATTCCATCGCTCCATCACTGGAAAGATGCAGAAGCTGACCAAAGCTGTGGCCACCTACCATGCTAACACAGAGCGTGAGCAGAAGAAGGAGAATGAGCGCATTGAAAAGGAGAGAATGAGGAGGCTGATGGTGAGGAAACATGCCGATGAAAACAAGGGCCATATGCAATTAAAAAATAAGGCCCATCTGTACTGAGCACCATAAGCAAATCTGATCTCTCTCCCAGGCTGAAGATGAAGAGGGTTACAGGAAACTGATTGATCAGAAGAAGGACAAGCGTCTGGCTTACCTGCTGCAGCAGACAGACGAGTATGTGGCCAACCTTACCGAGCTTGTGCGTGCCCATAAGGCTGCACAGGCACTCAAGGAAAAGAAGAAAAAGAAGAAAAAGAAGGTAGCACCAATATCTGAAAACTAGTGGTTTTCTATTTTGTAACTCTTGTACAAAGTTTCATTTTTGTTTTGTTTTTTTCAAGAAGACAGAGAATGGTGAAGGTGCTGCACTCGGTCCTGATGGAGAGGTATAACTTAATACACACGTTACCGTTCTTTAAGCATATGGATTAAATCCTGTAGATAAAAAGCTCTTATACTTTCTCCTAGTTAAATGAAGTATGTGTGTGTTATCTATATCCTCTATGCAATTGTCAAGTCATTCTTATTGCTATTTCTCTCTGTGCTGTAGCCTTTGGATGAGACTAGTCAGATGAGTGATCTTCCAGTGAAAGTCATTCATGTGGATAGTGGCAAAATCCTGACAGGCGTGGAGGCCCCTAAAGCCGGACAACTGGATGCCTGGCTAGAAATGAATCCTGGGTATGTGTTTGTTATCCAGTAGGGAATCACTTCCTTTTTACCTTGAGCATTTTTTTCAATGCCTGGATGAAGGTCAGGAAATGAATATAAGTTCCTTTCTTCCTTTTATATTATCCTGGATGTCATTTTTGTAGGTATGAGGTGGCCCCACGTTCTGATAGTGAAGACAGTGGCTCAGAAGAAGAAGAGGTACAATTTTATTTCACTTGCTCCTGCAACACATGCAGCACCCACTGCATATCAGTGCCTGTACAATAAGTCAGAGGTTACCAAACAATGGTACCAGCCTGTGTATCACTTAATACTGGACCTAGGGCTGGGCAATTTGGCCTAAAATCAAAATCTCAATTAATTGAAAATTAACTCGATTACGATTAATGAACTATTTATTTATTTATTTATTTATTTATTTATTTATTTATTGCCCTCATAGTTTACTGATGAGTTGCTCAGTTGTCTCAGTGGTTAATCTCTCCGTGCTCGACATGTCGGCGGAAGAACATAACGGAGCGGGGTCACGTGACTCCACACGCGGTAGTGTTTTTAAAGGGAAAGTAATCGAAATAATCGACCTGGAAAAATTTTATCGATTTATAGGATCTGAATGTTGTTTTCGATTAATCGCCCAGCCCTAACTGGACCTTAACAATGCCGCAGAGGGAATTCTGCTGTAATGCACAAATTCTTCATCGGCATAGTTAATACTATTATAGTAATATTTAACATGCATGTCTACTCTTTAGTTTTTTGGTATTTAAAATATTTGCACCACATTTTGTGGTTTGCTACTGACTGCATTCAACTGAAGGCTGATGTAAGTGAACATCAAATGATAAAACCAACTCTATCAACAGTTTTTATCAGAGTAACACCACTGTACCAAAGTCAATTTGAAAAATAAACACTTTGATTCAAAATATAATCTACCCTTAATAAAAAACTAGATATGGTGAAAGGCGCCACATGTTCAGAAAAGATTTAGCAGTTGACAAGAAATCTGTCAGTTTAGGAAATGTCAATCACTTTCACAGCGTTAACTGTTTTGGCAAGAAAGCAATAGAGTGGAAAAACTATCTGTTCTCCTAGTGCAGCCTTGAGCTATCAAAATGTTGGCCATTTTCAGACTGAACAATGTCTACCCTTGTGATGTAGCACTTGTTGGTTTAGCTAGTGTGCTAACTGATGTGCTACATAGAGAGTACAGACCTTGTTACTCACCTCTTTTTTTCTGCAGGAGGATGAGGAAGATCAGCCTTCTCAAGCCTCAGCTCCATCAGATGAAAAGAAAAAAATTCCGGACCCTGACAGTGAGGATGTGTCAGAGTGTGTTGCCCGCCACATTATTGAGTGAGTGTCTTCTGTGCCCATTTATTCATGACACACATAATAGAAATGACGCATTCTTTGACAGATTTGGCTGATTCTCAGTAGCACTCGATATTGGATTAGAATTCATCCTCAGTTAGTGGCAGCTTCTATAAGACTACAGGTGAAACAATGTTTCACCAAGAAAAATATATTTTTTTAAAAATCCATCGCCTTTTCTTTTTTATTATTGGTGTGAAACAAAAAAATTAAGGGTGTATATACTGTCTGTCTCACTGCATATTGTGTACTTGTCTGTGAAGGGCACCTGCAATCTCACTGTATCTTGTGTACAGTGACAATAAAAGCATCTTATCATAATTTCAGCTCCTCAGTAGTGTTACAGTTTACGACTCTGGACAGAAACGTGAAACTGTGCCACACCCAATTTCAGTGAAACAAGTTTCACTAGCGCCCCCATTCATTTCATTGTAAATCTCTGCTAGTGAAACATGTTCCATTGAAATTAACCCGCGGTTGGAGGTGGCACTGTTTACGTTTTTAGTAAAGAAGTCCCATCCGTGAAACAAGCGACTGTCTATTGTGCTGGGGTAGTTCTCCTCTTCAAAATGACTGACATAACACTGTGGCCAATCACCGCCTTTTAAAATATTTTTTCACATCCCTCTAGTTTATTTACTGAGCACTGACTTTGAGCTGACTTTAGATAGATAATTAGTTGTAGTACCTCAATACCCTGTTAAGCCTCTTCAAAGCATCTATAGTGGACCAGTTATGTCGCCTTATGTTCTTGGTGATAGTTACTGTTGATAACATAAGGCCAGGGGTGTCAAGTTCCAAGTCTGAGAAGGCCAGAATTCAACAGTTTTTTTTCTTGCTCCTTCTCCTTGCTGCAAGTCATGAAATTTACAGTGATCATTGTACCAAATTTGTGTCCTAGCATTTCCTGAATGATTTAGTTGGACTGAGATGCTAATCATTCATCTGTCTCACCTTTTGCAGCCACGCTAAGCAGGATGTTGATGACGAGTATGGCAGTGCAGCATTCAATATTGGCCTGCAGTCTTACTATGCTGTGGCTCATGCGGTCACTGAGAAAGTAGATAAACAGTCATCTCTCTTGGTCAACGGAACACTCAAACAGTACCAGGTATATTACAAGCACACAGTAAATAACCACAACATGACTTTACAGACTGCTTAACATATGAATTCTTTGGTTCCAAAATGCATTGAAAACCGTTGAAACTCTGAATGAAGAGCTGTGTCTCCTGTCTTTCTGACAGATTAAGGGTCTGGAGTGGCTGGTGTCTCTGTATAA
This sequence comes from Brachypetersius altus, assembly GCA_037974465.1. NCBI lineage: Eukaryota > Metazoa > Chordata > Actinopteri > Characiformes > Alestidae > Brachypetersius > Brachypetersius altus. Next base: position 9,868,660 of record JBBPDB010000028.1, on the reverse strand, counting down.
CAATAATTTGAATGGGATTCTGGCTGATGAGATGGGCTTAGGAAAGACCATCCAGACCATTGGACTCATTACCTACCTCATGGAAAACAAACGGATCAATGGTCCCTTCCTCATCATTGTACCCCTTTCGTGAGTCTCTCCATGTTTGTTTGTTTTTTTCTTTTCCTTGTTTTTTCTTTATTGAGAACACAAGGTGCATTGCTGTAATCTGTGGAACTAAAGCAAATTCCCAGAGTGTACTGTACAGTGACTGTACTACTCGTTGTAACATACAGTATCAGTTAAACAATTAGGCATACATTTTTTTTTATTGAAGACTCTAAATAAAATGTACAAATATGATATTATGAAAGTATTTGAGATTTTTTGTGAAGAGACAATAATGCAGAAATATTGAGGCAGAAGAGCCAGTCTATCCTAACTTCCCACCCACCAAAACTATACAAAATACTGGGCTGTTTTTTGACATCGCAAATAACCGTTAAGAGGGCAGTGCTCAGCACGTCACAGCAAGAAGGTCCTGCGTTGAGTTCCTGCCTGCCAGGATCCTTTTTAGGAAAATTAGTAGATTAATAGGCTCTAGCAAAACATTGCCTATTACATGTGATAACTGTCTGTCCATAGAGCCTTTTATAGTCAGCCTGTGGCACAGCAGAAGAGGCTTCTGTTGGAGCTAACATCTCTATTCTTTTCACAGGACTCTGTCAAACTGGGTGTTAGAGTTTGATAAGTGGGCCCCGTCTGTGGTAAAAGTGTCATACAAGGTGATTTAACTGAAGATTTTATTCAATGTACATATAACAATCGCACTGACTCTTGATGCGTTACTGTTGTGGTCAGTGAGTTATTGTTTCTTCTGGCTTTTCTTTCAGGGGTCACCTGCTGCCCGACGCGCTTTTCTTCCAATTTTACGCAGCGGCAAGTTCAATGTGCTCCTAACCACTTATGAGTACATCATTAAAGACAAGCAAGTGCTGGCCAAGGTAAAGCATTTTGAAACCTAAATATGTGTACCGATGAAGTTGGGAGTTTATATATAAACAGTATTATGTGGGAAATGAACAGATGCAAAATGTCCTCTCTGCTTCATCCTAAGCTATAAATCACTTGGCTCTTTTCCTCAGATCCGCTGGAAGTACATGATTGTGGATGAGGGCCACCGCATGAAAAACCATCACTGTAAACTGACTCAGGTTCTCAACACACACTACCTGGCCCCCAGGCGCGTACTGCTGACAGGGACACCCCTGCAGAACAAGCTCCCTGAGCTGTGGGCCCTGCTCAACTTCTTACTGCCCACCATTTTCAAAAGCTGCAGCACCTTTGAGCAATGGTTCAATGCCCCTTTTGCCATGACTGGTGAAAAGGTAGCCTTATTCACTTTTCATCAGGAACCTCAAATTTGAGTGTGTTGTTTCCTTTGTGGCTCTTTTAGTTGTGGACTCACCCCGTCCTCGTCTCTTTCCTCCTCTTCCACAGGTGGACCTAAACGAGGAAGAGACCATTCTGATCATTCGCCGTCTACACAAAGTGCTTCGTCCATTCTTGCTCAGGAGGCTCAAGAAGGAAGTGGAGGCACAGCTGCCTGAGAAGGTCCGTTTATGTACACTCATTTATGGGGGGGTTTTTTTTCCTCCTTTCTTAAAAACACACTTTCTCTCATCTGTGCTATTCATGTCAGGATTACAGATGACCTTTTTTTTTAACCCACGTATTGGGTTATATTTTTTTTAAAGTATGCAGTTAATGTTATGTTTAATTTTCTGTCTGCAGGTGGAGTATGTGATCAAGTGTGACATGTCAGCTCTGCAGAGAGTACTATACAGACACATGCAAGCGAAAGGAGTCCTGCTCACAGATGGCTCTGAGAAAGACAAGAAGGTAATGATTACATTTCTGCTTTTTTGCTCAGTGTGCTGCTTGTTTTTCCATAGACTGGAAGTATGAATGTGAATTTAAAAACTTTTTATTACAGGGTAAAGGTGGCACAAAGACACTGATGAACACCATTATGCAACTGAGAAAGATCTGTAACCACCCATACATGTTCCAGCACATTGAGGTAATGTAAATTTTAACTTCTCTGATTCAATCAGTATTTGAGTGCATGAAACAGCATATATATTTTTTCTTTTTGATTTTTTCCTCCTTTCTTAATTGTCATGGTGTGCCTTTTAGGAATCCTTCTCTGAGCACTTGGGCTTCACAGGAGGAATTGTTCAGGGGTAAGTATGTTTAGAGTGCTTCTATAAATCAAGTATATGTTTACTTTTTCAGGAATCGATCTGATGATACACATTTTATTTGTGTTTTGGCTTTCTCTGATCTTCTCGTCTCATGCTCTCTCCAGACCAGACCTGTATCGTGCCTCAGGGAAATTTGAGCTACTGGACCGCATTTTGCCCAAACTGCGTGCCACCAACCACAAAGTGCTGCTCTTCTGTCAGATGACCTCCCTCATGACCATTATGGAAGACTACTTTGCATACCGTAATTTCAAATACATGCGTCTGGACGGTGAGTGAACATGTGTTTGTTTTTTTTGAAGGGGGGGAGGTGTTAGTTGGTTTTTTTTTTTGTTTTGTTTTGTTTTGGGGTTTTTTACCCCACCCATTTACCCCAGCCCTGTCTGTATCATTACAATAAACTTCCACATAAACAGAAACGTTCTGAAATTAACTGCTTATTTTCCTCTAAAGTATGTTTGTTTTTTCCAATTTGTAGGAACCACTAAGGCTGAGGACCGTGGTATGCTGCTGAAGAACTTTAATGACCCAGCCTCTCAGTACTTCGTGTTCTTGCTGAGTACCAGAGCTGGTGGTCTGGGGCTTAATTTGCAGTCTGCAGACACAGTCATTATTTTCGATAGTGACTGGAACCCACATCAGGTACACAACTGTACTGTACACTACTTACAAATCTCCACTCCTCCTTTTTCCAATTCGTGTAACTAACCCCTCTTCACCTACAGGACTTGCAGGCTCAGGACCGTGCTCACCGTATCGGGCAGCAGAATGAGGTGCGTGTGCTGCGTCTCTGCACTGTTAACAGCGTAGAGGAGAAGATCCTGGCTGCTGCCAAGTACAAACTCAATGTGGATCAGAAGGTTATCCAGGCCGGCATGTTCGACCAGAAGTCTTCTAGCCATGAGCGCAGGGCCTTCCTGCAGGCCATTCTGGAGCATGAGGAGCAGGATGAGGTACAGTTTCTATTCTGATTCTGCATTTTTAATAGCTACAACTAGCAAAATAAATTGGCGACCTTGACTCTTTGGATTGATCAGCCTGACTTACTTAAATGATCATTTTTGTTACCATTTCAGGAGGAAGATGAGGTACCTGATGATGAAACAGTCAATCAGATGATTGCCAGAAGTGAGGAGGAGTTTGATCACTTTATGGTAAGTGGGCTCTGCTCATACCTGATACCTGTAAAAACAAGGATTTTCAATTGTAATCACATTTCCTTTCTCAAACCCTAGACCCACCATCCTCTCCACTTCTATCTTTATGCCCCATCTTTCTTTGCCCACTTCCCAATCCGTTAATTCTATCAACACTCTCTGTCTACTGCTACTCTTCAGCGGATGGATCTAGACCGGCGTCGCGAGGAGGCGCGCAACCCTAAACGAAAACCTCGTCTCATGGAAGAAGACGAGTTGCCCACCTGGATCATGAAGGATGATGCAGAGGTGGAGAGACTGACCTGTGAAGAGGAGGAGGAGAAAATGTTTGGTCGGGGTTCTCGCCAGAGGAAGGAGGTGGACTACAGTGATTCACTCACTGAGAAACAGTGGCTCAAGGTATGAAGAATGGGCTGTTTACATTTTGTAAGCCATGCTTAGTCTGACATTTATTGGAAATCTGACAAATGAGGTGGATACTTTAATCTGGAATTTTGACCAATATAAAGACTGATATCTTTATTTATTCGTGCTGGGGTTTTTTTCCCCCTCTTAGGCCATAGAGGAGGGCACACTGGAGGAAATTGAGGAGGAAGTGCGGCACAAAAAGACAACCCGAAAGAGGAAGCGGGACCGTGATCTTGACCTACCTGGTCCAGCCACACCCAGCTCCAGTGGTGGACGAAGCAGAGACAAGGATGAGGACATTAAGAAGCAGAAGAAACGGGGCCGTCCTCCTGCTGAGAAACTTTCTCCCAACCCCCTTTCCCTCACCAAAAAGATGAAGAAAACTGTTGATGCTGTCATCAAGTATAAAGACAGGTAACCAACAGTGGCATCAACTGTTTACTGCTGATTAATGCTTCACTCACCTAACGGGTTTTTGGTTGTCGCCTGATTAGAGTTCCTTTAACAGAAAATTAAGACATTTGTTGAGAATTGGAGCATGTTGTGACTGTTTTTTAAAAAAAAAAAAAAAAACTCTCATTATTCACAATAGCAATGGCAGGCAGCTAAGCGAAGTCTTCATTCAGCTGCCCTCTCGGAAGGAGCTTCCTGAATACTACGAACTCATCCGCAAACCTGTGGATTTCCGCAAGATCAAGGTAACTTGAACTTTTTGCTTTGAAAGGGACATCTTTTTTTTGTCAGAAAAAGACAAAAGTATTGCGTTCAATATGGTCATTTACATTCTTGTGTGTCTCTCGGCAGGAGCGCATTAGGAGTCATAAATACCGCAGTCTGAATGACCTGGAGAAGGATGTCATGCTGCTTTGCCAGAATGCTCAGACTTTCAACCTGGAGGGATCACTGGTAAGAGCCTGCACTGCTGTGTAAAGGATGTGAAGCTTGTGACCATTATTGTGACCATTCAAAGTTTACCAAGAAAAATACATTTTGATGGTTAGTGACTTAATAGCTGATTCACTTATTCATGATTGCGCTTCAGATCTATGAAGACTCCATTGTGCTGCAGTCTGTGTTCACAAGCGTGCGGCAGAAAATTGAAAAGGAAGAGGAGAGTGAGGGGGAGGACAGTGAGGAAGAGGAGGACGAGGCAGAGGAAGGCTCAGAGTCTGAATGTGAGTATGATTTTTTTTTTTTTCTTCATTAGATTGCATATAGAATCATGGGTTTGAGAGAATGGAAGAAAATTATGTATGTATGTGTTCCAGCACGCTCCGTAAAGGTGAAGATCAAACTAGGCCGTAAGGAAAAGACGGAGCGAGGGAAAGGCAGGCGGCGCACTGGACGAGGCTCTCGTCCCAAACCTGTGGTCAGTGATGATGACAGTGAGGAGGAGCAGGAAGAGGTAACGTGCCTTTTACATATGAATACACACACACACACACACACACTGCATGCCACAAAGCAGTTGTCAACAATTTACTGTGTGGTATCAGATAAAACAATTAACTTTCATTTTGTGCTTCTTTACATTATAAAAGTATTCTGTTTAAATTGACTTTTTAAAAAAAGTTCTCAGTAATTCCCAGTCTTTCTTTGACCTGCTGATGAACTAAGGGATTAGATATTGAATGATATTGAAATCCCTCAGCTAAACTTTAGAGTCTGTGGAGGTACTGGCTTGCCTGATCAGTTTTTTTTTTTTTTTGTATGGAAATTGTAATTCTTTATTTTCATTCTCATAGGAGCATTCTGCAAGTGGCAGTGAGGAAGATTAAAGGATCTGCTGGACCAAGCCCTCTTTTCTCACCCCTTTTTACAGATTGTGGTCAAGATATCATTTTTACTTTACATTCACCCAGCCTACTGGCGTAGTTTTACTCTAGATAAACTGATTTTTAGTGACAAGTTATATCCATAATGATTAAATTAAACATGTAGTGCAGGTTTTACAGACACAGATTAGGCTCAGAGAAATGAAGTGTTTTTAAATGGAGGACCCCCATAAACAAGAGTTATGCAGTCCAGCCATAATCTGTGTCTTGAAAACCAGACTGTACGATTTAAAGCTCACTTCCATATTTAAGCAGGCATTCCCAGTTTGTGTATAGTAGGGCTGTTTTGTTTACTGCATCTGTTTATTTTATTTCCTTTTGAAAGTGATGTTGATGGTGGCATTGCTAGCTGACTGGACTGTGGACCATAAGGAGAGTCTTTCTTTGTTTTCTTTGTGACTGTCATTTACAAGCAGTGTACGAAAGTTTTTTGTTTTTTTTTTGTTTTTTTTTAAAGCCGCTCCAGAGTGCATGTGGTGTGTGTGCCTGTAAAAGAGCAATGTGAATGGGTTATCGGCTAATATCCTCCGTTTTGCTTCACTCTTTCTGTCTGTCAATTTCTTCCCTAAGGTTAATTTAAGGATGTTAGTGAAATCAAGGTACTTCTTCCCTTGCTGAGCTCCTGTCAGTGAAGATCGGGAGTAGCGCTTAGGACTCAGTACTGTGTCGGTGTCACTGGATTTCAAGAAGTATAATAAAGGCATCTCACAAATAATCTCTGGCCACATTAATTTCTTAATTCACAACCAGATTTTAGTGTGTAGTTTTTTTTTTCACATCACAAATTACTTAACAAAAATAAGCGTGGCCCCATTTTATTCTTTAAACACTTCAGAATATTTGCGCGCAAAAGTGACCTCGACTTTAGTGTGATCATTTTTTGTTGTTCATTTTAAAACTGACCTTCCCAAGGCTGACACTAGGTGTCGCACTTAACCAACAACAGAAATGGAAAACTGGCAAAGCCGTTTTGAAATTGAGTTTTCCTGACATATGTTTTAAGAGTAAATATGACTGCGGCATTACAACATATCTGCGAGCTGAATATGTTTGAGGAATGTACTGTTTTGCTATCACCATGCTAGCTGCCCTGCAATTGCCTCATCACTCAGTTGATTGATTATAAATCTAACTTAAAAGCTATTTCTGTAATAAATGAAACTATAAGCTCTATAAGTTGAGCTAAAAGCGGCTTTACATGTTAAGAAAATGATAGCGCCTCATTTCTTCATTTGGCATTGATATTCTGGACATGTCTGATGCAGTGGAAAAGTAAGGGAAAGTAAAAGTTGCACTTAGACTTAGTCAGTCTGCCCTCAGTGTATTGAATGACATGCTGTGTAGCGCATATTATAGTGCATTTGTAATTGTGGATCTCACTTTTTAAAACCACTGAAGCTAAGACAGTTAACTTATTGTGGCAGACTACTGCACAGATGACAGGTTTATATATTTGCTTTCTTTCAAGCTTTTCACAACAAATCCCTGCAAATCGATGTACTCATTAGGAACAAGGCTATTAGGATTGAGGACTCTCAAAAACAGTAAAAGCCAATTTGTGGTCTTTTACAGCTCTTTCAAGTATATCAGCACAGTGTTATACTGAAAATGCTAAAGTACTCATCACAGTTTAGACATTTGTAGTAATGGCTGTAGTTTCACTGTGTTAATCAGTAGTGCACAATGACCATTAGAGCTAGACCCTCATCCTGGACACATTTGTTATGGAACAAATGATCCATAATTTTGGTTCCAGTCAAACATGGAGGAAATTATCCAGTTTCATTATACTATACAATTTATCTCTAGGTATATAGGAGGCCTGGAATACAAATGCGTGTATTCCTATTCCTATATGTAGGAACACCCCCAGCAATAAGGGATGAGGGTTTTGTCTCCCTCCTTTAGTGCTCCTGGCCTTTAGTCCTGCTCCTGCAGTGTTTTCCTTTGAGACGATCCCTTATACCACAGCAAAAACGAAATTCCTTTTCAAGATATAATCCAAACAAATCTTATTAATGAAATAATAGTGTTATAACAATCCTTTCTGTGTTTTAATGCAGCAAGCATGCTGAAAGTATTAAATGCACTTTCAGTAAGGCATTGGGCTTTCTTCAGCCTAATATTCCTCACTAATGTTCGTACGCTTTTACAGAGAATGCTCCTTGGCACAGGTTTGATAAGCAGATTAGTCTACTACAGCATCAGGGATGCGTCAACTTTTTTTTTTTATCCAGGTTGTTCTAAAAACTGTTATTCCTCCAGCACAGAACAGGTAATATAAAGAAAAAATACTTAATGCCGTTAGTGTCGTTATCTTTTCATTCCAGAGTAAAGCTACCACATAGTTGTGTATGTATGATTTTTTTTCTTCATTTGGACTGTAACGGTGACTTCTAGCCTAGTTCTGCTGTTCTAGGCTATTGGTCCAGATTCAATTCAATTCAATTTTATTTATATAGCGCTTTTAACAATGGTCATTGTCACAAAGCA
>JBBPDB010000028.1:9831463-9853812 GCA_037974465.1 Brachypetersius altus | reverse complement strand
GTGTGTGTGTGTGAATGAAGTGCCTCTGATGAGCAAGCCAAGAGTAACGGCGACAGTGGCAAGGAAAAACTCCCTAATTCATGCCGGTGCAGTCCACAGTAGTTCCCAAAGAGCCTCCCCGGGGGTGTGGCTAGACATAAAGCTCCAACACTTTGGAGTAGAAAAACATCCACTCGTTTATTGATATTATCAATCTAAATGAATGCACTGCTGATTGTATTATTGTGCTGTTAAAGATGGCCTATGTCCAAGTGAAAGGGGTCGAGCGACGTCCCTGCAGCTGCCTCAACTTGGATATTTGTTCAAGTGTTTAGATTGGTTGTGTTATGAGCAGGCCGCCAGTTGCATACTGCTACTGTCTAACAGTATGTGTCTGTCTTGTCGTATCTGTCATTTAAGCTTTTGCACTAGCAGTCAACCTCTGTGACTGTGAGAACCGACATCTGTCAACAGCCCCTTCTGGTTAGAGGCCAATGTGGAACCCCCCCCCCCCCCCCTTTACCAGAACAGCAACTTTACCAAAAACATTTTTATTGTATGTTCTACACGTACCTGCAATTCAAGGACACGTCAAACCCTTTAATGTGCCCTATTTGAAAAACTAATTTCACAGTCCGTTACCTGAGCACTTCCTTTTATCACACAAAAGCTTTTTACTTTGACTTTGGAAGCCATATTCGCTAGATCCTAAATGCTTTAATCATTTTAATAATGAGAAGACGAAGCTGAGGAAGAACAATCACGCTCTTCTTAACGGTTGCCACTCATCCCGCGCTGCTCCTTTGTATTTGTGGTAAAGCATGTTTGTTCTGGAAAGTGTTCAGCTGTCTTATTGGAGCGCATGTGCTGAAAAGCGGATGTACAAGTGAGGGAGGCACTCGATTTGTTTTTCATTTGTTCCCCACTGATCAATACAAGCTTCCCACTGCAGAAGTACGTAATCCCGGTACAAAGGGGCAGCAGGGACAAATATTTTGCATAATAATGTGATGTGTTGTCTTGATAAGTTGGTGAGAAATTATGAAATCCCCATTTATTTAAAAAAAAAAAACACACACAAAGTGGTCTAGAGATCAAATGGTTTTTACATGGAACTTTCTTTTGAAGTGTAATTGCATCCACAATTACATATTTCATGGTGGACTAGTACTATAAGTGGTAATTTAATGATATAATGTTCTTTTTTAAGATTACTAAAGAGAAACATCAACGCTTGGGCCCTCAGTGGGTTAGTGGGTTTGTTATTTGTACGCCTGAAAGCCCCATGTTCAGTATGACATGCTGTTTTTCCTTCTAAGAAATGTCTTTGTTGATTGCCCATGGAATCACAAACCCTTCCTCCAATACCCAGATGACCCCTACCGATAGGTGAAATAACGTGTGACGTAGTGTGTGATGAATGTGGCCTAATATGTTTATGGCTTCTGTTTCTGTTTGCTCAAAGAGTTAGTCTCCCTCAGTCAAGGGCACAAGGCTGTAATGCCATTAAATGCTTTATATGTGTCAATTAAGATTACAGGTCATTGCTTTATGATGTTGCTAAGAAAAAAACTCTTTTGTTGAATGGATATTAAGAGCTATTTACAGTTTGAAAAGGTGGTCGAGAGATGATGGGTTGTTAATCAGTGCTCTGCATGTGTGGGTTTTCTTTGTGAAGAAAATAAAGGGCATTATTGTCTTCATGAATGTAGCATTATAGATTCTTCCGCTAGTGACTCTAGTCTATACTATAGTAGCTAGGGGCCTGGTGGTTAGGGAGTTTCCCCTGTGGTCGTGGGTTTGAATCCCAAGACTGCCCATGGCACCACTGAGGTGCCCCTCAGCAAGGCACTCTCCCCACACGCTGCACTGCATTTCTGGCAGCCCACTGCCTCACTTGGAGAATGGATCAAATGCAAAAAATAATTTCGCATTGTTTACACTGTGTGCTGTGCTGTGGTGTGTTCACTCGTCACTGTAAAGAGCCACTTGTAATTCAGCCCTAACCACGCCAGGTTCAGACCAATGTATTTGATGCATGAGAAAGTACAGGTGCATCCTGGAGAACCATCTTTAGGAGAGTAGTGGGTGTTCCTAAGGCCACGCCCCCTCACACCACCCTGCTAACAAGCTCCGCCCACCCCACGAACCCATTCAAATTAAAGAGTTTCATCATAAGCACATTTTTACCGGCCCTGAAGAACAGACGCACAGGCTCTCCTCACTCTCCACAGCGGCTGGAATAGTTTTATTCAGCTAAAAGGCCTAAAAAGCGTAAACAGTGTAAACAGTTTTCACAACACCAGGAGCAACGTGGTGCTGGCACTTCGGTCAAAAAAACTATGGAAAAGGCATTATTTTTGCTCTTCGTGGTGTTTATATTCCCTCATATTAAAACAGGTAAGAGGCAACAGACTGTGGTTACTTTTTTATTATTTAGGATTTTCTATGTTTAAAAAAAGCATTTATCTCAATGATTTATTTGCAGGACTCACTAGTTTTAAATTAGTTTGCTCTCTAGCTACACTGTATGGGCAAAATTATTGTTATTATTGCCAGACCATTGCCTGACTTAATGATATTGCATTCAAATACACAGACTTTAATATGGAACTGGCCCGTTCCAATCTCCGTTCCAGTTCATCCCAAAGATGTTGGATGGGGTTGAGGTCAGGGTCCTGTGCAGGCTAGTCAGATTCCTCCACACCAAACTCATCCAACCATGTTTATATGGATCTTGCTTTGTGCACTGGGGCACAGTCTTGCAGGAATGGAAAAGTGCTTTCCCCAAACGGTGTCCGCAAAGTTAGAAGCATTAAGATTGTCTTTCATTGGAAGTAAGTGGCCTAGCCCAAACCCTGAAAAAACAGGTGTGTCCCAATACTTTGTGTCTATATAGTGTTTCTTGGTTGGCAAGTATTTAATTTTTTTTTTTTTTAATTGATAACGGCTGCAGAAACAGGTTACGTTGGCTTGACAGGTTTGGCAGATGCTCATTTATCCGTTAAGCCACAGCAAAGCAGGTTTACTGTTGCATCACCAGCTCAGTAGTTAAAAGAAGCATCTCCTTCAACTTCATGGGCTGCAGGCCAACAGAGGCTGTCTGTGTGAAAGAGCTCCACAGCATACACGCCCTCTACTGCTTTCCTCAGGCTGTTCAGGCTGGTTTGACATTACAGACGTGTCCAAACTGGCCTCTTCTGATTTATAACCCACAACAGAGGCCTATTCTGCCTGCTTCCACCTGGCACATACCAAACACAACATCCAGTAGATTTATTGTGTGCCTAAAGCTTATAACCTCCGATTGTCAGAGTGTCTTTGTTTTCCTAAATCATTTCTGGTCACGAGTTAATTTCTAATGTAATTGTGTGATTATAAACCCTCCATTTTCCAGATAACCTCTGTTTTCTAATTTAAATAAATACTGTGATATAGTATGTGATGACAGTGGCCTATTTTATGTTTATTGGTTTAATACCACATATTTTCTGCAGTTGCATCTATGCGTTTTGATAGAAAACATGTATGACCACTGACTGATCATTGTTGCAAAACAAACAAACACAAATTACTCTCTGAGTTCATGAGTAAGTGCTGTCAGAGAGACTCAGGTCTCTTTCCCACAGACTTTTATCAAGTGAACAAGCTTCAGTCAAAGTGTCCTTTAATTAGCTGTTTTTCTGGTGTCAAGCTTTCTCCCCCTGAGAGAAAATACAAAACAAGTTTTCTACTCTTGGCTGGAGTGCAGACTTCTGTCACTTAAGTACACAGTGGGATCCTCAGTGAGAGATATGATAGCACTGAAGATTCTTCCTCATGTTTTGCTTTTCTTCGCTGCTTTTTTTTTTTCTTCTTCGTTTTGCTTTTTTTTGTACAAACTCACTTTTGTGGTTTAAAATATTTGATGATAAACCATAGAGAAAATAATGCAGAGGACCTGGACATTGTTTTACACTGGAACATCCAGGCCCTTTTCTGGAGAAAAGTTTAGATATGAGATGATGAACGGTTCATGTGAAACCACATCATTTTGTTATTTTTTCTTTTTTATGTTTTCTGAAAATGCCAGCCGGCCTTTATATTGCGTGAACATTTAATGACATCGTCAGAATGTTTCGATCAATTTTTCATCTTGGTTTTTTTTTTCGTTCTTCTGCACATTTCCAAGATATACAGTATTTGTGTGAATAATAATACCATCCAACACTCAAAGCTTTCTAATAATCCTGTATAGATTAGATGGGTTCAGTGGATTTGTGAAAGTATACACAGTACAGTATTAGAGGTTGTACAATCATTTCTAGCTGCTCAACCTGCTCAGACTCAAACTGCTTGATGCTCAAACTCATTTAAATGTTTAAATCTGTTCCTCAAACTCTGCTGAGATATGATGGAAAATAACAGACGGTCAATTATGCGTATGACCCTCTCGACAGTTGTGTTCTCATGGTTTAATGATGAGTTATGTTCATTTAACCCAATGGGCAAAGAGTGGTGTGATCTGTTAGCCCCTCCTCTTCGGTTTGTATCAGAAACAGGTGACCTGGTCACTGACCGTACAGTCAGAACGCGATTCCCAAAACCACATCGCCCACCTGACGCTTGTCCGTTTGCTGAACGGTATTTTGCTCAGCTGAGTGAGAGTTGTGGGGCTGGGGAGGAACCTCACACAGTGTCTCTGTTGAAAAAATAATTAGACTTTAGTCATTTTAAAGGAGGTTTAAAGTAGTTACAGCTTCATTGATGATCTTTTGTGTCAAATAGGCAATTTTTTCCTATTCGTCTCCAGTGTCACATCACAATTTTTAATGGGTGGATAGGTCTTGTGTGTGCAACGATATAGCACTTAAAATATTTTAATAATTTTGAAAAAGTTACCCGTAAATATAAAATAGTTTATGTGCAATCCTCAGGCAAGAACAGTGCCATGTTAAAACATGAAAGGTAATTAATAAGAAAAAATAATATGATATGACCAAAAGCAAATAATAACTAATAATACTTTTACTACTAATGCATCTATTACTATTACTACTACTACTACTACTACTAATAATAATAATAGGAGGAAGATGATCATGAAAATACACTGTTTATAACAGTCTAAGTCTATTGCAAACAGCACAGTGTTAACTGTTAGTGACTGACACCAGCTGGCTAACTCTCAAATTTTGTATTCACTCGTCCAATCATGACTCATGCTGGTTTTACAAAGATGTTGAGGTAACAACGTTCAGCTAATCCCCATTTAATAGTTGGATTCTGATCTGCAGGAAGTTGGCTCATAATTTTCAGGGCAACTGCCTGTTTGATGTGTCCTCCTGACTTTTGTCTGTTTGTGAACACTTGCTAAATGTGTGTTAAAGGCTATCGATGTGAATGTTCTGTGCTTTCTGTATCTCTCCCGATCTCACTGACGTAATTGTGTTTCAGAGAGCTGTGCCAAGGCAATGAGTCGAAATGGTCTTTGTGAGGCATAACAGTTTAAACATATATTTAATATGTATATTTTCTACAGACGCTGCGAGTTGTGGCTTCCAGTGTGGCAATGGAAAGTGTATTACAGTGAGGTGGATGTGTGACGGGACAGATGACTGTGGTGATGCTACTGATGAGCTGCCTGCTGCTTGCTGTGAGTATTTCTTCATGAGCAAATGAAATCAGTACTGCAGATTGTATTCAGATAGACTGTTAAAATGATTTTGTTCTTAAAGTAGCCCAAACACTGCTTCTTTAGTTTTCCACTGTGATGGAAAATGTAGCTAATGAGTAATAAAAATATAGCTAACAAGTAATAACAGACTAAATCATTACACACTTGACTCAAACCATATCCTAGTTTCATTCAATTCAACTGAAGAAGCATTTAAGACTATTTTTTTGAGGTAATTGAAATTGTGTGAATCGGAATTTTTGCCAAACCATCATTTTAGTGCAAGGGTTTTATTTTAAAACAATGTTTTAAACTGTAAATGAGACATTTTATTTAGTGGGCTACCTCACCTTGTTCAATAAATCAGTAATTACATTTTGTATTTAAATAAGACAGGACAAATACATACATGACAGGAGAGATTATAAGAACTGTATTACAGGTGTAGCTTATTCTGAGGTGCTTTTTTAGTCAAGTCAAGAAGGTTTATCGTCACTTTACTGCCGTCAAAGAGTGTCCTGGCGTAGGTTTCTGTGGAATCCCAGTGCTGAAGGATGAAGTGGAGTGCCATGTTTACTGTGTCGTTTACGGATCAATTGGTTCTTTAGCCAAACTGCAAGTTTTCCAGGAGGGGGACAGTTATGGATTTGAGGTAGTACAGCAGAAGATGCTCAAATGGCCTCATAACCACAGAGTTCATGGCAACACCTTTAAATGAGTCCTGAGCCGGTTATAAATAATAATGACAGGACAGAGAATGTGCAATATATAATAAATAAAATGAATAATACTGTGTGTGTGTGTGTGTGTGTGTGTGTGTGTGTGTGTGTGTGTGAGGGAGGGAGTACATTCTGATTGAGAACCTGTTCTGACAGTGGAGGGTTTTATAGCTTGAAATCCTTTGCCAGATAGTAGGAAGGAGAAGAGAATGTGTGAGGGATGTGTGGGGTCATCCACAATATGGGTTGCTTGTGGTGTAGATATTTGTGACAGAGGGGAGAGAGAGTCCAGTGATTGGATGCCCTGCCACATGCGCCGTGTACCCCCAGTTTCCCAGAAATTTTCTGAGCTTGTGGATGCTTTGTTGATCTGGTGGCCTGGGACAGGTTGGCCCTTGCTGTTCTCTGGGCAGCCTTGTCACCTGATCTGACGCCCGTGTCTTGGGTTCTCAGCAGCATGTACACCTCCTCAGTCATCCACGGCTTCTGGTTGGGGCATACGGTGATGATAATGTCATTGATACATATACTGATGGAATTTAGAAAGGACTGACTCCGGCAACAGTAAATAGTCCAATAGGATGTGTTTTGGAGTTTTCTGATGACTCTGTAAAGTTAAAGATCAGCTGCTGGTTTTGAGTGCATCCTAATCTCAGCCGATATTTTGGCTGAGCAGCTGGTAGCCTAGTGGTTAGGGCATTTGCCCTGCGATCAGAAAATCTGGGTTTGGTTCCCATGACCGCTAGGCACAGCTGAGGTACCATCCCCACACTCTGCTCCCCGGGCGCCGTGCTCCTGCTGCCCCCTGCTTCACTTGGTGAATGGGTTAAATGCAGAGGAAGAATTTCATGCTGTTTACACTGTGTGCTGTGGTGTGTTCATGTATGACAGAAGGGTCACTTTCATATTCTGTCATTACCCTCTCAGTGTCAAAGACATGCAGCCCAAGAGAGTTCAGCTGTGGTGGACGACTAAACCAGTGTGTGCCTAACAGCTGGAAATGTGATGGCAATGCAGACTGCGAAAACGGTGCAGATGAGGTTGGCTGTGGTAAGCAACATTTGTTTTGAGAAACATTCTGCAATATAATGAAGGTCTGTGTTTAAGGACTACATATTTATAAGTGTGTATATATATATAAATGCTTTTACAAATCCTTTTACAGCTCCCAAGCAATGTGCAGATGACGAATTCCGCTGTGCCAGTGGTCAGTGTGTGTCTCGCGCATTTGTGTGTGACAAAGAGGCGGACTGTGATGACGGCAGTGATGAAGCGCAATGCCCGCCCAGTACTTGCAGCGTCACATACTTTCGCTGCAACGACTCAGAATGTCTCCCCAGGCTGTGGGTCTGTGATGGGGACAGGGACTGTTCTGATGGTTCAGATGAATGGCCACAGACCTGTCAGACTTCAGCGCCTCCAAGCAGGAGCAGGCCTTGTTCTTTCCAGGAGTTCCACTGTGGCAGTGGAGAATGTATCCCCAACAGCTGGAGATGTGATGGAGATCTTGACTGTCTGGATCAGTCAGATGAGAGACAATGCAGTGAGTCAAAATTGCTTCTGCTGTTTTTTTTTTAACATGGGTCTGTCTGGTATGTCAGACAAACATTTTGTGACAAATACTGATTTTAAGGAAGATCCTTTATGGCAATATTAGTCAATCTAATTGAAAGAAGAAGAAAAAACATCAGAAAAGAGTTTTGACTATCGACTCTCTTGGTGAACAAATTCACTACATCCTCCCTTAGTTAACCGATAATCACTAATGTGTTTTTAATATATTATAGAAATGAAGAAATTAATTGCGATTAAAATTGCAGTCACAATATTGGTCAGACGCCATCCACATAGTGAAGCACGTTCACCTAGTGGTTTTTATAGTGAACACAATTTTTGGTCATTGATTTGTGAAGGAATGCTTAAATAACGGGTTCTTTCATCAGCTTTGTCGACATGCAGACCAGATGAGTTTCAATGTGGTGATGGATCATGTATTCATGGCAGTCGCCAGTGCAACCAGGTCTATGACTGTAGAGACATGACTGATGAGCTGGGTTGTGTCAATGGTGAGTTGGTCATTGGTGATTTTATGTGTTGATAACTGTACTTTTCACAAACAAATCTGTAATTACAGCAACAATAACAGTACAGAGCATAACTCTCAGAATTTTGTATCACCATTTTTTTCAGCATCCCATTGTGATGCGCCATCCAGGTTTAAGTGCCGTAGCGGTGAATGTATTAGCATGGACAAGGTTTGCAACAAGCAGCGTGACTGTAGGGACTGGTCCGATGAACCACTGCGTGAGTGTGGTGAGTACAAGACACTCAGTAACAAAATGTAAAAGTTTAGACCAGAGGTCACCAACGTGGTGCCCCTAAGATAAGTTTAGGTAAAGTCTGTCCAGGTGTATCAAACTGGGAGCCCTTTGTATGACTCAGTAGTAGCTCTCAGTTTCAAAACGGTTGGTGACCCCTTTAGACCCGTGTATCTACTAGTTTTAGACCTAAAATTACTTTAGGATGCACAGGAGTAGTGCGTCTGTGTAATTATTGGCCCTATCCTCGGTAATGCCACAGCCACCTGTGGCCAGGAGTCCAAGAAAACCTGAGTGGCCCTGCTCTCTTTGAGTTGGAAGGATAGACTTTAATCTCATTTTATCAAGATGCTAAGGTGCTTCATGTGACTCGGATGAAGTATGCCACATCCTTCTCCCCTGCCTGCCTGGTAACAGCATGTGATGACCTAGCAAGAGGGATAAATATGCCATAGTTAAAAGGGAATAAAAGGCTTTAGGATTTTGTCACAGTATCTTTCTCATGTGTAACCATGACTTTTAAACCAACAGATTCTAACGAGTGTCTATACAACAATGGCGGCTGTTCTCACATCTGTAATGACCTAAAGATTGGCTACGAATGCTTGTGCCCCAGTGGATTCCACTTAGTGGACAAAAGGCGGTGTGAAGGTAAGATAATGATGATGCTGCATTGGATTCAATGAACCATAAACCAAAATAGCTGTGATGCCAAACCATATGAGAGTCCTGGCTGGAGTATCTGTTTAAACTGGGGCTTATATTGATATCCAGTGTGAGAGAAATATAGGAAATATGAATTTTCTATAACATACAACATAGTTTCAGAGTGAGTAGTGAGTTGCTAGTTAATATAAACATATTTCAGTATGTGTCATATTTCCCCCCACACAGATATTGATGAGTGTGCTAACCCAGACACTTGCAGCCAAATCTGTGTAAACCAGGTGGGCAGCTACAAGTGTGAATGTGAGGAGGGCTACCAAATGGACCCAGCAACCAAAGCCTGCAAAGCTATTGGTGTGTATTCTAACATTAGTGTTTTGTTTAGGATAGTTTTGTTATTCCTTGTTCTCTCTGTCCATAACCCTCTTGTTCTGTCTGTTGTGTTCAGGAACTATAGCCTACCTTTTCTTCACCAACCGCCACGAGGTGAGAAAGATGACCCTGGATCGTAGTGAGTACACACGTGTCATCTCTCGCCTGAAGAATGTAGTTGCCCTGGACGTGAACATTGCCACCAAGGAGATATTCTGGTGTGACCTGTCCCTCAAACAGATTTACAGGTATTAGGACAGTCCTTTTAGCCGTGTGGATTCTCTCACAGTAGAAACACTGTAAAAACTGACTCTGCCTTATCTACACTTTATCAAACAGTCTTGAACGTAGTGATTTAGAAATCTTTTAAATCCAGTGTTTTAGAAATTAAAAAAATGCTCCACTGTCTAATCAGTCAGACTGCTCTGTTTTCCCTAGAGCCCCCATGGATTCAGCCGAAGACTCCACCCAGCACAGCATTGTGGTTGGCAGTGAAATGGATGCACCTGAGGGAATCGCTGTGGACTGGATTCATGGTAACATCTACTGGACGGACAGTGTTCGTGGCACAATCTCCGTAGCAACAGCAGATGGAAAGAAGCGAAAGACACTGTTTCGAAAAGATCTCGTCAAGCCAAGAGCTATTGTGGTTGACCCAGTAAAGAAGTGAGTCAAATCTGATGACTTTACCAGGCTTTGTGACCTAGATTGATGTTGTGACATAGAACCGTGTTGTAACATGTGCTATATTGTATTGTCTAGCTTTGTGTATTGGACTGACTGGGGTACCCCAGCTAAGATTGAGAGAGGTGGGCTGAATGGAGGTGACCGCAGTGCCCTCGTGACTGATAACATTATCTGGCCCAATGGGATAACTCTTGGTAAGAACCTGTCAGACTCCTTCATTGTTTTTCAGGGACAAGTGTATTGAATGGCTGAATCCGCATATTTGGGGACATAGTTTTTTTAAACAAGAGGGAATGGGCATGTCTGTTTGATTCGTTTTGTTTGATCCGTTTTCTTGCCCTCTCTCCTGTTCAGATCTATTGAACCAGCGCCTGTACTGGGTGGACTCTAAACTGCACACCCTTTCCAGTATTGATGTGCAGGGAGGCAGTCGTCGTACACTCATTGTAGACCATGGCAGATTGGCCCACCCACTGAGCGTTACTGTTTTTGAGGTAAGCAAACTTTTAGAAGCCCATTCAAGGTCTAGTTAACACTTAGAAGTCCAGAGGTAGGGCTCCCGAGAGGCGCAACAATCTAAGTGTTGACCACATCAGTGCAAGTTTGGCTGGGAGTCCAATTCAAAAAAGTAGATGGCTTTTTTCACATGCCTTGCAAGAAGCCTGTGCTTGCCTTCACCCCCCCACAGTCGGTGGGATGTAACTGGGGTGTCCGAGCTCACGAGAGGAACTGACCATGGCTAAATTTTATAACATATTTTATAATGTAATTACACAGTTATGTAAATAAATACATTTGCACTAATATATTGCATATTCAATCATAAACAATACAAATAAATGTAGTTTAAAATCTGTACTTTCAACTTTCATCAATTTCCTCACTTGTTTCAATTTCCAATTTTTTGTCCTTAAGATATATTAGTCCTAAGGGACTGCTTTGTGAGGCTGTAAAAAATAAAAGGTTTTTATTAGAGATGCACCGATCCAGTGTTCTGTATCGCTATTGGTCCGATTCGGACCTAAATTACCTGATCGGGAATTAGAAAGGAATAAAAAATCAGTTAAAAATCCAGTCTGTTAAAAAATATGGAACGTGATATGTATAGTTTTTATATCGAATAAATGACTGCTTTTATTCGATATCCTCAGGAAAAAGTGTTCTGGACTGACGTTAGCAACAATGCCATCCTGAGTGCTAACCGTGTGACAGGAGAAGACATCACAAAAGTAGCAGAGCACCTCTCATCACCAGAAGACATTGTGCTATTCCACAACCTCAAGCAGCCCATGGGTGGGTTGGCAGTGTTACAGTTACTTTAACACCATACAAAGTTAGAGCATGATTTGTTATTTGAATGTTCCTATTTCAGTGCTCTATAGAATGGTATATATACTTATATATACTCCAATCTGCAGTGCAGAGATTAAGAGGCGTATAAAAAATTCTTTAGTTTAATCAGTATTCTTTTTGAAGAATCTGCCTCTTATATCTTCAGTTGCATACTGTACTTATTGCACACAATTGACTTTCAGCTAGAAACTGGTGCGTGGCCGGCAATGGTGGATGTGAGTTCCTGTGTTTGGCCTCTCCACAAATCAACAGATTCTCACCCAAGTACACATGCGCCTGCCCGGACCACATGATGCTGGACACTGATATGAAGAAATGTGTCTCAGGTAAGATCAACACGGTACAGTTGTTTATATCTAATCGTAGCGTAAGTGACCAGCTTTATTCAAGATACTTTGTGAGCAGGTGATGATTTAAGCACATTTAATGTTAATTTCACTGGGATTTTGTTTTGTTTAGCTGTACCAACAACAGTACCGCCATTTCAGCCTAAGGCTCCCACCGCAGGTTACTATCAAAAGCCCACAGCCACTGGACCTAAACCTTCTCCCACAAGAGCATCAGCTCCAAGCACTACCACTCCCATGCCTGTTTTTCACACTCAGCCCAAGGCTGACGATGCCAAAATCTGGCCAGCCAGCACTCCTTTTGCTGTGTCCACACATAAAGGTCAGTTTAGACTTAAATCAAACGAATATAGCTCTGGATAAAATGTGTGTGCACACAGTTCTCTGAGGTTTGGTGGTGTTTTATCCTCATAGATGACCAGAGTGGTGTTGCTGCAGTCATGTCCAAGACACCATCTGCAACATCAATGGCTCTTTATATTGCATTGCCTTTGGGTCAGTATAACCACCTGGATGAAAATACATCATAAATTGCACCTGATTGTCTCCACATGGTCCTTAAACATCCAGAGCACTTGATTCATTTGATATTCTCTTTAAAGGGCTTTTATGTCTTCTTGGAGTTGGTGGTGTTTTACTGTGGAGGACCTGGAAGCTAAAAAACACAAACACCATTCACTTTGACAACCCAGTATACCAGAAGACCACAGAAGACAAGGTTCACATTTGCAGAAATTTCAACTCCGATGGCTACTCTTACCCACCTGTAAGACACTAAATTATTCTTCAATAATTTATCAGCAATACATTAGCATTAAAATCTCTAACATCTTTTCTGAACATATTTGCATTAGACATTTCACGTTACCTCCTGCAACCTTTTAAAATGTGTTAGTGAAGTCAAAGGTGACCAAACAAAGTGAACTGTATGTAAATGACATCTAAACTGTATTGTATAGACAAATGGATTGTTGCCTAATTGCTCTTTTTTGCTTCTTTTCAGCGACAAATTGTCAGTCTTGATGATGAGATATGAACTAATGCTGAGGCTGGCTGCAATAAGAGATGCTGCTATGGCTGGTTTGTATCCTCTGGGCTTGGAGGCCTTCTTTTTCCATACGAACCAGGAGAATTTAAGAACATCAACCCTCTTTGTTTCACCGGCAAGAAACATTTCCAGGCCCAAAAGAGGGCAGAAACACTCTCTGAAATAAAGGTGCCACAAAAGGGTTCTTTGAGTGATAGAAGAAAGATTTTAGTTCCCTAAAGCAATGGATTTCTGCTGCCAGGTAGTCCACATTTTTGCTCAAACCCCACTTCCAAAAATCCTGGGACCCTTACATTTCTACATTAAAGAACAATTTGCTTTCCCAAATGAGATGTCAGTGTGAAAAACCTTTTGAAGGTATTAAGAACCTTCACATAACAGTGCAAGTTCTTTTCAAAAGTACCTCATACTCACACGTCTCATTTGCAAAAAATTTAAATATTCTTTAGGGAGCCAATATAGAACCCTTTCTGTCACATTTCTAAAGGATTTAGAAGCTTCTAGTAAGCACAAACAAAAAAAACCTCAGACAACATTAACCTCCTGTAGTTAGCACTTCTGAGTGTCTTAAATATTTTTTGAAATTAGTTTTATGTTTTAGGTTGATTGAAAATGCATCTCATGGATTAGTTTTTTTATGAATATTGTGAATGTTTGTGTGTTAACATACTGCACATATACACCATTGTTAAGTATAACTTCGTCAGCTGTGAGATATTGTATATAGTTTATATTTTGTTTTGCAATTGGGAGTGACAGTTTTGCAAATGCCACTTTCTGTACTACCAAATCTCAGAACGCACAGTGAAAGCCTTGGTAGCTCCACCTAAAAGACCAAATGTGCACCTCAGATGCAATTTTCTTAATGAGTTTTGCTAATACACCAATACACCAAAGTCTATGAGTAGCATGATATTTTACTTTGAAACAGCTGGAGGCAAACCAGAGTTAATATGGTGGTCACAGAGACACTTTTACACTGAGAGGTTTCTAAATGTTCCTGATTCTTCGTTGGGCCTATGGTTCTATCAGAAACCTTTAAACAGTAAAGGGTCTTAGGTACAAAAATAGTTACTTTTGTTTAAAGCTCTTTTAGTGCAGTGGTTCTCAAATCCACCCTCAAGAACCTCAAATTACAATGCATGTGGGTAAACTGTGTGGAAGAACTCCTTTAGTAGCTCTAGGTAGTCCTCTTAAGGAAGCATTTATAACACCTGTACTATTAATAGTATGGAGCAACAATACAATTTGACAAGACAGTGTTCAGTACAATTTACAACAGCTACAGTGAGGATAAATACAGTATTTGAACGGTACTGTATTTTCTAGTTTAGTCCAACATTGCTCAAACAAGCACTAGGAAACCAGGAAACAAGGAAAAATTAACTGTTAACTAAATGTTAACTGTTCCTGCTTGAATGAAAAAAAGATATGAATATTTTATCATATCTTTGGCTATTAAAAGCCTTGCCCTTCTAAGGGAGCTATATCTTCTCCAGAGATCCATAAGATATATTATGGACCTACTTTTAGAGATAGTGGTACTCTAGTGGGTAGGACTAGACCAAGAGGTCATGGGTTCAAATCCTACCTTTAGCACACCATCACTGGGTTCCTGAGTAAGATCCTTAACCCTAAGCTAGTCCAGGGAGACTGTCCCCTGTATGGAATGGGAGTTGCATTGGATAAAAGCGTCTGCCAGAAATGTTAACGTTTTGTCTTCTACCATTGTGACGTTTTTATTCAGGACCTTTTGAGTTGTTTCGGTTAGTTCTGTAGAAACATTGTAAAATCAACTGCATGATGCTATTTACTCACTGGCTGAAGTTTTCTGTTGTGGATGTGTAAATATTTAGTTTTTGTGTAAATATATACATCGCCTCCTGATTTGTACATTTGAAGTCTTCTGATGTATATAAACTTTATTATTTATTGTAGGATCTACATGTTTTGATTAACATTTGAATTTCATCTCGTACTTAATGTCTGATTGGGAGATAATGAACCCTACCTAAAGAATCTGTGTCGTACCTCTATGTGTGACGGTTTAGATCCGTTAGATCACTGGATCCCAGCCTAAGTCCTGGAACCCCGTTGTCCTGCACATTTTAGTCTCCTCTATGCTCTTAGAAACTCTTTAACCCAGGATCTACAGAACAGGGGGCTCCAAGACCAGGGTTGGGACCTGCTTTATTGATCAGACATGGAGCAATTCAGATTTTTTTACCCTGTGTATGTTTCTGAATGCAGAAATGAAATAAATATGTACAATACTTTTTCATTTGGTGTGACAGTTTATTTTGTTCAGTACGTTACAGATTATTTGAAAGCAGTGGTCACCTACTCTGGTCCTGGAGATCCTTCCTGAGAAATGTAGTTCCAACTGCTGCATCTGCTTTGGCTAGAAGTTTTCCGTCTCTGATTGACTATATAATTAAGTAGTGGGAGGGGCAGCATGCTGAATACAGGTTGGAGCTAATTTCCAGGAGGGGGGTCGGTAACGGTATAAACCCGGGCTGTCGGATCTCATCCCAGAGGAACGTATTTGGAATAAAAACCTGCAGTCACACCAACCCTTTGTGGATAAGACAGTCCTGGTCTAACCAGTGCGATTTCTCATGAGGCAAAAACATTTTTACATTTGTTTCATATCGACTGTGACTGCAAGCTTGGTCCGGAGATCAATGCAGCGCTTAGTGCAGTGATATTTTGCTAGACTATCTTCTGCCCTTTGATCTCATATCAGACTTCACATGGGTATGTTGTCACACTCATATGGGTCGAAACATAAATAGCTTTTTGTATGTGGTTTAACATGGTCAAAATTACTCTAATATGAAGAAGAATTTCCATACTTTCACAATTAAAAGTAATAAAAGACTGTTATAACAGTTAAGCATTTTATATTAAATCTTGTCTTTTAATACTGAGTAGTCAAGATAACACTCTAGCAGCAGTCTTATGTTAAACTAGATATGTCAGTTTGGAGCCAATTTCACATGTAAGACTTGCCCTGTTATAAACTGATACATAGAACTTACTTGAAAGTCGTGATTTTGTTTAATAGCTCTCTGATGATATGAAACTACATACTGTGTAGTATATTTATGGTATATATGAATGTAGTGTGTTATGATGTTCACCCTTAGAACAAGCGACGTGGATCTGTGCTAGTAGTGCAACAAATGCGTTATACGGCCAAAAAACTCTTTATATAAAGTTCTACTGTTGGTGTTGATGATTAAGGTCCCGTCATGTTAAGTTTTGTAGAGCTAAAATTTTAGTAATTTAAAAAACTTGTAATTTTAAAAATGCAGTCAAATTGCCATAAAGAACAACCATTTTATTGTAGGTATTTAGGTCACTTTATGTTCGGTCTTTAGGTCTTTAGGTCATTTTATTTTACACAAGATCTTTGAACCCGGGAGAACCTTCAGGATAGTTTTTGCTAACAAATGAGTGGGTCCAGAGAATGGCTGAGCGGCGGCGTGCATGTCGTCAACTACATTTGCCAAGGGCCAGTGTTTTTCTCGGCAGACACTGTGAGGGCCAGATGCTCTCCTAAAATAAAATACAATTATAATTAATATATTATTATTTGATATATAAATTTTCCTTTAAAAAATTTCAATTTTTTTTAGCCTTTGTCAATGTTAACAGACTCATATTACATGAAAATTGGGTAAACACATGGAAAATCAAAAATAAGGCGGTTAGTCCACTGTCCTCAGAGAAGATAAACGATTTGCGTCAACGCATCCGTTTCAGCTTCCTTATATACATACACATGTACGAGGCGGACTGGGACAAAAAGCGGGCCTGGACTTTCTTTACCAGCTCAGCCGTGGATCTACTATGTAGCTACTACAGTTCATCGTGAGAACTTCACTATATAAAC
This sequence comes from Brachypetersius altus, assembly GCA_037974465.1. Classification (NCBI taxonomy): domain Eukaryota; kingdom Metazoa; phylum Chordata; class Actinopteri; order Characiformes; family Alestidae; genus Brachypetersius; species Brachypetersius altus. The sequence continues at coordinate 9,836,769 of JBBPDB010000028.1, read as the reverse complement.
ACTGCAAAAATGAATACTGCAGGATCACTTTCAGGGCATTAGGGGCCATATTCACAGGGCTGCTGGGTAGGACTGCTGATCTAGAATCAGATCCTACGTCAGCACTCCTAGTCTGAGAAGCTTCATGAATATGGGCACAGACTTTTAAATTGCTCTCTTCTATTTTGACTCCATATGAGTGTATGATTCCATCTCTTCCTGAGGAGCTGCTAAGGCTTGTCACCTATAAACTTTGAGCTCCTCAAGAATTGTAATAGCATCTGTGACTGAGGAAAAACACAAAAGGCTATGGTGGTTATGCCACTTGCTGGCTGTTTGGTTTTGCCCTTGTCTGGTCCTGTTGGGATAGAAATAATAGAAAAACAGAATAATAAAATAACAGTAAAATCCAGTTCAAACACCTCCTGAAGAATCTTCTGGTCAGAGAGCATCTCTGCTACTAATGCAATCTTCTTCCATTTCTCTTACATAAAGATTTAGTAGTACTCTCCTCTGGTTCTCGCACGGTTCTAAAACTTGAGTGTTTCCTCATATTGTAAGTCGCTTTGGCTAAAACCGTCTGCCAAATGAATGTAATGTATAGTAAAATAAAACAGAACTTTGAACTGGATATGTAAACTACAGTAATGCTGCTGTGATCACGTGTTGTTCTTTGCTAGTTTGGGATCGAGAGTAATCATAAACCAGGGCCAGTGCAAAACAGTAATCAGGAGGAAGTCTCAAGCCCCCTCACTTACTTTCCCAACCAAATCCTACCCACCAGATGGCCCTGAGATTCTCAGCAGATCGGGGAAAAGGGGCCAGTATATATTTTTGACCAATAAGAGGAGGGTATTTCTCTTGGCCAGGTTTGTTTTTGTCCAACGTGATTGGGCGAGCTGCTCCACTTTGATCAGGCTACTTATCTCAGTCTCACGTTTCTGGAACTCCCACGTGTATAATTATGCAGAGCTCCTGGAAAACCGCCGCAGAAAGAAATCCATGAAAAAGGGGGCTCCTACACAGTGAAAGTTTGTGAAGCAAGGCTAAGTTCAAGTTCAATGCAGTGGAGGAGTGTGTTATAAGCTCTAATGTTTAGAGCAAATCGATTCTTCTCTAGCTTTTTCTAGGACCCTCTTTGTTACCTTTTAATGTCAAGTTTGTTATATTGAACCCTGTAAGGTGTTCTTAGGTGACCTAGACCTCAGACCTTACACCATTTGCATTTGTGAGGGAGCTTGCTGTTATAGATGTTCATTGTGTACTTGGGACATGTAAACAGCCCAGTTTTACATCATGGCTTGCTGGTGTGTTGTTCCTGGCAAGTAATAAGGAGAAGCCAGTTTTCTGGAATGGCATCATTAATGATTAACCATTAGAAAGAAACAGGCTAAAAATCACTTTTTCTGTCAGTTTCATAAGATGAAAGCTGCGCAACTACTAAAACTGTTTGGTATTGAAATCAGAATCAGAATTAGAATCAGAAAACTACTGATCCTGGAGGAAATTGCTAATGTCACGACTGCACAGAGACACAGAGACAAGAACAATATAAAAATAAAGTCGAAATATATTCAATAAAATAATCTCAATATAAAATACACTGTGCCATACATACAAATATTACAGATAAGTAAAGTAAGTGAATTACTAATAACACAAATAGTAGTTAAGAGTATGTAACGGCAAGTAATAGAGAATAGAGAGTAGTTTATAAGTAATATGGACATAAGTAGACAATTGCACAATTGCACCTAATTAAATGATTTTATGTCCATCGTATAACTATTAGCACAACTGTATCAGTTCAGATCAGTTTAATCGTCAGCTCCACTCTTTATTCCAGTACCTTTGTCTATACTCAGCCGAGACCAAGTGCAACAGTTCTGATGACCAGTGAGAAGACCGTGTTCTTGTACTAGCACCAAATGTGCAGGGGACATTAGTATGGGGCATGTTTTTAACCAGCCGCCATTTCCACTTTTATAAGACACATATTGAATTTCTAGGTTCACGTTTATGCTCTGAAACTCCTGCTGACTTTGACCATGGATTACTGCTCCTGTCACTCATCTATGAAGGTAGCGTGAATCAGCTGCTTCCCAGAAAAAGAAGAAGGTGGCCCAGATAAAGAGGCTGCGAGCTGGAATATCAGACCAGGCTTTATCATGAAGTTAGTGAAGGTGAGCAAAATCACAGGCCTATGACAAATCCATACAAATACCAATATCAGCGTGTGTTGCCGCTCATATCCACCAAAGCAGATGATAAAGCAGTCATTTATGACACTATCCCTCATTAAACCATTTGATGCCGTATAAGCACAAAACTGTGGCGGTTAGCATGAAAGCAGTGATTACTGGAACAGCCCTGCCCTCTGAACAGATCCTTATGTTTTTTATGTGTTTTGGCCTCCTGCCAGGCCCATATAGCGTGGTGGGAGTTATTTACATTTCCAAGAGAAGTAGGTCAGTTTGGGGTAGAGGGGGTCCCCAGGATGGAGAAACTCCTCCAGATGTTTGTGGAGCTTCTAAGACCATTCTTCAAAAACATACAGGGCATGTTCAGAGGAAACCTCGAACCCTTAAAGCTGCCATTATCAGGGTCGATAACAGAAACGCGACGATATTTGATACGAAATAACCTAGTACTCTTTTGCAGCTCATAAAAACAGAGAAATGCTGTTGAAACTTTCAGTTGAGGAGGAGGAGATGTATATAATCTGATATATTGATAATAATAATTCATATTATGTTACAGTATGAATTGTAATATAATATAATGTAATATAATAGTACGGAATAGCACTGACTATGGACATCAAGGGGTATATTAAATCCTTCACCATTTTGATTAACTTGTAGACTTTCTTTCATTCTGTCTTGTTAGAACACTTCAGGAAAAAGTTTCTGGGCTTGTAGTATGTGTGTGGTACTGAGGTGGTATGGTATGTATAGTTATGATTCAGTCCATTTAAATTAAAGACCCATATTCTGACATTTTACTGTTATTTATTTTTCCGTTAGACCCATATTCTGACATTTTGGTTGTTTTATGTATCAAAAACTTAAAACTGTTAAATAAACTGTAGGCTGAATTGGTGAGCATTTGTAAATACAAAAACTATGAATTTAAACCTAAATGTTTCACAGTTCAGTTTCTAGATATGCATTGAATGGACCAGGGAGTGAATGATATGCTTTAATACTTTGACAGTGTTAACAGAGTTTGCTACATCTTTAACTGTTTATGTGGTTCATTTGTGTGGTTTACATTAATATAATACAGCTCTCCGTCACAGGTTTTCTCCGATCCATGCAAAGTGTGGACAGTTCTTCCAAGAAAGAAGAATGAAAAGAAATGAGGGGAAGTTGAACAAACTCCCCTCTGCATCCCTTAACTCTTATCAGGGGCACATAGAGGGAGAGAGAGATAACTGGTAAACAAGAGGTTGTTATGAATGACACTGATAATCAAGAGAAAACACAGATAATGTCCCTGATTTACTGGACTGAGCTTAAGCCGAGTGCTGGACTACATTTCTCTTCCAGTGGAGAATCTCCTCCCTGAACACTGTGTAGTCCAGGATGAGGTTTCAACCCTGTTACGCTTAAAACTGATCGTCTTTATTAAAAGATAACGGGCCCAAAATAAATGCTAACTAGCCTCGGACCCCAGTGAAGAAACAGCTTCATCTTACAACAGAGAAGAGCTTTTGAAAAGAAGTGAAAGATATGTTGGTTTTAATGGTTCAATCTTCATTACAATATGTTTTTTGTTGAACCATTTCAGCTGTTAACAAAACAAACAAGCATTATTCACATCTTAAAATGGTTTTAAAAACTGAAGTAGTTAGGGATAGAGAAAAAAACTGTTAGCACTGTGGTTCATAACATAACATTAGATCTATACAATTGAAAGAGACTTGGCCTTCAGTTAAACATAAGAATGAAGCCTGTCATCAATGCTGATTGGGGACATTGGTAGTTTGATATAGGTTGGTTTCTGGGTGAAAGGTCTGACCCCCAGTATTATTCTTTTCACTTTGCATAGGACTGTACATGGCAAATCACTTTCAGTACAGAAACTTTCAAACAAGTGACAGAAAGTGAAAACACTGATGAAACGACTCACAAACAGCGAAAGTAGTTCCTGATGCCAAAACCAAAACCATGAATCCACAGTGACAGCGAAATCCCCAAATCACCAAATCACTGGCAAACTATGGGGACAACTGCAAACATGCTACCACAGACAAGGTTAAACACTAAATGTCTTGTGTACTGTGTAAAAGGACAAACAATGTGACTCATGCATGAAGGTGTGTGGTCAATTAGGTATGCATACTGTGTAAACAACTGCACACTGAGCCAAGTGTACTGAAATGAGTCACTAGATCATGAACAAATGCCTCCTGGAAGAGAAGTAATACATTTTGCTTAGGCCTTCTTTTTGTGTGGCATGAACATCCCAATTAAATTCACCTGACAAACCAGTTCATCAAACCCTTACTAGCTCACGTGGTAGCTTGTTTAATGCCTGTTTAGAGTGAATGGTAAATGTGACTTTTATTATTATGAAGAGAGTAGAAACCGAATGGAACTGAACAGGACAAATAAAAGTGATCAACACGATCGTAAAAACTGTCAAAGCAAAGGGGAACGTCAATATACAGTCAATGCTGTGCTGCAGCACCACCAAGTGGTGAGTTTGCTATAAACCACGTGTTTATCAAACCCCATCATTGCCAGCACTGGAATAATTAGCCAGAAGAAGGCACATACAAACTAATCAGTGGAAAAATGGAAGCTTCAATGGAAGCTAAAAGAAGAAATACACTTTTTTAATAAGGACACAGAACTATTCAGTCATATTTCCACTGTGGTTACAGTGCAAGCGAAGCCTCTGTGTGTCAAATGTCCATATTAAATTAGTTTAGATTATTAAACTAATAATTACATATGAATTAAATGAGTTAATAACATTAACATTAACTAGTTCCCTACAGCTTGAGCGTGCTGCTGTATTGAAAATTTTGTGTAAGCACACCCAAGCCAAAATATATTTATTCAGTGAAGAGTATAAACCTGTGTTATTAAAAAGACAATAGGTGTTACCAATAGGTGTTACTTTTATGATGAGATCATGTCCGTTGTGCTCGCTGAAATGCAGCCACTCATTATGTGTTCTGCATGTTATATGATGGTTTGGATTATGGGCTTAGAATATGTTTACATTTACTGCATTTAACTGACGCTTTTGTCCAAAGCGACTTTCATTCTCTAACTACAGGGGGCAGTCTCCCTGGAGCAACTTAGGGTTAAGGG
>JBBPDB010000028.1:9818825-9831332 GCA_037974465.1 Brachypetersius altus | reverse complement strand
TGTGGAATTCTTAAGCACTGATGTACGTCGCTCTGGATAAGAGCGTCTGCTAAATGCCGTAAATGTAAATGTAAATGCACATGCACCAGAGAACCTGTAGCCCTTTGTGGATAAGATTTGACACTCCTGATATAATCCACAATATTTCACTTAATGAGGTGAAATGGGCAGAAAAGACCTGCTCTCAGAAGCTGAAAACGGTTCTCAGCTAACGACCCTGTCAGACGCCCCCACCCACTGCTGAAGCAAACAAAGACCTAGACGACGGGCTGAATACATTCTACTGCAGGCTTAAGATGAACAGATTCACACCCTTCACCCACCCCACCCCAGAGACAACGACCTCCATCACACCTCTCACTCCTGACTGCACCTCCAAGAACTCAGCTGTTAAAGGCTGGGCCCAAGTGGAATCAGGTGTGCTTCTGCTTATTGGAATTAAAAACCTGCAAACTACGCCAGCCCTTTGCAGATAAGATCTGTAACCCTTGGATTATATGATGGATCATTATAGAAATGCAATAAGAGGAACAAAATATTGTAATGCAACAAGAGCATTCATGTAAATGGGCACTAGTTCCAACTGACCATCATACATGTTGCTACATGGGGCTGTACTGGGAAAAAGTGTTTACAAATATAATTATTATCTGTGCCTGACTAACTGTGTCCCACTAGCAGCGCATTACATTTCAATTTCAGACTGAGCATTGATCATTTAAGATCTGAGCCTGCACTGAGACTGAGATAAATGGTCACATTTGATCTGTTGTCCAGCAAAACCAGCATCCCAATACTGACTGCAAATGCGGACAATACTGATTCAAATATAAATGGTTCATTTCATGTTAAATGAATGTTTTCATCAGGCTAGACTGAGATCTTAAAAATAGTACAAATAGTACAAATGAATTCTTGATCAATTTGTTGAGATGGAAATAATTCATTTTATAGGTATGATTGAGTCACTATGCCTACAATTCAGGCATTATCCAGAATTATGAAATCTGTCTTTTAATATGTAATGTAGATGATTATATTGCAGTGTAATCTGCTTCACACTTTTAGCCCCTGAGTGGTTTAAAAATATAATGAAACTTTAAAATATTCCATACATCTGGTTACTATCAGCACCACTGTGAACAATTTTGCGTAAGTTAACATTATTTGCAAAATATTACACTAGACAATAATATAGGACAGAAAATTAGGGGCCTGTCCCATACCTAGCTCAGCCCGTGCAGGTTGGCCGACGCTCTGCGCCCACTGATTGGTCGACGTTTCTGGCCCGAAAGCTGTGTGACGTATAGGTCACGTGATATGCTCTCTGGTCTGCCCATGCTGGTCTATAGGGTAGCATGCTAATGTCTATGTTGTGGCATAAATCTAATATTTACATTGTTTGAACTCAATACTAAGTGACCATGTCGGAAATAAAGATTAACAAGAAGTTCGCAGAAAAGTACGACAAGTATAGACAGAGAGAAGAACTGCAGAAGCGTAAGTGTTACAGTATTTGCTAACCAGGCTAACAGGCTAACCCATAGTAAGAACTTTTGTAAGTTTACATAGATACCGGGGTGTGACTGATCAGAATAGTGTGAATTTAAACATTTGCTCACAATTGCCATAATGATTCTTTTCATAATGGTTTATTCATTGTTAATTTACCTGCAGTGTGGTTTCATGTAGTTGGGCTGCATGTTGTCTCAGAAGTCCCACATGCTTTGATCAGGTTGGAAGTGTTTCGTTGCCCCGTGGATCCCAGCACTTGACAATGTTTTAAAAAGGAGTGTAGTGATCAAATTAGAAGGAGGACTTCACCCCCTCTCTATTTATATTTCTGGTTTATTTATACAGCGTAAATATTATTCTGTTGTTTTTTGTTTTATTTACGCTGCTTCTCTTTTCTACCCTTGTCCAATTTGCTGCTGTAATAATTAAAAAATTCCACTTGTGGGACAAATCTTATCTTATTGTTAAATTACCTACCTGTAGGACTAATGAAGGGTTATCTAATCATTTTCTTGACCTACACCATTGGCAGGCTGCTGGAGTATATTCATTACAACTGAGAGTGATGCAGTGTGGATCGTTGATGTTAATATTGTTACTCGCAGTCTCAAAGGGAAATTTATATATGTCTCTTTGTCTGTCAAATCAATTGTAGTGAAAGACCGCTTTGGGGACCAGGATAAGGGAATCTCCTCTGGCTCTTCAGAGTCAGAATCTGATGAGGACAGTGAAGTGGTAAGTGGCAGTTTGACCCTAATAACAGTTTCCTGTATTCAGGCTTTGTGTTATATGTCATTTATGTCCTCAAACTGTTCTGAAAATGCTGAATTTATTTCTAGGAACTTGATCCTAAACTCGAACAGGATTTCTACAGAACACTCTCTCTGCTCAAGAAGAAAGACCCAAAGATCTATCAGACAGATGCAAAATTCTACACAGAAGAGGGTATATGAAGCTACAGTTATGCAATCGGTATGATGGAAAACATGTCTTCTACATGCTCATTGTGTTTTTGACTGCCTTTTGCCTACAGCCTCTAGCTCAGGAAGTGATGAGAAACCATCCACTTCTAAAAAGGCAGAGAAACCAATGTTCCTCAAGGATTATGAGCGCAAAGTCATTTTGGAGAGAGGAGGGTAAGTATTTTGTTCTTCAATGCATGCTAGAGACCTGTATGTTAGCTTTTACTGCATTTATGTTTGTTTTTTGTTTAAAAGAAGTTGTTACATAAATAAATATATCCGGTGTGTGTACATACATATATTTGTAATGTATACTATTTATATAACGTTGTTGTGTTGTATAGTTTTGTTATATTGTTTATGCTGCTTCTACTTTCTTCTTTTGTACTGACCTCTTGCTGCTGTAACAATGCCAATTTCCCACTTGTGGGCTTAATAAAGGGTTAGCAGAATTAGTTTAAACAGCAAGAGTATGTGACCAGCAGCATCTTGCAGTTATGGTGGTGGCATTCCTGATATACCATAACCCCCCACTTTAATGCGGATCAGCAGTTGCAGTTTCAGTCCATCACAGATTTATTCTGAGACCCGAACTACTTATTGTTCTCTGAAACCACCGCACTAACATGGAAACTGCAGATATCTTCTGCCGTTTGTTTTTTTTTCTTTGCTTTTGTGGTGTCCGAGGTTTGAAAGTAGCCAGTCTAAGAATGCTATTTATTTCTCCTTGCTGCTGATTGGCTGCTGCCCATTGACGCAGCTACAGTCCGTGTGTTCTTGTGTTTTTCGTTTTGTTCTTCTTAAAGCCCTGTATTTTTATTTTTATTTTTATTTTATTTTATTACTGTAAATTACATACATTTCTTACTGTATTTACCTTACTGTATTTAAACTGTGTGTCTGAATTATAGTATAGTCTAAACAGTGTTAACATCAGTATTTACATTCAAGCACTGCTTCACTATGGTGGGTTCCTCACTATGTGTCCTAAATACAATTGACCATTTCTTCTTCCCTTTCTTATACTGTACTCTAAGCAAGAAAAGTTTCATTATAACTGCTTTTAGTGTGCATGGTTCTCACAATTGACCAATTTTGCTCACACAGAAAATATGACGATGATGAGGACGATAGTGATGACGAAGAGGCGGCCAGACAAATGCAGGAGGTATTGGAACTCATAGTACTTGTGTGTGTGATTCCTGCACTGCAATAGAAATACCTGCTTACACTTGGGGTTTTTTTCCCACAGAGAGCTGCATCTCCCAGCTATATCCAGGAGCAGCAGCAGCTGAAGGAGGGGTGAGGAGCAACTGATTCTGACTTTGAATGTTGTGATGACAGAACTTCCATCACATAAAGTGTGTCCTGTTGTATTACTTGAAGTGTTAAAGCTAGCTGATCTAAACAGAGTTGTTGGACTGTTTCTGGCAGCTTTCGTAAGTTTGTGCAAGACAGTGATTATGAAGGCAGCGATGAAGAAGGGCAGCTGCTGAAACGCAGGATCAAAAGCCAAGAGGAGAAGGTATATCTAGAGTTTCACATCTACAGGCAGATCACATTTATAATCCATAAATCTGTTTGTGTCTTTGTTTATGTGCCAAATGCGTGTCTTTCATTCCTTTCAGTTCTTCTCTTTTTGTCCTGCAGGACAAAGAAGAGGCTGACTTTGTGGAATGGCTGAAAGGGCAGGCAGAGCTGGAGGGGAAGGAAGAAGTTCAGGAGATGGTGAGTGTAGACACGGGTCTGGATTTGCTAAATTCAGTTTGAGAGTAACTTTTTAAGTTGCTGCCGAAATATGTAATACCTTCTGACTTTGTTCATGCAGAAATACCTCAAAGAATACTGGAATGACCCCAAATTGGACGAAAAGGAATCTTTTCTGCGAGACTACATTCTCAACAAAGGATATCTGGACAAAGATGAGGAGGAAAGGTGGGTCACATTTACCGTGCGTGATGGTGCTCTTAAAACAAGAATAACTTTGTATACTTGTGGTCTGTACAAACATTATCTTCCATATATCTTACTGACACAAGTTAAAATCAGTAACAAAGACATACTGTAATATTCAACTCTCTGGTCTGAGCACATTTACAGCTCATAGTAACATTTGCAGTGTTGTCCTTTTATACTTGAGGTGCAAAGAAACTGATTCACATTCGATCTGACAAAATAAAAAGAACATTATTTTTTTTTGTTATTCAGTCCAGCAGAACATACTGCTCTTTTCAAAAACCTGAGGTTTTTTCTGAGTAAACAAATAGAATAGTGACTAATAATGTATTAATGCAAACTCAGGATTGTACTAGTTGTACTAGTTTTGATGATAAAACAGATTAAAATAAAATAAACTTCGTATGGCTGGTCTCTAGAATTCCTACCTATGACGAGCTCATGCAGGAGGAGGTGGAAGATTCTGAGGAAGAGGGTGAATCGTTCCTGCAGAAGCAAGAGGACTTTGAGAGGGACTACAACTTTCGCTTTGAGGAGCCTGGAGCTATTAAGGCAGGTTTTTATTTGAAAGCTTGAATTTGTGTTTGTATGCTTGTGTTGGTTGTTGATGGTGAATCAATGTTGACTGTTGAGTTGCTCACACACATTCTCTCACACTGCGAATCCGTAGATCAAGACCTACCCGCGCAACGTCGCCACTTCAGTCCGAAGCAAAGATGACCGGAGGAAGAAAAAGAGGGACGAAGTAAAGGACAGAAAGAAAAAGGTATTTTCTAGCATTGTTTGCAAAGGGATTTGTCTACTGTTCCAAAACAGTCGTCTAGATCTGTGTTTGTCTAAGAAACGCCACTAGAAACCTTGAAGACTGTAGTTTATGTTGTGTGTTTTAAAATTGAATATATCAGTGGCGCTTTGTAAATAGAATTTAAAAAAAAAGTTATTTTCTGTCCTGCAGCCATGCTCTCAGCTATTCAGATGTAAAACACCTGAATACCTGAATAGCAGTGGTGGCGTGATTGGCCTCAATGTGCAGGAGGGGGCGGTGAGATCACGCCCATATTCACTGATATAAACGAACACACACACACACACACACACACACTCATTCTACACACTGGAGACTTAGCTTTGGAGAGTGAGTCAGATGATGCAAAGTCTGATTTATCAAATGACTACAGTGAAGATGAACAAAGGCACTTTCAGCTTCGTCTTGAGTAAGTAGTCTAATATGTTTTACTAACTGTTGGTGCTTTTTGGTTTAACTTATGGAGTTATATCTAGTCTTTTGCTGGTCAGATATGGCTAAAGTCCATGTTATGTTGTCCTCAGAGTTGCGTTTACAGTAGTTTATTCAGCCAACATTAGACTAAATAGACTAATAATGCATTTAGCTTCTAAGGAGAATTACGCTGTATTTAGGCTTTTGGCCAGATTATCATATGCAGGGTGCAGGGAAGGACGACATGCAATGTGTACCTTTGCCTTCATCAGAAATGAAACTATTATGCAGCTTGCCATTGTGATTAGACTGCTTAATGTATTTTTATTTGTGCTTATAGTTTTTTATGTACACTTTTTGTGATGTAGATCATGTTTTCCATTTTATCGTGTGCAGCAGAGTGACATAAGTCTTTATTTGAGTATTTTTAAAAGATTTAGAAGATGTAGCTACTACAAAAGCTTTGGGAGCTGCGCCAGGCAAACAATGACCGCCATTGACACATGGCCATTGACAGGGGGAGGGGGAGGTTACAGGTGTGAATGACCGTCTGATTAATATGCATGTGAAAGAGCAGAGAAAATGCAGGTAGTTACTTTTTTTTTTTTTTAGTGAAACTGCTTCACTACGTTCACTTTACTCTCATATTATTGCTGAGGTTCACCATATGTGTCACTTTTGCATATATGATTTTAGTTATATAAGATATATACAATGTGTAAAGGTGTAGCAAACTACCTCAGGGTTAAAATTGAGGGATCAGACACTTGACAGTCCATTACTTTGTGCATTTTTGCATTAATCAAGGACCATCCTGACTTGAATATGGCAGAAACGAAATAACACTTAAACCCTTCTCTGTTTGATTGAGTAGGAGAAAGAGCAGAAACAACAGCAGCTGAAGGAGCTGAAGAACCTGAAGCGAGCCGAGATCATGGACAAGCTGAAGAAACTGCAGGAGATAACGGGGAACCAACAGCTGGCGTTTGGTGAGGCGGACCTGGAAGGAGACTTTGATCCTCAGCAACACGACCAACTGATGCAGGTGGGGCTTGTAAAAGATGTTTAAATCAACAAAACAACGGCATTTACCCCGTTCCACCAGTCATTGGAGTTTCTGAGAAAGTGGAAATAATGCTCAAGAACAGTCGTTTGGAATGGCTATAATAAAAACCTCCTCAAACAAATGTTTATGGTTAGAGAAGGGCATTATTTTTATGTATAAGCTTTTGTCAAGTGTTTCTTGCCACAAGCTCAGATGGTTATTTGTTCCTTATTGGTCTAAAAAAATTTTAAAAACTAAGGGGACGGTGTCTTTTTGATTTTCAGTGTAAATGGCTGTGATATCTACTAAGCTGTTAATTTGATGTTTACATGTAGAATCATTTTATAGTTTAAAAACATCACTTATTGAAAACTAGGGTGCTATCACTTTGGGAGGAATTACAAAGTAAATGTGGGATTTTCTGGTTCAGTTATAGTATCTGAAAAAATCCACAGTTTGTCTATATATAATACACAAACACCTTTGTGTGTATTTATGTATTTTGTATAGTGTACAGTTCTTTGTATTATACTGTTGTATAGCTTTTCCTTTTTGCTTTTTGTTTTTTTTATATTTAATTCTTTGTTCTTTGGTTAAGCTGCTTCTACTTTCTCCTTTTGTACTGTCCACATTGCAAATTTTACATGCGTTGGACTAAAAAAGGGTCATCTTATTTTCTCTGCAGACATTTTTTGGAGATGAGTACTATGGAGATGATGAGGAGGAGAAGCCTCAGTTTGATGATGAAGATGAGATGGATGGTAAGTTTATTATTAGTTTCATTTGGAGGGACCTACGTCCTGCAGTACACTAGATCTAGAACACGATACTTAAAAATTTTGGTTTTTTTTTGCCAGAACGCTGGAATTGGGACACATGGACGGGTGAGGATCAGGAAGGGGATGGGGAAGAGTACGAGGAGGAAAAATATGAGGGTGAAGAGCAGCAGTGCCAGCCAAACTGTGAGGATCCTGACTTCATTGTAAGAGCCTCCTAAAACATGTTCTCTTGTTACTTTGTTTTAAAATCTGTTTAGAATAAAAGATGTTCACTTGCTTTTTAAGTCATGCCTACGTTCTGTTGCTTTGACAGATGGATGCTGACTATGATCCCAGTCAGCAGGCCCTGTCTAAGAAGAAGAAGAAGAAACTGAAAGAACAGAAAAAGAAAAAAACCAAAGATGATGCCCCTCTCATGGGCAAAAAGAGGAAAAAGTCTCACTTTGCTGAAATCATCACCAAAAGCAAACCAGTGTTTGACCCACGTATGTGATACAAATTATTGTTTCAATTACTAATTATTTGTTAAAGGTTGATTTACACATAAAGTATAATATATAGCCAGTTATATGTAGGATGCCCTTTTAATAATTAATAAATATGGAGTGGAAAACATGCAAAAGGTGACCTCCATAATTTTTCATATTTATTAAATTGGTTATGCAGTGTAAAGGTATAGATAAAGGTGCATGACCTCTATTCTGTTAATATAATCTATTTTTTGAACACTGTTGTGTTCTAGAAAAGTTTGCCTAAAGGTTTTTAAATATTTTACATGCATGTGTTTTATTTGGTTTTTTTTGTATGTGAAATTTAGAGGAGAAGACATTTGAGCAGTACTTAGATGAGTACTACAAGCTGGACTATGAGGACATCATAGATGACCTGCCCTGCAGATTCCGTTACAGACAGGTTGTGCCCAATGACTTTGGCCTGTCCACTGATGAGGTGAGTCTCACACACCTTCACATTTCATGTGAATTTTGGTTGCCACATGTAATTATTAATATGTAATTAGTGATTGGGTGAATTGGGCCACAGGGCGTGCATCTTGCACTGATGAGCTGTGATTGTGTCTGAGCTGGTATTGCTATTCCTCCGGGAATAACTTTGACCAGTGCCTGAGGACTTAATCTTCTCTCTGAGCAGATCACAGTATAGCACCCTTCTGAAAATGCAGCTGGGCGTGTTGTGGTAGTTTACTAACCTTTTGTTCTTCTGTGTAGATTCTGAAGGCTGAGGAGAAAGAGCTGAATCGTTGGTGCTCGCTGAAGAAAACTTGCATGTTCAGGTAAAGACTTCTGTACACAGAGACAGTGTTTTTGGGTGTTAATGATGTTCTCTGGCCTTCTGCCAGTTATTCTCTTAACATTCTCCTCCTACTCATGGATGATCGAATGGTCACTTTCACTACTCCTTGATTAACTCCGCAGTTAATCATGTACCTGTTTCCTGTCTCCTTTGTATTGTTCTTCAATGGTGCGAGTAATTTCTTACAGACAGACAGCAGTTTATCACACAAGGTCCACACATGTCCTCCACCTCTCCTGTTATGTGTGGTGTCCCTCAGAGTTCAGTTCTTGGACCATTCCGTTTTTTTATTTTGGTTAGATTATCCATAGCCATTAAACTTTCACTAGTATATATGGTTATATCTCAGTAGTTGCTCCTACATAGACTCCCTTCACTTCACTTACAGCCTTAGTGCTTTCTTAGATTTAAAGCTTTGAATACAGGATAGTGTGATGTAAACTCACTTAAATTTTAAAATAGTAAACAGTTCATAGGCCTCCCTGCAAAGTTCTACAGTGTATTCAGTAATCTGCCACTGGAGTTCTCACTCATACCTGTCTCAGGTCAGCTAGATGTAAACTTCTCACGGTTCCATGCACAAGACCTTCCACCCCTTCAGTTTCATGACGCCCAAACTCTGGAACTTTAATTTCTTTAATTGCTCTTTTTCTCTACTTTTAAAGCACAACAAATATCTTTTTTTCTGCTACTAACATTTCTCTTAGTGGGCTGACGTGGTGGTGGTTGTTCACAGACTGTTGTTGCAGCAAATCTGTCTTTTCTTTAATTTATGTTGTTTACCACAGTTCCCAGTGTTTATTTGTTGCAGGACTGAGAGGGAAGAGCATTGTGACGTAAAGAATTATCAGATCAAAGCTCAGAACATCAATAAGAAGAAACAAGTCTTCACGTCCTTGTATACTGAGTGAGTATCCAGGCTTGTGTGGGCTTCTTTAAAATTACTGATTTCTAACTCAAATTATAATTACTTATTATATCTAAAATATTTATGTATAAAATAATATATGTAAAAAATATATTATGCCTTAGGTTTTTTCATATTAACTATACTTGTCCTTTGAATCAAGGCATCATATAAAATGCAACATTGTCAATATTGCAGGAACGATGAACTGTCGGGCGCTAAGGTGAAAGTGGGCAAGAAAAGGAGGGATCGACTGAAGAAGGCAGAGATGGAGAAAGGGAACCTAGAGCCGAGGGAGGAGGAAAACGAGGGAGTGGAGTCTGACCAGGAAGCTTCGGCACCCAACATTGCAGACAAGACAGCGGCCGAAGCTGTGAGAGAGATGGCAGTTGAGGAAGATGAGGATGATACAGAGTTCCTGGTCCCCAAGAAGAAAGCGAAGGTGGTGGAGAAGACCACTGCTGCAAGTGAAAGCAGAGAGCCTCCCAAAGAGGAGCCCAGGACTGAAAAGCCTAAATGGCCGAAGAGGAAAAACAGGCGCCCCGGTGGACGGCTGCTTTCCGCCTCATTCAAGGTGAAGATGGGAGGCCGAGAGTTTAGTGGACAGAGACTGAGGGCCTATGGCCTGAATCCTAAGAGGCTACATTTCCGGGAATTCTACAGGCAGAAACGAAAAGACAAAGAAAAGAAGGAGAAGCTGAAAAAGGCCAAAAAGTCAAAGAGTGATTAAAATCTAATATATTAGACCACAGGGTTGTTAAGGGACTAACATTTCATTCTATTGAACACCATCAGGTAGAGCGCCGGTTTAACAGCAGGAAGGATTATACAGTGAGAGTGGAAAAACAAGTGGGTAGCTGGTAGTCTAGTGATTAGGTTGCCCCTTCAGCAAAGTACCATCTCCACACGCTGTGTTCCTGGCTGCTTCACTTGGTGATTGAGTTAAATGCAGAGAATTTTGTGCTGTTCACACCATGTGCTCATGTGTTTCAGTATTACTGCAGATCAGCTGTTGAGTTCCCCTTGGTTAGTAAATATTTTTATAAATTTTTACAAAAGAATGAGGGCTTGTGTTTTACTTTTATTAAATATTAATATTTTGCACACGTCTAGTGATAAACAGCTACCACATCAACCACTTATTTACTAAAAATGAGGAAAAATGCGGGTTTCCATGATCTGTGCCTGTTAACACACTTCAAACATACAAACAGTGACAGGAATACAAACATGCCAGATAATTGGCATATTCTTCATAAATAGGGCAAATTACAGCCTGTCCTCTTCTAGAATGCGAAAATGATGGTGCATGTTCGTGTAACATTGTTAACCCTAAATGAGGGTTAAGAGACCAGACAAGGCCTTATTTGCACATGCAGATTCCTCGTGAGCGGGCACAGAGTGCCTTTGTTTACACTTAATGTATGTGTTAGATACTTGAGAATGTGCGACCTGGACTGTGGAGTCTGCTTTTCAGATACCATCTTGGTTCTCGTTTGTGGTGTATTAATGCTTGTGTGTTTTACTGCTCTGGGTTCTTCCTCACACAGACCTGTCTGAGTGTGGACTCAACCGTCTCTACAGAGAATCAAGAATATCTGGTTTAACACATTAAAGTCTCTCTCCAAACTTTATTAAAGATTCCACAACAGTGCGTTAACGGGCACAGAGCATGGAAATCCACATTTTCCTTGCTTTTCTTAAATAAGGGGTTTATGTACATAATCAGAGTTTCAAAAGGCACAATTTGTTCTTCATTGCATTTATGCAGTTTTAACTGCGAAAAGAGCTTTTTTTGCTGTTTGATGTCACAAAATAAACCAGCACAATGTATTTACATGTATCTGCCTCTTCACAGTGAATTATGAGAAGTAGTCAAGTCCGAAGAACTTTGAATTAGATACGAACAGGGAGGCAATTTAAAAAAGATCATTCACAGACTTTAAGGCCCAGTAACAAACAGCTTCTTCAGATTAAGGAATAAAGAGAGGCAGAAATAAATAAATGTTTACCTGTTTCGTATTAAGGAATGCACAGCATTTTCATTGGTTGTCAGTTTTTCATAATCAGGACCCCCAGGACTGAATGTACACTATGTGGACAAAAGTATTGACACCTGACCATTACACCAACAGGGACTTTAATGACACTGCATCTAAATACATAGACTTTAATATGCAGAGGATCCCTCATATTTGTGTATATGGTGTATCTCAAATGAAGATGAGTCTCCATTTAGATTCCATTTAAATCCCTCTACAGAAACATGTTTTTGACCATTTAATTAATATTTGCTCTGCTGACCTATTTGTTTAAGGGATCATTGGCCACTGAAACATGTTTAAAAATGTTATTCTATAAAAACATGCCTGTGAAAAACTGGTGACTACACCTTTATTTGTTAATCTGTACAAATTAATCTTATCAAATACTGGAAATTCTTATCGAGTCATTAGTCCCAGTCGTGTTTTGTTAGGTTATGAACATTATTTAGGAAGTAACTTGAGCCAACTGGTGTAATTGCTTTCAAATTTCTTGTCAGTAAATGAAATGACGGTGATTCTTTGAGACAAAGGATCACAGGGCAGCTGGTAGCCTAGTGGTTAAAGCAGAAAGTCCGGGTTCGATTCCCAAGACCGCTAGGCTCTGCTGAGGTACCCTGAGCAAGGTCCCGTCCCCCACACACTGCTCACTGTGTTCGTAGCTGTGCCCTGCTTCATTTGGTGAATGTGTTAAATGCAGAGGTTGAATTTTGTGCTGTTCACACTGTGTGCTGTGGTGTGTTCATGTATGACAAATGGTCACTTTCACTT
>JBBPDB010000028.1:9794593-9817384 GCA_037974465.1 Brachypetersius altus | reverse complement strand
AATACTCAGACCGGCCCGTCTGGCACCAACAACCATGCCACGCTCAGAATCGCTTAAATCACCTCTTTCCCATTCTGGCATTCAGTCTGGAGTTCAGGAGATTGTCTTGACTAGGACCACACCCCTAAATGCATTGAGGCAACTGACATGTGATTGGTTGATTAGATAATTGCATTAATGAGGAATTGGGTGTTCCTAATAATCCTTTAGGTGCGTGTAAGTACTATGTAAGTGCTCTTTTTGTGTTGCCTAATTACAGACATTTCAGTTGTCTGGTTATTGTCTGTAGTAAATTAATTTTACCCTTTTGTTGTAGATACTTGGCTCAGCTCTACTTCAAGGTTACCAAAATCAAACTGGAGTTGGACACGGAGCCACACATATTACGAGGAGGTATATCACTTAAACAGCACATATTCTAACTCAAATATCACATACATTTATGTTCTGCATACATACCATATCAGCTGAGATCTGGTAAACTGTGTTTAACTATCATCTTGTAGTCTCAAACGTTTATAATCAAGTTGACAGGGTTGCGTCCTTATTGTTGCTTCACTTAGGCGGCCCTCTGTCACTAGAGGGCAGCCTAAGGCCAGATGTAGGATTGGCCTTTCTCTTTAATATTTATCCCACAGAAGAATGTAGCCACTAACCTCTAACACTTCGTTTTAGTCTTCGGATGTGCCTAAAATCTTGATTAACTGTGTTTCTGCAAGACCTTGGGTTAAACACGACAGGATGGTTCACTAGGAACAGTACTCAAACCTCATTTTAGCATGTTACCTCCAGTCATTAGTACTGTGGACAGCCTTTTTCAAATAATGTTTTATTCAGTACTTAGCTCCTAGGTTGACCCACAGTATTTTAAACTGCACCATGACTGATGTAAGTATAATACAATTATAACAATACTTTCTTAGGTAAAATGTTGTTGTTTTTGCCACCTCCAGCTCACTATGGTACAGATCTGGCAACCCCCGTAAACATAGACACATCCACCCGTTCCCCGTGTGAGGTCAGCGATGAGCTCTGGAACCTGGTCAGCACAGAATGGTAGAACATTCAGGAGAGTTCTTTATGATTTAGCCATGTTCTGTTTTCATTTGTGTGTTCTTTAAAGAAATCCTCTATATATCCTATTGCCTGAAACCCAATTTGTTTGTATCTTAAACTTGTTTTCATGTGAGGCAGTGAATGTTTTACAGTTTTGTAGACTCTTGATTTATGCATGTGTGCTGTTTTATTTTATTCCATATTCATCTTCGTTTATTACAGTAAAGATACTTGTCAAAGTGAATCTGCTACACATTGCGTTCTTTAATATGTTAAAATTCACCAAGTTCATAGTACTTGGACTTAATCCAAAATAAATGCCATGTACTGGGTCCATGATTTTTACATTATTGGACATTACTGGTAAAGTTACTTTGTGTTCTGTGTTGGCCAGAGGTGACCATGCCTGCTGAGCAGCCCATTTGTAAACATTGTGGTTTTCTACAATTTCAATAAATACTGATTACTGTCTAGTAACTGTCATCAGGCAGTTCACTCTGTTTGGTACCAATGAAAGTCACTGGATGAAATGGATTTTGTGGTTTTCGCTCCTGACCTCAGCTTATGACCCCCATGAACTGAATCAGAGGTTTTAGAGCAGGAAACAAGTAGATTTAGAATGGAGGTGAACTAAATGTCTGTTTACTGTAAGTCATCCTCTCTGGTCTTGTTTTTATCGTACAAATGACCTGTTTTTTTTATTATTTGGAAGAAAGTGCAGTACTTCTTACAATATTTTAACTGAACTATTTAAACATTCACTGACATGTATTTAGCAGTGCTGATATAAAGCTTTTCATCTAAACTATTACAAAGGTCAAGAGGTCAAAATCATCAGAGATAAGTTTATCTGGCTTTTGTAATGTTTCTTTATGCTGATATCAGATCTGTTTAGGTTTTCCTGCACGTACAGTTTTTGTGAGGAAGCTAGTTAACAATCATATGCTGAGTGTTTTTGAAGAAACAGTGGGAGCTGACTGACACTGGTCATTATATGTATGCCACAGTGTGTCTGACTTCACACTGAAAATACTGAAACAGTTACTTTATTGGTGCCTGCAGTTGAATAAAAAACGCATGCAAATCTAATATTACTGATAATTCAAAAAGTTGACGTGACTGAAAAAACTGCATGAAATCAGCATGAAAACTGTTATCATTTAGTTAAGCAGTGTACACTTTCTTGATTAGGTGTTAATTCCTGACATGTGAAGTTATGCAAGTTTATTAAAGATCATTTCACAATCGCTTTAAATAATCTTGGTTGCATGAAAGCCTGACGTATTCTTTGCCCATCACCACTTGATTGTCACAGAATGACTCAGACTGTAGCTCTTCTGTTTCTGTGGTGGAGTGGGCATGCAGCGTGGCATCATGCGTTCACGCTTTGGGTAGGCTGCCCTCTTACCACACGATAACCTTGTTTAGATGTTTCCTGGTAAGGCGGCAGTGGCATATTTTGCACACGCAAGATGTGTGTCTAGTCCCACTATATGTAGTGCAGCTTACTGACTTGCAAGATATAACATGTTATACATAGGCTGGCCGTTTACTGCACTAAAGCGCAAAATGCTGAGAGTCGTGACAGGTTCTAATGCTTCGATGCTTCTGATGACCGATACCTTAAGAAAATTAGTAAGAAAACAATACTTTACCAATTAAAGACTAGGCAAGTTCATTTGTTAAAGAGCTTATTTGCAACATGATAGTTTTGTACGGGAAATGGAAATGAAGCCTGGCATTTTAAATTTCTCCTCCCAGTCAAGCGTTGAACCATTTATCCGTTTATTTTTTGACCAGCCCTTTAATCTTCACGCATGAATAACATTAAGTAATTGCCTATTCGTCAAGCCTGGGACAGGATGAAATGATCTGAAAAGCATTAGGTGTGCTAACAGCACAGGGTGCACCATTCGCTTCCTTATTCCAACGTCACAAGACCATTAAATCGCTGCCAGTTTGGGGTTGGAAAATGGCAAAAAAAAAAAAAAAGCCCAAAGACCCACATCTGATTCCTGTATGTCTGTTGATCACGTCATAATGCAGGACAGGTTTCCTTGTGACTAAGCAAAGACGGCTCACCCCGCTGATGTAGATTTACCAGCAGTCTCAGACAAAAGCCTATTAGAGCCCATTTGTGAAGTGGAAATGCAATGATGCTGTATTAAGTAAATGTGGAAAAGATAACACACACTTTCCTTCAGTCTATTTCCTTATACAGAAAGTGGAAAGGAAAATAGAACAAAATACAAAATATTTAATATAAACACCAGTATATATTTGCCAAAGCACGTATACATTTGAGTTACGTCATAAATTAGGGACAGTGAAAACGTAATAACAAATACTGCTTTATTTTTTTATTCATAATACATAAAGATATATATATATTTCTTTTTACAACTGAACAACATACAGCCACATAAACACGGGGCTGAACACTCTCCTGCTACAAAAGCATGGCATCGCTCCACACGGTTAGTTTGTAATGCTAAAAACAGATCTGTTTTCGATAACACTTTAAGTGATCCAGCATTCTTTGGGTCTGCTGAGATTCTATCTGTAACAAAAGCATGCTTGACTGCTTTACAAGGATTGGTTTTATTCCAAAAACAAGCGAGTGTTAAAACACTTTGGACTGCATCATATTGAAATTGGCATGATTTCCAAAAGTTACTCACATAACATCTGGGGAGGGTGCCCTAAGCAACTCACCTTGGGCTTGTTTTGTTGCGTTCTGCCCTTGTATCAGCCCTACCCACCAATGGTTTCATCTGATCCGTCTTGTGCAGCATCAGTTAAGTAACAGTGCTTGAATCTTTCGAACTGAAAGACGACAGATCTTTTGTAACAGTCTAGAGTGTGCCAGATAACCTCAGTTGGCCCAAGTTACAGTAACGGCCACCCTCTCACTCGCAGTTATTTCCCTTAAGTGCATGTTGCCTCAAGCTCTATTTGATTCAAAGACAAAACAGGCCCTCTGATCCCAGGCAGCACTCAGAGTAAATCACCCAATAATAAAATGTGTCAGGGTGCTTATACCCATAGTTTTATGCCTTTGAGGGATACTGGTTCTGCTGTTTCTTTTCGTATCAAATTACAAGAGCCAAGTTCTGTTATAAGGAAGCACTTTCAGTACAGTCTGGGCTGGCCAACATTCAAGACACACTTGACTATTCCAGGCCATGGTAAAACTGAGCCTTGGCACGTCCCAAACACTCAAGTCTTTGACATTCTGGGATAAATAGTTTTTATAGTAGTTGGTGTAAAGTTCCCGGAGGAGACGGTCGTCTCCAGGCCCTCTAGCCTGTGAGATGGCACCTCTGTCTTACTTGTGCTGCACTCTAAGAAGGGTATTGCAAACTTCTTCATGTGTCCATCTGAAGTCAGCAAGCAGTAGCTGCAGAGCAGTCTCAGTATGGCCCGCCGCATATCTTTACTGGTTAACGTGTAGATGATAGGGTTCAGGAGTGAGTTAATCATAGCAATGCCCAAGAAGTAATCTGCCTTGAAGAGAATCTGGCAGCTTTTTGCAGGACAGCAGAAGTCCAGCAAAAGCAGTATAAAGAGTGGCAGCCAGCAGGCGATGAAAACACCCAGCACTATAGTTACTGTCTTCAGCAGAGCCATGTACTTCTGCGACTTCTTTGCCAAACCTTTGCGTTGTGGACCACAGCCTAGCCGCTGCGTATTGGACTTTACGATGCGGAAGATGCGTATGTAGAGCACCACGATAGCCAGCAGTATTGCAGAGAAGACCGTAATGCAGCAGAGAATGAAGCTCTTGGAATAGAGTGGCAGGACAGTGGAGCACTGATCCAGGCTGCCCATGCAGTTCCAGCCCAAGATAGGCAACACACCTAGGAAGACTGACAGCACCCAGCTCGCCACAATCAGAGCAAACATACGTCCACGCTTGGCCCCCTGGTACGGCTTCATCCGCACCA
The DNA here is from genome assembly GCA_037974465.1 of Brachypetersius altus. Classification (NCBI taxonomy): domain Eukaryota; kingdom Metazoa; phylum Chordata; class Actinopteri; order Characiformes; family Alestidae; genus Brachypetersius; species Brachypetersius altus. The sequence goes on along the minus strand of JBBPDB010000028.1, from coordinate 9,812,381 downwards.
TAGTAACATGGCGTTCAATAGCGATGGCCAGGAGGCTGATGATGGAGGCGGCTAGCGTGATGAAGACACCGCCTTCTCTTAAAAACCACTGGACAGGTGTCATTTTGAGTGTGTTTGCCCCTGATGTGATGATATTCACCATGTAGGTGAAGCCTGCCAACAAGTCTGAGAAAGTCAAGTTGCCTAACAAGTAGTACATGGGCAGATGGAACTTTTTATTCTTCCAAATCGCGACAAGAACCACAGCATTCTCAAGCACAATGAGCAGACAGATGATGAGGAACGCGATGGCTTCAGGTTTCAGTCCGTCCCTGTATTTGTTCTTGTTCAACTTTCCTGTAAAGTTGTAATGGGTCACGATAACATCATTGCTCTGGTATTCCCTGAACATTTTGAAGAGGTATCCTGCAGCCGGGGTCATGGGCGCAACTGTTGGAAGTGCACCGATATAGGCAGCATGTGAAACGTCCATTGTATTCGTAAAACTTTCTATGCTCAGAAAAGTTTTCTGCTCAAAAACTAGTCCTCTGGGGCCACATAATCCCACCACAAGAGGGGAGTCATAAATCCATAAATCGCTGAAGTTTTCCTGGTCAGATCCGCTGTGAAGGATTCATAAAGCTCCTCTTGATTGTCCTCTGTTCACTGTTCCTTTGGAGAACTCATGTCCAAAGAACCATGAGTTTTTAGAAGAACCTGAAAGAAAGGAATTAGAGAATAACTAATTCAGACAAAACTAAAATCAAACTGCCATATGAACTGTTAAAACTGATCAAAAATATAACATTTTAGTGTATTATGATGAATTAAGAATTAGTAACAAATGGATAAAAAAACAAAATGTTGGATCCTGCTTTAGTATTATTAATGTAAAAATATTCCATTATCATTAATACCATGAAATTGTGACACATTTTAAAGGGGAACTCCATCAATTTGTCCAAATTTCTTCATATTCCAATAATGAAGTAGACTTTCAAAAAATGCCATAATTGTTCAGAGCAGTAATGTGGACCAGGCGTCTTAAAGCCTGTAAAAATGCCTAAAAAAACTATAAAAATCGTATTACATGAAATATTCTGCTTGACAAAGGTAAAGCTCCGGCCCATCCATGGTGGATTTACAAGTAGGGTGCTATAAAGAGAAGGGTATCAGAAGGTTCTTTATTTTGGATTTACCACTATTTTATCATCAACTTGACACAAAAAAAACACTCAGAAGATGCATCATTCACTGGTCATTTTAGGTCATATATAAAATTGCTATGAATGTGTAGTAGACATCACAACCATTGGATCCTATCAGCACCACGGAGACATTTCTGTACCGCAGACGATCTCTAGAGACCATCTGTTTACAAAAACTGAGGTCTGCACAAATGATACATTTGGAAAATGAATTGAATTCCCATTTTAATATCTGATGATCCTTTTAGTGCCCATATTTAGACTTAAAGAAAAGCAATTAAAAGAGGAAAGGTGAACGCAACCCTTGCTGGGCATGTAGGGACGATTAAGCAAACTGTGAGTTTGCAGAAAAGGGCAGAGAATGGGTGTGTTCACTCCCTCAGCAGGTAAAAAGCCCTCGAGCAAAACAATGAAAACGGTTCCCACCGCCTAACAGGAGCTCCTGACGCAGCTGTGTTACTTCATCACCTGGCATGGCGGACTCACACTTTCAGAGAAAATTAAAACTCTACAAAATGATTGGATCACACCTTTAAATTCAGGTTTTGGGCTAGACCCCTTAATGTCTCTGCATATCAAGACATTTTGGACAACTTTGTGGACATAGTTTGGGGAAGAACCTTTTCTACTACAGCATAACTGCTCCCAAGCTCCATAAAGACATGGTTGGATGAGTTTGGTGTGGAAGAACTTAACTGACCCGCATAAGAGTCCTGACCTCAACCCCATCCAGCACCTTTGGGTTTAACTGGAACAGAGATTGCCAGCCAGGCCTTCTCATCCAACATCAGTGCTTGACCTCACAAATATTCTTTAGAATGAATGGACACAAATTCCCTACTCCATATTAAAGTGTATGTATTTGAATACGGTGTCATTAAAGTCCCTGTTGGAGTAATGAGCATGCGTCCCTATACTTGTGTCCACATAGTTTATAACGAGAATGAGGTTTTTCACCGTAATTACACTCGAAGTCGGAGTACGAATTATGAGATACTGAGGGGAAAAAAAACTCTTCGCGTGAGAAGCGCTAAAAACGACGCGTAACTGCACACATTTGCATGAATGTCAACTTGAAAATGTGAGTAAAGAAACGAATGCAAATGATAAATCTAACTTCGAGCATGAACAGAACAAATTACACCGTGCTCTCCAAACGCACTGAACACTTCCAGCGCATCGCAGTCCTAAATAATAGGCTAACAATAATATTTAATGTCTTGATTAATGCAGTCCTCGGTCATTCTGTGTGGCTGTTTTGTACCGTGCAAAGGTTTGCGCAACCATGTAGCCTATATTGCAGATTTCCAAATCAGGATCTACCACTACATCACGTCTTAAATTAAAGGCTGGGAAGCCATTGTATTCTTAGATACATCCTTGCATGCTTGTTATGATAAAACAGCACAAATTTTTGAATAAACAAGAGTTTATTCTGTGTAAAGCTCGACTTACCGTGCTGAGCACTCCTCCGCCTGGGTCCTGCTGCTCCAAACGCTCCCTCACTCTGAACTGAGAGGAGAAGGTGATGAGGAGGGAGTCTCTGACACGATCAGACTTGAAGTGGGCTGGTCCTTCGCCTTCTACTTTTCCTGCTCTACCTTCTCCCCAGCCTGGCTGCTCATGAGGCACTTAGGAAGTGGAAATGAATTGCCCCTGGTAATGTGGTGTGGGTGTGTGGTGTGGTGGGTGTGTAGGGTGGAGGGTGGAACAACATGAGCCTACATGGTAATCATTAAAGCAGCAGGTAAGCTGAAGAGAGAATGTTTTCTGGAAAAAAAAAACTGAGTGAAACAGGGTTAAACACACTGACACACAAGATTTCTCAACGGTTTTTAAAAGATTTGGGAAAATAGTACTTTTAAGGAAAAGCAGAAAGTCACTGACAGGATCTGTATGGCTTATATAGAACACACAGAAAACTACAACAATACTAATAATACTAATAACAACAGCAATACTACTACTACTACTATTACTACTACTACTACTACTACTACTACTAATAATAGATACTTTGTATAGTACTTTTCATAAGAGGAGTTGCTGCTCATTGTGCATCCCTAGTAATATATAAGTAAAACATATGAATGTATAAATAAAGAAATAATGCAAAAAGCAAAGTGCACTTGAAAGCTAAAGTATAAAGATACATTTTGGGATAGTTTTCTGCTTAACTGTTGAGCAAGAGTGTGACTTTTTTCATGCCTCAGTGGAAAGTCTTATCGCCCGTGAAAACATTAAGGTTGGATTTGGAATATGGTCTGTCAGACACACTGTATGAACGTGTGACTTCGGTTTTCTTGACCCATGCGCCTTTAATGTCATAGCTTACGTAAAAGAGAACAACAGTTTGAATGCTGATCATGAGTAATGCTGGATGTAGGAATTACATAAGCAAAAGAGCCATCTACACTTGTTGGTAGGTGGACTGCTTTCTTTAAACAGGAACCTCTGTCATTGTGCCTGGAAGGGAGAGAGATTTCCTTGAGAAACACCTATGAGGTCATACTGGGCAGGGCTGGACCGTGGACTCGCTCCATGGGGAACATGCTGTCCTCTCAGCCTGGCCGCCATAGGATGATGGAAATGCACGATAACTTTCTGTTGAGCCACAGCAACACACAGAGGTTGAATTCCAAACATTTTTGTTGAAATTCCTATGGAAAATGTACTGCCAAAATCAGCAATGGCATATAGCCATTTTGGTGCACTCTAATCACCTCTCTCCTTTCTTTTTGGCGCCTTTTATAGCTCTTTGTCATTCACCTGTCCTCGAAGGGTCACACTTTTTAAAGCCGTCTGCACATTCTAGTGGCTTGCAGTTGGCGGTCAAATTGCCACAAGTGGGCTGAGCCCTGTCCTTATGTCCTCTTACTCCCCTTGTCTCCGGGCCCACCCACTGACTGCCAGAGGGGGGTCAGAGAGGTCTTCAGAAACCAACTGACGACACCCTCTCACCGTCTGAGTGTCATAGGCCTGGCATGTCACCTTCATTAGCACACAAAAGCCTGACAGCTCTGCCTCGACTGCCTCCTGAAGAGGCTTGAAGACACATGGCTACACTCTTTCCATTTCCAGGCCTTGGAGCTCGCCTTACAGTAACGACTATCAGTTTACACAGATCCCCTCTGACTCTTACAGCTGTGACGTGAATGCACTTCACATGAGGAAGTTGCTAAGAGCCCTCATTAAAGATGGACGCTTGTAAACAATTTTTTTTGTTTATGATTGTCCATCCGGCGGTCTTCCCGCAGACTGTGGGATCACGCCCCAGCGGAGAGCTTCCTGACTTTGTAGCTCCGGAGAATGCTGGCAGCTGTTGTTCACTGCAAATTCAGCAAATCTGTTCCAAAGGATTTTAACATTTGTCATGAAATTTGGACCATAGACCTGAACTACAGCATCCATATTTGATATTTAAACATAAAGGGTGCATCAGTGCACACATTTCTCAATATGCCCTGTGGTTTTGAACTGTGCTAAATCTAAATCCCGTTTCTGGTGCACTGGTCCAATTTTATGTTAGAAAGAAAGTAGCATTAAATATTATTCTACTTTCAAACAGCATTGAAATCATATCATGTACTGTCTAAATATTAAAATACTTATTGTAACCACTAACTGGCACTCTAGATTTTCTCTTGGCCTTGGCCTGGTCTAGTGAATGTTTTGTAACGTCTAGCCTCACTGATTAAGCTGATATTAGGTCAGACTGTTGGTGTTGCCCTCTTTTGTGTTAACTGATCACCTATTCATTTACATGGACTCTGCTGAGCTACCCAATAATAGAACGAGTGATTGACCCACCTCTTATTGTGTATTGAATGAATTAGGCTTGAATAAAGGGCTACTGTTATAACACAGCATGTGATCACAAGCAGTAGCATTATGAACCTACTAAGGTGCTCGGCATTGCATGAGAAAGTAGGAGTTGAGAACTGGTAGATGTTAATCTGCCCGAGTTACAACATTCTCACCATTTGTTTGCCTTGTCAAAATGACATACAGCCCACAGTTTGAACAAACAAACAGAAAAATATGCTGATTCCTCTACTCACTTGTTTTATTCTACTATAATTGGAGAAACTGAGACTCTTAATTGTAAACTCTGGTTAGAGATACAGACTACAGTGGTGTGGGAAAAATACTATAAAAGTTTCAAGAGAGGTTTTCCAGGGTCGCTGCGTTGTGTGTACTAATGCAATGCCGACTTACATTTAAATTTGCCTTAATAGATAAGTAGTATTCCAGCTGCAATCCTAAACATCATAAAAGTGTTCAAACGCAGAGAGTCTGCAAAAGAACCACTAAAGAATGTTTCGATGTCGGATTCTTTATGGAACCTTTTTGGTACATGGCAACCTTTTTAATGTTTAAAGAACCTCGACACAATGCAAAGGTTTTAGATCAGTTTTTCCTAGAACCCAATGTCCAAGCTGGGACCATTTAGAAATCTTTATTTTTATCTGCATAAGCCAGTTTGTCCCTCTATGTTTCCGCCTTTAGGCTTTTTTCCACCAACATGCCCCAACAAAGTTCCCACGCTTTGTGTGTCCCATCAGCCTTGAGCTATAAAAAAGTTCTTTACTCAGTTTCATTAAGTGCTATCTGTGGTGTGCTATCTTTTTTATGCTAATTTCCACCACTTGTTCTAATCTTGAGCTTTTAAAATGCCAGTGTGTTTTTTTAGGTGCCCACTTGAGAGAAAGAGTGTTTTTTTCGCCACATTTTCACCACTCGGCTTGTTCTAATCTTGAGCATATCAAAATGCCAATGTGTTTTTTAGGTGCCCAGTTGGGAGAAAGAGTTGTACCTATAGACGCTGAGAGGTTACTCTAATATTCCTGGCTGGTTTTCCTTAGCTGGGGCGGAAAGGCTGGACCCTGAGGTCATGAGATTTCCTCTCCAGTATGAAGGGGCTGGCCATGACCCTGGCAGTCTTTTACAAGCCTTCAGCTACCTAACGTGACGAGAGTTCTCACATGTTGACTCGGCTGTGAGGTGACATTTTCACTCCTGCCTTTAACTCACACACAGTGTGACCTTTAAGATCAATGGAGGCCATAAAGAACACTGAGTGAAGTGTGAGAAGATCAACTGTGACACTCGAGTGTGATTGGTTCACTGTGTGCAAAAAAGTTGAGTGAATGGAATAGTCACTCTAATCACATTATAGCATTTTGTCTCAGTGAAGATAGTGGAGGTTAGTGTTGTTTTAACAAAAAGCTTTTGGTTTTTGTATTTGATGGCCAGGAATGACCTCAGCACACGTGTCTTACTAATGAAAGGAGCTTCAGAAAATTTTCTTCCATTACGTCTTAGCCTGCTTGCCTCAGGAAATGTCTCCTATTCTGGCTACACTCCTCAGGATGTAGTTTACCCATTCCAAAAGTGTCTCGACCCACCCAACTAGCCTCTGAATACAAGCACGCCACATATTAGCACTCTGCCATTAGCACTAATGTGATTGATGGATCCTCTGCTAGCCTGACAGAGGTCCACTCCCCTGAGTACTCACTTGACTGTCCTTCGAGGGCCTAATTGTTTTTCTCTGAAGGACTTAGCATTATGTAAAAACAGGTCCTGTATTTCTGGACATGCTCTGGGTTCTTTCTTGCCTCTTTTTTCCAGTCTCCTAAAAGGTTGCCTTCCTCAGGGTGGCAGGCTGTCAGTTAGATGGGCAGAGCTCGATTTGAGAGCATTTCTTTTAACAAGAAAACTCTCTCTTGAAGTTTGTCTTTGCGTGAAAGCCAGACGGCGTTTATTGAGAGACGCTGTGCTGTAAAATGCAGATTATAGAGGAATGCGTCTATGCACTGTGCTGGATAAAACACATTGTTGCTGTTTTAATCTCTTTCCAAATCGGAATTTCCTTCTTTTTTTTCCGTGTGAGAGCGAGAAAGAGCGGGAGCGAGGAGGCAGTGCTTTGTGGTGATCTGCACTGGTCTAGTCAGCAGAGATTTCTGGTCCAAATAAACACAGGAAGCGACTGCCATTTGGGACCGTTTGATTATACTGAAGCTTGCCATATATGAAGACGCACTTGTATAGAATTACAAACATCCTTGTCTCTCGTGTAAACTTTTCAACAAACTCTCTGCTCGATTGTGATCTGAATTTCCTCGGAATGATTCGTGTCCTGGATATTTTCTGGAAACCTGGAGTCGCAGTTAGCTTAGCAAATCTGCCAAACATTAGAAATGTTTACTACAAATGTTTTTGCAGACACACAGCTGTATGCAAAAGTTTGGGCACACTTAATCAAATTACATGTCTCCGATGCATGATTATCGGGAAAAAAACCCCAAAATGTGACGTGTGCACAGTTTTCAAAAGGTAAATATCAACATCTGAAGTTTGCAACAGAGAATCCTGGCAAATTAGAGTGATTTTGGAATCAGCTGCTACTGTCTGATGAAGCAAAATGTGAATTTATTGGCTACATTTACCAAAGTGTATTGGAAACTGGAGAAGGAGAAGATTTTCAGTAAACATGTTTCTAGTTCTTACGTGTGTTTAACGGATTGTGTGGCAGTCACTGGTTCTGGAAATATTGTAAAAAAATGAGAGAAGATAGGATTCTACCAAATATCAACAAATCCTGGATGTTTATATCCCCCAGTTAGAGTAGAAACTGAATATTACTGCATAACAATGGTGCAAAAAATGCATCAAAATCTTCCTTAAACTGCTTTAAGGAACAAAATTGGGGAAATGGCCTTCTGAAAAGACTATCCTCAGACTAAAAGTGTAATACTAATAATGTGATTTTAGCCAAATGGACTGTGATTATGGCCCAATAACACAGCCCAATTTTTTGCATGTTAAATTCAGCAACAAAAAATGTGCATTAAAATGCAGAAACATGTTTTAAGTTTGTTTTACGTAGAGGTGGCATTAACTTCTACCTCTAGTGGTCTTCATCTCAACTTACTTCTCAGACTGGAAGGTTTTGAGCATTGTATTCACGAAGTTCCCCACAGTTTGTCCCATCATTTGTCCCATCAACTCTAAAGGTGAGAACAGTCTCAGCATTCCGTTTTGTTAGCATTTTCGCCCCTAACCCTGCCTGACGCATCTTTATGTGACATTCCCTCTTTGATTCTCTCTCTGTCTTTCTCTCCTGCTCTCTCTCAGCTCCCGGTCCCACCCCTCATTCTGTCTGATAAATCCTCGGGCCACTGGAGGTCAATGGAGATAAAGAGAAATTCCTTCACAGAGTGTTATTGTTACTAGTTTACCTCCACATCAGCCACTTTCACATGACCCCACTGTATTAATGCCTCTTCTGATGCACCAAATAGCGTCATGCGGTATGACTTCAGATATCTTCTCATATTCATAAGAATGAGGGCGACTTCCAAACATTTCATGGAACCGTGTATTTTTGGGATACTTGACATTGAACCCAGTGATGAATTTTGGATGAATACACCCTATGAAATACACCATATGAAAGAAATACTGGTGAAAAACGTTCCCACATTAAACAGGAAGGGACAGTAGGAAAGGAGTGGGCTGGTTGTAAATTATGAGGAAAAAAATGCATTCAGACCACTTCGAGCAATCAGAATGAAAAAGTCCCTCATATGGCTGCACTATATCACTCATCCCTGGCCTCTGTTGGGAGGATGATGCATGCGAGCTTTCAGAATGAGAAACGACACCATTCCGTGCGTCTGTGTGGGGAAAATATTGTATTTGGAATGTTATTGAAGTATTTGCCAGGTCTGGGCCTCCACAGGATGCTGAACATGGCAAAATGCTGGAAGGTCATAGAGCTGTTTTTCCTCCTCATCGTCAATATTCATACTTTCATAATCAAATTTGGGCAATGATGATTTCTGGGACGGCACTGTTTTCCTAAGACTCTTACAACAACAGCTGTGATTAGGTAGGGCTTAATGTATGAAAGTAATCTGGACAAGGATGTAGTGCAGCTGGTGAGTCATGTAATTCATTGTAGAGAGAAAAGAAAAATGTATAAACCACTCAGGTGAGCACATGCAGATAGTTACTAGGTAACGTTTGCTGACCAAATTGTTCATTAGATGGGCAGGAAAAATGAAACATTACCTTAAAAATGAACAAAATAACTTAAATGGTTCCTGCTATGTTGTGGAATATGCAAAAGAGAAGATCTCTACCATGTAGGCCCCAAGTTATGAGACCTACATGGAAGATAAAAGTTTGACGAAAGAGTCAGTTGCTTTAATTCTCATACTGAAAATAGTGACTTCTGGCATTTTAGTTTGTTTGTCATGATTAAGATAACATTCAACTCTATTTGCTACGCTAAGCATCTGCTCAGTTCATGACTGTTTTGCTTCTATTACTATGGTTTATCTATAATTAATGGTACACAAACACTGATTAAAGAGAGGCTACATCAGAGTTCTCGCTGGCTCTCACACTATTGTTTTTGGAAGTGGTTGCTTCAATCATCAAGATGGTTGATATAGCCAAGTTACAGTCAAGCCAAAACTAATGTTGCATGACAGAAGTTCCATTTTGACAGCTTTGTATTTCGCTGTTCCCTCTGAAGTATTCATTTTAGTGCATTCTCTCATTTTTTTTGCCTGTTTTGTGAGACACTCCGCTATTTTGTGGAGTTCCCAGATTAGAGGCACAGCATCAAACACCATTATAATAATGTTCAAGGCATTGTTCACTTAAAAGCGATGGTGACACTCGATGAAGGTGTTCTTTCATAGCAACTGCTTCCATGCCAGGCAAACATAGAACGTCTGCTGCCTCCCAAGCAATTTAACAAATTTAAGTTAGTGTTTAGATGTGACTGTGTGAGTGAATGGTGTGTGTGTGTGCGCGTTCTGCAGTGGACTGGTGCCCTGCCCACGATAAGTCCCTGCCTTGCGGCCGTTGACCCCGGAATAGGCTCCTGGTACCTGTGACCCTAGCAAAGATCAAGAGGTTACAGGAAAGGAATAAATGAATGATTGAAAGTTTCGATTCACGTCAAGTTTCCAGGTTCCAGTTTCCTGAGCTGGCCTATCTCACTGTGACTGATCAAAACTAGACAGTTTATTTGTGATCATTTGTCGTACATGAAGACACCACAGCACACAGGAACACAGTGCCCGAGGACCAGTGTGTGGGGATGGTACCTTGCTCAAGAAAACCTCAGTGATGGCATTAGCTGTCCTGGGATTCACATCCATGATCACAGGGGTAACTCCCTAACAGCTAGGTCACCAGCCGCCCTGCCATACAAACTGTAGCTTGATTCCATGAGAAAAAATTACTCCCATCCATCCTAACCATGTGACTTTCACATATACGAAATAAATACCCAAACTGAATCCAATACTCTGCATATCCATATTTATACATAAATAATATGTAATATGTAATAATACATAAAGCTTGTTTAACCTTTCAATGCTTTCAGCAAAAGAGCACATTTGTGGGCAGAGCATGGACAGGTCTGTTGAAGTGAAATGGTGCAGATAAGGTTTTTACTCCACCATCCAGACTTGCTTCGGCCCCTTCCTGTTCCTTTTCCTGGGCCTCTTGTGTTGCTGCTTAAAAAACAGAACGTTAAACCCAAATTATAAGCGTGCACTTTTAGCACGGGCTACACAGCGACAGCTGGCCTCATTTGGTGTTTTCTCGTACCATTCTGGGGTCCTGCCATGTATGCACTGCCAGTCCTGTATTCACAGAAACCAAAACAATTGTTTTTTTTTCTTCTGGTGGTTTTATGCTGGCCTTCTTACATGAAAACAAAAGTTTGACCTGCCGCTATCCAAACTCTGGACAAATAGCTTTGTTTGGACTTGCGGAACCAAGAAAATGTAATTGTTCTGTTAGCATTTATTCTCCATCTCCGGACTGGACTGTGTGCTATGTGTCTGCTCTGCTATGTGTTTCTCTGGCAGGAAGGGTAGCATGAGTGCTTGCTCATCACCACTTTCCCTAAAGAGCAAACTCAAGACTTAGGAATGTGTTCAGATGCTCAGGGTGGTATAGTTAAACAAAATCACCAACAAACATTTACCATGTAATTGTGTGTAGGATTAGTTTAATGGAGAGATTAAAAAAGCTGTATATATATATATATATATATATATATATATATATATGTATATAGACTTTGGGTGTTGGGCTAAAACTGGACCATACATGAGAGCTTTCTGTGGCAGCAGACTGCTGTGACAGGAAAGAAATTACTATGCCTTTTGTGGCTTTGTTGTTATTGGCTGACTCGTGCATCCACTCCATGCTTCTCTGGAACTCATTAAAACTGCTGCAGTCTGGAGCAAGTCATACATTTAAGGAAAAGATATTCACATTTTTGGTCTGAATGTTTAAGCTCAGTTGCTGATCCCTGGGGTCTGTCATGGAGTTTCTTAAAACTCAATCGAGGCCTGGTAACATTACCTTCACCTGGACAGTCCAGGGCAGGCCATGTTCTGTCATATTCACTCAGAAATGAAGGTAGTAAACAGCGATCTTTGGGGTGATCCTGTAGAGAGAGGAACAACTTTTGTTTCCCTGGAGAACTTGATTGTTTTAGAACCACTTGTGTAAATTATCTAAACCAATGCATGCTGACACAAAATCTTTCAGGACCATATTTTTGAATGCGGTGTCATTGCACACGTGCTTCAGAAATAAGAAGCAGCTGTAGGGGCCCAGTTTGGTGGCCAGGAAGGTCTGTCTTGTAAATCTGGTTACTGTAACGTTGATGGAACCAAACACATGGCAGCACAGGCACCTCAGTGCTTTGCAACTTTTGGATTCCTGCAGTAAAACTATTGGAACATCGAGCTATGTGAGGCAATTAACTGTTAACTGTATACTGACTATACTTTGTCCAACCCCCTGCCTGCTTTCCGTACTCCTAGTCTCACAGTCTCACAGGTCACTGGCAGATGTCAGAGACATACTCAGATTTCTCACCTTGTGGTGAACACTATACAGGAGATTTCAGCATGACGTTTATGTTTTAAAACCCAAAATCAACAGAGGAGCACATTTTTCAATATGCTGTAGGCAGCGGTACCCACTGGGTTTGTTTGTTCAAACGTGTGAGACATTTCCACTTTCTTTAATTTATTTACATTGTAGATCTCAAATGTGACTCAAATGGAGCAGATGTTCAGAGCAGACTGAGCACTGAGAGTACCTGGAAGTTCTCAGATTCCAGCACCATCTTGCACCAAAAGCCTTACGTAATTGCCATAAGAATGATTATGAATAACGAATGTCAAAATTTTAGGTAATGGTTTAGTTGGTTATGTCCAAATGTTGTAGCTGGTTATGTGCAAATGATGCACCGATGCTACAGAATTGTCCTTTGCTCTGTCTTTTTGCCATTTGTTGATGTAATTGTGCTTTCAGATCTTGGTTTGTGGTGTGAATTGCTCATTTCCAGATGTTTCTGGTGACTTTATGTGGGTGCTTTGATGAAATAAGGCACTCACATAATCCAACAAATGTAAATATTTTTGGTTGTAAATAGTAATGCCATACTATTTAATATTTTGCAATCTCAGTAAAAAAAACAATGCTTCTAAAACTTAACTAAAATGGTTTCTATGGCATCGCTCAAAGAGTCTTTAGTTTGGGGTGAGTGCTGAGTTTTTCAGGCTCATAAAAAATAAATCAAAATAAAGTTTTATCCAGTATTGGTTGATAGTGAAGTGCAAAATGTATCTATTTGAGATAAAGACAGTTGTTTTAATGCCAGTTTTCTTCTGCCTAGATGGCAACTGTAACTGAAAGAGCTTATACATTCACATCTGCATGGATGTCGTATTGGTGATTTAATAATCTAATCTGTCTTTAAGTGTTCAGCTCCTGATATTTCTACAGAAATCCCCTGTTCTACACTCTTAGAGAAGAACAATCAAGAGAAGAACAACATAGAAAACATGGGGGTACCATAGGAAAACACCTTAAAACAAATCAGTTGATGATCTTTTTAACAACCCATGTTTTGTAAATGAGATGTATGAATGAGAAGGCACTTAAACTCTTTTCCTAAAAGTGAACATTTAAGTCAAGAATCATTTTGGAACATTTTTAAGCAACTTTAAGTGGCCCTGTAAATTTCCACATAACATTTGTCCAGTTCAAAAGGCATTTGAAGAGTTCTGTTAAGTGTCTAGGTGTCCTACCACATGAGATGTTCGGGGAAACACACACATGCCTGATAAGGTTTCTGTACTTATTTTTGTTCATAGGTGCTGCCCCAGCTTTTGGGCACCCAAAACTTTGGCCTTGGAGGTTTTCCTGAGGAAATGCACAGTGATAGTCTGAGAGTCACTGAGTCTGTGGCCTTGACTTGCAGCCAGTGCTATTAGAGGCAAGTGAAACTAACTTACTAACACATATACAGTACATGCTGATGTTTGACTGTCATCCTTTGAAAACTGAATGCTGGCTCCTTGGCACTGCTGATGTTTTTACCTTCTTACAGTTAGAATCAGAGTCCATTGGACCCATTTATGTGCATGTTCTGCCAGATCTCCCCATTATATAATTTTAGGGAGAGCTACTGTCCATGGAACATGTATTTGCTTGGTCATTTAATCATTTTTTTTACCCACTGTGCGGTTGATACCATGTGTGAGATGGCTGTGTGGGATATGACTCATTCTTATGACTCACAAATCACATCAGAACATTCTTTAAGCGGTTTCTGAGTCACATTTGCCAGCTGATTCCCTGGTTACCGCACAGGAACAATGATGCAGCAGTATGAGTGGCCCTTACTGAGAGATCCAAGGTTCACCTGTTTCTACAGAGGCTGGTGTTCTGTAATGAAATTCAGGCCAGTGAGCACAGACAAAGCAATCTTGTTAGACGTTCACTGAGCTTTGTGCCACTGAATGGCAGGATGTTTGTAGAACACAGGTATTTACTTGGGGTAGCAGGAGCATGGAGTTAGAATTCGAAGTTGCCTTGCACTGGAGTTAAAGTACAAATGCACTTGTGTTTTAAATGCACTTGTTATTATTTACACTACGCACAAAAAGTTAGGGACATTTAGCTTTCGGGAATGTCAGCACTATAACCTTTAATGGTGAACTCAATGTGACATTCCCTAAACGTTTGAATGCACATCTCCAGCTGTCCTATGATTCAGTACTTTTTACACAACTTGCTGTTCTCTGACACCAAACTGGTGTTTGACCCATTAATCGACCGATACATTTCCTGGATCAATCAGAATTAGTATTTAAACTCCTCCTCATCATGCCGTTCACTATTTGACATCATGAGACCAAGACAACACCTATTGAACAACAGTACCTCGCCATTGCGAGGCTTCAAACAGGATGTTATCAGACGGAAGTGGCCACAGTGTCATCAGCAGGTTGCAACAGAAATACAGAGAGACTGGAAGAGTCACAGAAAGGCATGGAAGTGGACGTCCTTTGGCCACGTTCCACGCAGATGACCGCTTTATTGTGAACAGTGCCCTGTGGAACTGGATGATGAAAGCTACTCAACTTCAGGCACATTTAAGGGAGGCAAAAGGCACCCAGGGGTCTCATCAGACCATTCAAAATGGACTACACCAGATCTGCAAAGGTACCTAACCACACCACCAGACACAGGCGTCAGCGGCTTGCATGGGTGAGGGAGCATTTACGCTGGACGAGGAACCAGTGGGCCTCAGTGCTGTTTTCGGATGAAAGTCGATTCACGTTGAGCAGAATGTTGTGACCAGATGAGCCTATGGTGGTGGTGAAGTTACAGTGTGGTCAGGTGTGTCGAGTCAATACAGAACTGCCCTAAACTTTGTGAATGATACAGTGACATGCCCATACTACCGGAATCGTTGATCCAGTTATTGTGCCCCTGCATGAACAACACTGGCCTACTTTCATCTTCTTGGACGACAATGCTCCAGCTCATCAAGGTTGCATCATTAGGGAACGACTGCTAGAGACTGGGGTACCTCAAATGGAGTGGCCTGCACTTTCTCCAGACCTGAATCCCATAGAAATCTTATGGGATCAGCTGAGTCAGTGTGTAGAGGCTTGTAACTCTGTACCCCAGAACCTCAATGACCTGAGGGCTGCCCTTCAAGAAGAGTGGGATGCCATGACTCAGCAGCCAATAAGTCAACTTGTCGTTTTCAAGCTGTAATTCATGCACATGACATGTTATTGAGACATTAACCTTTTTTGTTGTGGGATACTCATCACTGTTGTTGGCTTTTTTGCTTTTTTTCAATGAATTGTTTGAGATGAGGAAATCAGGAAATCATCGTTGCATGCAATGCCCTACTTTCAAGTCCTAACTGTAGTGTAAACTTTTTAGGTTTTTCATATATATATATATGAAATTTTGAGGCTTTGTTTAGTCTAAAGGGGCATTTGGTAGACATCATTAGTTATAGGAACAGTCCCACTGGAGCAAGGGAGGGTTAAGTGTCTTGCTCAAGGACACAATGACAGGAAGTGGGGGTTTGAACCTGCAACATTGTGGTCATTGGGTTCACAGGCAAGTGTTTTACCCACTAAAGCTGCTACCTTCCTAAGACTGAACAATTTTTGCTGTGTGGCATGGAGCATTATTCTATAAAAGCAGCTCACTGCCATTAGAATACCGCACAGGAATTCTGGACCAGTGTTGAGTTAAATAGTACAAAGTAACATCTGCATGGATTCCAGGACCCAAGGTTACAAGGGTATTCTGATATCTCTCTGTAATATCCAGCATTAACTTTCTCAGCAGCTTGTGCTGAGCTCATTTTGTGGGAGCAGATGGACTAATCTTCACTCTCCACAAATGTTGAGCCTTGTACACCCATGATCCTTTCACTGGTTCACCGACCATCCTTCCTTAGACTGCTGCCTAATATATGCTAGCCCCTGAAAAGTGGCATTCTAATGAGATAATCAATGTTATTCAATGGTTTTGTTGTGTATGATGTGGCATATTACATATATACTGAGAAGTAACTAAAATATAATATCTCTCTCTCTCACACACACACACACACAAACACACAATATATCATATGCCAAAGCTAATCTTACTAACCACTGAAGTGCTAATTTTAATTGCAAATTGCTAATTATTGACCCAGATTCTTTGGGTCTAATTTGTTAGGCAGGTTTTCTACACAAATAAAGCCAGTTCTGCAAATTGCAGCGTTACTACTCCAGTGTTAAAGGGCCTTCAGTCAGTTCACAAAGAGCAGCTTATTCATAAGGAAGCCAGGTAAACACTATTGTGCTGTCCATCAGTACATGGCTCAGGGGCGTTGAATGTTGAAACAGAAACAAAATAAACTGGTTGGGGTTTTCATTTGGAGCCTTTTGTGTAGGCCCTGCTTACAGGCTGACCTTTGCTCTGGGAAGGAGGAAAAGGGTTCACAAGACTCACCCCAGACTCATGACTTAAAGTCAGTGGTGGCTGGTTTTCTGATACTGGACACACAAGTGGTGATAATTGAATGTAGATTTTCAATTATAAACTAAACATCAGGATGTTTTACTTTTTGGGAACCAGACTGAATTATTACATGTTTGGTCTAATTACTTATTCAGAATAATCTTCTAGCAAGTTATCTCAAGATTTGACCATCTTTACATTAATGTCATTCTTGATGTAATGAAGATTTATCAGCCTTAAGCCACTTTTCACATTCTGGACAATATCTCCAGGGTTTTGTTTTTAGATTCTTTTTCTTACTACTCATTTAAAATGTGTGAAGGTGCGCATCATATCAGAATCCTTTTGTACATTTTACATCTACATGCATTTTATACATCTGCAATCTAATGATCAACCAAATACCTATTTCGTGGCGTATCCTCCAAAATGAAGTTGACAGCATTAGCATTAACCTGACAAATAAAAGCAAATGACTGAAGTCAGAACTCTACATTTACAGTATATTCACATTTTCCAAATGGTTATAAAAACCCATACAAGTCAGTCATGCACATTATGGGTTCAGTAGTGGCTGTTTGCTCTTTGAAAGCTTGGCCAGTCATCATATGCAGAAGTTGAGCAGGACAAAACTCCATAGATCAATAAAAGTTAAGATTATTTTTCCATGCAAAACTCCATCCTGACAGCCTGATTCACGATCCCATTGATGAAAGACTTGATCAGGGTTCTACAGATTGTGTCCACTGACTTTTACAAATGCACTCATGCAGACTATGCTGTCTATCTTTTACGTTTTTTACATTTACCACATTTGGCTGATGCTCTTATCCAGAGCAACGTACATCAGTGCTTAAGAAGTCCACCACTGTTTCTTACCTGAAAAACAGCTTAAATCCGAGTCAACTATTTAAGCAAGATACTGCAGTCAGAGCATCTATACAACAACTGTCCAAATAATAAATAGCCAACACCTAACCCAACAATACATAAGCCCTAGACAGGAACAATGTAAGCATTAAGAAAGCATTAAGAAATAAGTAAGCATTAGGAAAGAGACATAGTTAGTCGCCAAAGTGCTCCTTGAAAAGGTGGGTCTTCAGGTTGAAGACCATGAAGGACTCTGCCGTTCGGACCAGAAGGGGGAGTTCATTCCACCACTGGGGAGCCAAGACTGAGAAGAGTCTTGACGCATGTTTCCCTCTTCTTTTGAGCAGCGG
>JBBPDB010000028.1:9773132-9789377 GCA_037974465.1 Brachypetersius altus | reverse complement strand
ATTATTATTATTATTATTATTATTATTATTATTAATAATAATAATAATAATAATAATAATAATAATAACAACAACAAGTTTTCTCATAAATCCGGAGTGTGTGCTTATGTGTAAGTACTGCTTCTTATTTGGGTATTATTATCAGGGTGACAGATATCCAACCGATTTTTACCTATAGTAATTACTATTAGTTGTATTATTTTATTTCTATTCTATACTATATATATTTATATTGATAACTGTAAAGGCTCCCCGTAAAGGATACTGACCTCATTACAGTGTGATTTAGTTTGATAAAACTGCTAATGTTGAAACTTCAGGCTACATTAGGTAACTGCAGATTGTACCAAACGATTTATTTCTGCAAGCGTTTTATATCAACTCAATCGAATGTTTTAAAATATTTTAGCTATTTTAACTGCATCTCATATAATAGTAACTTTATAATTAAATGTTTTAAAACACTTCAGTGCTTAGTAGTGAATCTGTTCATTCAACGAATGAGGGAATTTGATGGGCCCACATATGTACACTTAGTCATGTTTCGTCTATGACATTTTTGTAAGTAATCGATTAATTAAGTAATTAATTAATGAATTAAGTACACAGCCTAATTCACCACACTGACGGACACATTTATTTTCCTCATTACGTTTCTGTCCACCATTCTATAGAGAACAAACTTATTTATCATTAAAGCTCGCACTAGACTACACCTAAATTCCTCCCATGCTTTTATGGACCTCCTTCTTCTCCAGATATGAAGTTCATTCTGGAGATGATTCTCCTGAATTCCTCGAGCCGCGTCTTCTCCTAGCGAGCTCTGTCTTGACGCAACGGTCACGTGTTCCTGCTGGGATGCAGCTAGAGCCCAGCTCTCCAGTTGCTGTGGAGACGCAGCGGAGGAAGCCAGTGGTCTTTACAATGCGGGGAGATTATTTCGGTTTGAAACTGTCTAAAGTCGCCAAAACTAAACTGAAAGTGAATTAAAGTACCTTCATGTGGGTTCTGGATAATTCTTTCCTCGTTCAAGATTCGTTGGTGATCCGGAGAAGGGACTTTTTTTGTGTGTCAAAGTGTCTCCTGGGGTAAAGTAACTGTTGGTCCCTCACACCTGCAGCCGAGCGCTCGAGCGCAGCGATGACCCTGGACACGGATTTAACGGACGAGCTATTGATAGACGTTGTGGGCGAGGGCAGCAGAGACTCAGGGGACGAGCCTGTGTCGGTGTTACCGGGCTCGGACGCCACGGTTGCCCTGCCGGTCCCCCCGGGCTCGCGGTCTGTGCCCGTTGAGGCAAAGGAGGGCGCGGGCGGTGCCACGAGCGCCGCTCCTGTTTCCAAGAGCGGCTCGGTGAAGCCACCGTACTCGTACATCGCGCTTATCACAATGGCGATCCTGCAGAGCCCCAAGAAGCGGCTGACCCTCAGCGAGATCTGCGACTTCATCAGCCGCCGCTTCCCCTACTACCGCGAGAAGTTCCCCGCGTGGCAGAACTCCATCCGCCACAACCTGTCGCTCAACGACTGCTTCGTCAAGATGCCGCGAGAGCCGGGTAACCCAGGCAAGGGCAACTACTGGACCCTGGACCCGAACTCGGCCGACATGTTCGACAACGGCAGCTTTCTGCGGCGCCGAAAGCGCTTCAAGCGGCAGCACTGCAGGCGCCTGGGCTCCTTCGACGAGCGCGCGGCCGCTTACCTCGGCGTGGGCTGTGGCACGTGCAACGGTGCTGCAGCTCCGCTCGCTCCTTGCGTGTCCCTGCCGGGCCTGGACCCGTGTCCCTTCACCTTTCACCGCCTCTCCGCTGCGCACACGCCCGCCGTGCTGCCCGCGCTCTCCGCCATCTTCTCCCGCGGCACCGACTCCTGCCCGGCGTCGAGAGCTCCTTTCGGGCTGGGTTCCCCGTTCCCGGCCTCCCCCGCGCTCTTCCACCCGCTGGCTCTCCCGCCCTTCCTCGGCCTGCAGTACGGACCGCTGAAGGCGCGCGGCCTGGAGAAGTGACGGCGCGCGCGCCCTGAAAAGACTCAGGTCTGAAGATTTCGTCAGTTTTTTTCGTGTTTTTCGTTCGTTCGTTTGCTTTGTTTTTTCTCAGGAATTTGGAGCTTCCAGAATACAGGGATCCCGGGACTGTTATAGTGGACGCTCAGCTTCACTTCTGGGAGTTTTCTTCCCAAAAACTGTGTTTTAGATTATAGTCAGGTTTGGACATCTGGCCACAGGTCAGAAACCCTCTGACAGTCACGAGGGCTTTCTACAAAAAAAATTACTGTAAACAGACAAATTCACTTTAAAAGGTAACTCTCGGACAATACTGGATTTAAAAATATATTTTTATTCATTAATTGAGGCTCCGTGATAATGTTTTACCCACTCACAGTCACGCGTGACCTGATGGCCCATTTAAGACCTGATTTCACTCTATGAACTGATTTATGGATTTATTTTAGGCTTCAAATCTTTTCTGGCTTCACATACCACGCAACTGAAGTGCCTTGAGTTAAAAAGATATATATGTATATAGATATAATATTTAAATGACGAATTTCCCATTTAATGTCTGTACGGAAATAAAAACGAATTTGTTAAAAAAAAATAGTCGTTTGACTTTTTTTTTTTTTTTAACTGAACACGAGAGCGTTTTTATAAAACGACGCCGCAACAAAAAAAATAATTGTAATTGTAGCAATTTCTAATAGTATACCTACACAAATATTTACATTATAGTGATCCTCTCATATGGCTACAGGTCATAGCAGGTCTGCTGCAATTATGCATTGTTTATTTTGTAAATGTGTCCGCATAACGCTATTAGAATTAAAGAGAAAGAAGTAAAATTTGGGAAACAGGTTATTTCAGATGGATGAAGAGACGCCATGGTGCCTCATCCTAAGACCATCAGATAATAAATGTGAAACCACTCCATGCTGATATAGAACATCCTTCTGTCTCTAAATGCCCGTTTTAGTTTGGTGAAATAAATTACTTCACCAAACTAAACAGAGGAAGTAGTCGTTTATGCCTCGTTTTTGTTTCAGTATGATCTCCGTGTGCTTTCAGTGTGATCAGTGGAAGAAAAACGCGCCCGCCATGAATGCGCATTTAAAAATATATTAATTATGACAGAGGATCACACGAAACCGGAGCTACATTTTCCTCACAGCTCAACAACCATCAATAATCAGTTCAAGACGAGGCAGCTGCATGCCTCGTCAGGACCGGCAAACGTGCACCGACACACACACACACACACACACACACCAACTCACAAAATAGTGTGAAAATCATGATATTGGGTCGTTTTTGGGCAACACACATATGTAGTGTAATTTCATGCATTTGAACTCAGGCTACATATAGCAAAGTCAATGTGCTGCACCCATTCGTAAAATCAAACCACGTCCTGAATTCGTTTTTCTCATTTTATTTTTCACTTTTATAACGGTGAAATTCGCTGTATGGATTTTAGGCTGCGGTTAGAGATTAGCCATCATACAGAAAACGGACTTAACTCAACATTAAGGCCTGGATTAATTATTCAGGTTAATTAAATTAATTGAAATTAATTATTTGTGTTTTGGCGATCGTGTATTCGACGCTTTATAACACAGCAAAATTAAATTTATTCACAAAAGCTAAATGAGTGTCCACGTTATGTTCATTCTGAGATACAGCCTGTATCAAGATGACTCTTCAGCAGGAACAAAAAAATCACAAAGTAGGCAGACAACTTCACAAAGCACTTCACAAAATTGACTGACTGACACATATTGATTGATTTAGTTCCCTTTAACAAATAAAGCACTACTGAACCTGGTTTAATTTTGATGTTTGCCTGCAACAGGAGAAGTAAATGATTTACAGTGAAAAGTTCTGTGGCATTGCTAAGTCTATTCTGATGTTGTGATGGATGACATCTCCAAATGTCCCTGACAGCTCTGGTGGGTTTTACACCAAAGACTTTGTTTCTTCTGGCCCAGCCTTGGCACCAATTCCACTCAGTCAAATAAATAAAGAGATTGGTACCGGATGGCAGGGTATTCGGTTGCATAATGGCAGTGCAGAACTGCAGATTTTCTATTTTTTCAAAGTTACGTCAGGAAATTCATTAATTTGTATCTCTAAATATTTTAAGTAGTTGTGGTTCTCTTAATAACCATTTGAAAATGGTTGTCTAAAATGAGAGCCAATTCTAGTATCTGGAATCTGGAAAACAGAAATGCTGTTTAAAATAATGGAGCTTACGTTATTACAGTTTGGAAAAATCTGGGAAACCCTTACCCCATCACCTGATTGTAGACATCAATTTTCAAGAAGAATAAAATGAATAAAGTGGAACATGGGTACGTTTTTCATGAGAGGAGGGTTGAGCTTGAATTTGTCCAACAATAAGGATCTTTTCCGTTTGACATTTTGCTACATTCTGAAGAGTTTTTAGAATCTTAGGACTCCAGTCCTATACTTATTCAAACATTGCAGATGTTTCTAAAAGTAGAGAGGCGCATTATCCTTTGATGCCTTTTTCAAGTGACAAACTCTGGATGTGCTGGAAAGGTATTTACTTGTTTACATGATGCAAATAAGCAATCAATTAACACAGCAGACAGTACAGCAGTCATTTTGACAGACGGGTCCCTGAAATATCTGAAATATGGGCTGTGGGGGACAATATCTCTGCACCTGACCAAATTAGAGTAACATTACAGAAAAAGAAGTGTGTGAGAGATGCAGAGACAGAGAGAAAAGAAAGAAATATATTTTTTGCTGGTAGATTGCAGTTGTCTTTGGATCACAAACAGCATTTTGCTACTGCCTGGAGCTGGACATGGAAAGATTCCTGTGTCATTTGCTCTGAATAACTCTCTGTATTTAGCCCGGTCCCAAAAGAATAATAGAAATAAACTTGTTTACTGTGACCATCTCACTCTATCTCTGACCTATCCTTCACATCATGCTTACTCTGCAACCTCATCGCTCTCATCCCTGCCAAAATTCTCATGATCGAGCAGATACGTACTTTCTGTTTTTTAAAGGAATGTCTAGAAAGACCCATAACACCATACGAAATCAGTCATTTCTTATAAAAAGATAGTTATCATAACAAGCTCAATATCTGTGGCCTCAAATTGAATACGTCACCTCTCAGAGCTCCACTGCATGCTCAATCAGCGTCACATTAGGCATGTTAATAACATTATGAATGTGATGAATAGCTATTTATGTGACACCCCACCAGCAGGAGTTGCCAGCGAAAATGCTGCACAGTTTTATCGGCTATGACGTATCATAACTCATATCTTCTCACTGATGCAGGCGGCCTTCAGCAAGGAGAATGTGCTCAGGTTCATGTTTCAAGGTCCACTCATGGCTGGCTCAAGAAACAACCGCTTTTTCCTGCTCCCCCAGGCCAAACCAAACAGGTTTAGGTAAGAGCCATCCCTCACACGGGGCACCAGTTTTTGAAGGCCTCCTCCCTCTTGCAGCCACCAAGCCAAGTGAAAGAGCAGAGCAAGAGAAGTGCTCCACAGGATATTGTGCTCCTGCCATGGTTACTTGCTGAAAGGACAAACTCTGCTCCACAGGATGTTCTTCTGCATTTGAGGTGGATCTATTTGATTTGAGGTGCGACACAAACAAACTGCAATTCAGAAGCTTAAAAGAAATATTTAACCACAGACAGTACATTTTAGGAATTTATTTATTTGTTATCTCCTTTCCCTCCTTCCCCTTTCCTTTTTCATTTAATTCGGTTTTGTTTCAGGCTCTCATTGCTTTATTATGTTTCATGTATTTTACTATGAATCAGCTTAATTTTTTTTGTTAAAACAACTGGCCATTAATTAACACCACAGTAACAGTTCAGTACCTAGAACTTCATTAAGTGTTGATGGCACTCATATTTCCAGTGAAAGCTGAGCAAGACCCTTAACCCTAAGTTGCTCCAGGGAGACTGCCCCCTGTAACTAGGGATTGGAAGTTGCTGATAAATGCCATAAATGTAAATGTAAAGACATTTTTTCATAGTGACATCTTTAATAAGGGAGCAATCATTTAAAAAAAGGCACTGTAGCAGTTATGTCTAATTTTGTAAAAGTATACTGATTAAGGCTGGTCCAATATTGGCCTAACTGGATGTTCTTTTCAGTTCAAACAGGAAATTAGCTTTAAGAAAATGTAAAAAGTTTAATAATGTTATTATTAAATTCATTAGCATATTGGCATCACACCATGTCTCCAGGGTTATGACATTGAAATATTTATTTAGGAAAAGCAAAGCAGAATTGAGGAAAACCTGTAAGAAAAAGAGCAGAGAGCGAAATAGCGGTTTCAATGAAGTGCTGTAAGGAGAGTTCTAATGAGAAAGTGGATGCTAAAGAGGTGATGTGGGGTGTCGGCACTTCTGCAGCACAACAGAGGTTCACCATATGAGCATGAACACACACACACACACACACACACAATGGTTCCTACCCTCAATTCTTGACTTCACGAGGGGAAAGAGTCTTTACGTTTGCACACATATGCGTGCACATCCTTACTCAAAAAGTTAATGACCAGCTCACACACATACACACACACACACACACACACACACACACACACACACACACATGCATACTGGGGGCCTTCTGGGTTTGCTTTTTCTGGCAAAGTTCTCCATCCCTTCACTTTTCCATCCTTTTGAGCTCTATTCAATTATAAATCACCTCCCTCCCTTTCATCCTCTCTTTTCATTAGACTTGTCCATCTCCCTCCTTTTGCCAGCACCAGTGAAAACAAAGAGCCTCCGTGCACCAGCTCTGATTCTTGTGCCCAAATGCTGATGTGTGACATGTTGGTGTAGAGTGAGTGTTTGCGCGTTTGCATGCGTGTGTATGCATGTGTCTTGGGAAAGGGGATCACCCACACCCCTCATTACCCCTTTCGCCCCTCATTCCTTGCCAAAGCCCCTGTGTGCCAGTAGATGACAGTGACATACTGCAGGAAAGCCACCCAGAAGGAACATGAGCTCACACCTCAGTCATGCTCTCCTGCCAACAGTTAGAGCACAGCAGGGCAAACAGAGCAGTAATGGCAAGCCAACAACTCAGAAAGGTAAGAGATAAGGGAAAAAACACTCTATGACTTCTTTTTTTAGAAGAACATTGTTTGCATTTCCAGAAATACATATTTTCCAACTCTTCTGTCATTTGTTGCACAGAACACAGACTGCTGACTTCTCTTCTCTGCACAGAAAGGCCTCTATTGTCGCCACCTGTTTCCAGCCACACGTAGGAGGGGCGGGGGGCCTAGCAAACATCAAAATATTCCTCCTCCGTTCCATTTGGGTTCAATTCCAATCCAATCAGCCTCATTATAACATCTGCAAAACCTAAAAGGCAAGGCGTACTTTTACAGCATGTCCGGATATGATGTATTCCAATGGGTGGCATGTGGTTCTGACCCCCACTCTTCCCCCTCTGCTGTCTTAGCCCCAACAAAGCCACCCTGCTAACCTCCATGGCACCCTGCTGCTTTCCTGCACATGGTGCCCTGATGCCCATGCCGGGTGCATAGCCCCAATGCCCCCGGGGCTCAAAAAGATGTCTCTCGCTCTTTCTCTCCATCAATAGGAAAGGATTAGTGGTCATTGCCGCGTCAAACTGCCAGGTCCATTCAACCTCCTGCTCCGCCTGATCCAGAGCTGAGTTTGCTGAGCTACTTTGTCCAAAACTACAACATTTATTCCTGAAACTCAGACCACACGATCAAAGTGACAGAAATGGATAACGCCGCCTGAGGTGAACCCCCTCCCCTTACTCAAGGCCTGGGCTATGTTGCCCCCAGATTAGTCCCATTAACCCCGCCTTGTCATAAGTAAAAAACAGCTGTCATTTGATCAGAAGGCAGACAGGAAGTATAATTAACATAAGGGTAGGGAGGTGTCATAGCTGGGGTCATTTTGTCCTGGGCTTTGATTAGAACTCTAGTGTTTCTTAATGGCCTAGCTCTGCTTTGTTGACCCCCACATGGCCAGACCAAGCCGGCTACTTCTAACAGATCTGGCAGCAAGACGGAGCACTCTCCCTCATCCACTGGGCATTGTCATGGTAACAGAATGGGGTTTGGAAAGGGCAACAGAAGCAACCTCCTGGAGCAGATGATTGGTTCTTTTTTCCTGCCTCTAATAACCCCATGCGCTGGTTTGGTTTTCCTCTTTCCTCCATGCCGTCTGCAGCGTTGAATAGAAACTTGGACCAGGTTTTTTAAAGGGCATTGGAAAGAGTGCCGGCAGGGGAAAATCATGAGCTGGACCGGCTCGGCACAGATCGCGGCGACTTGCCAACCCTCACGCTTTGCATCTGGAGCAAAAAAAATCCCATTTATTCCTGTCTGATGCTTAATCCAATAGACCAACCTCAAAGAGTGTTGGCGTACATCTCCTAATGTAAAACTCATTCTGCCCGGTTTCAATCACAACCTCAGGCCTTTCTGTTAAAAATGTTCGCCACCCATTTAGCTGTGATATTAATATGCCAGTCTCTCTATGCGGTGGGCCTATCAATGGGGTGGGGAAGTTTAAAGACCCATTCATGAGAGCATAAACATTACAGGGCCTGTGCTTATCCATCGAACGGCTGGGCCATGCTGAGCTGAAACATTCTGCTGTCTTTAACTGCATTGATTACCGTGTAGATCAGCGAGTGTCTGTAACACCACCCTGCCACCCAAACTGGCGGCAGGCGAACATGCTCTTCATCTCACTGCAGCCTGCCTTGGTGGTCCCTGGTGTAAGCTATATTTTTCCCTCGCCTTTCTCTTTCCCCATTTCTTTTCCTTTTTTATAGCAAACAGAAAATTGTTCCTAATTCGCTGTTGCTAGAGGGGGGTAATTTGCGGCTTTTGGCAGAGCGTCGCAAGCCCCAAATTTGAAAAAGCTGCTGTGGGGAAGTTGTTTTTTACAAGCATGCAATGCAAGCTTCAACAGCAAGAGAGACAAAATCCAATCACTTTAATGTATTGAGAGGGGAAAAGAAACACCATAAAAGAGTGGAAGCGCTTGCCTTCAACAGGAAGTAATTGTCCTCTTAGTAAAAACACATTTAACTCTCACTTTATACAAGCCCATTAAAGATAAGGTTTGCATGGTTATGGTCATCTTTTGTGTTTTCAGAGCTGAAAAAACACAGATAAGGTCAAGAATAACAGTTTGCTTGCAGGTTAATCAGCATGCAGTCCAGAATGCTCCTTATACAGAATTTGGGTAGGACATTGTGGACTATAGACTAAAAGCTGTAAGAGAGCTTTGGCCAAAAGATGCCTGTGGCTCAATGTGTGCCTGCAGATATTTCTCCAAACTTTTTTGTAAGATCAGAATCGCTCCTCGAAGAGCTACCCATTTGAAAATGTATTCTGTTTATAAATGTTAATATTTACTTCACTCCTTTGTTTTCAGTCTCTTTTTATCTCTTGCACAGTCATCCTTATCTGATCCTGCTTTTGTTCCTGTGCATCTCTCACCCGCTGCCTTCTCCCTCAGGAGAGTGCTAAAGTGTTTTGGTGTCTCTACTCCGGCATGGTTTTTCACTTCCACGGCACTGCGTCAATACCTCGGGTGTTTAAACACTTAAGCAAGGTTTAAGGAGCATGAGGGGGAAGCTCACAGTTATACATTAACTCCGCATCACCCAAGGGCAATGTAAAAGCTGCCCTCAGAGCAAAATGAAGTCAATAAATAAAACGAGGCCTTGTCAGATGTCTGGAACAGCTTTAGAGGATGTGAACAAGGGGAAAAGCCACTGTGTTGAAATTAGCGCCACTAAGCTGTGAGGGTGTCTGCTGTGAGGCTCGGAGACATTCAAGCAGTTGTTGTGTGCCAGTAACTAATGACAGTGGGGTGTGCTGCATCTAGTGCCAAAAGTAGCAGAGCGTTTGAGTCTTAATAACCCATTTTGTTGAATGACACAATACAGTTGCCATTTGAAATGGGAACACCATCACAGAACCTGATGTTCACTGTGCCCACTTCCACTGGTGGTCTCCAGACACACGGAGCTTATGAGGAATGGGAAACCCGGTAATTTGCGCATAATACAAGCAAGTAATAAATTGGGAGATTAGAACTACAGCCAGTTTATTAATTGCACAATCCCTCAAGCACAAGAATACATTTTCCAGACTTACTCCAAGTACTAAGCGGCCGAACCGATAAGGAACTCATTGTTGCACACCCAGACCTTCAAACATCTGCTGTAGTAGAGCGGCCCTACAGTAAAGCTAAAGTGCTATCAGATTCGGACCCCTGGGCCAAAGTGGCCCTCAGATAAACCCACAACACAAACAATGACACCACTTTAGTCCAGGCCTTTTCATAGACACGCCAGCGTTGTGCTAAGTGGGGGGCAGTTCTTGGCTCACTCTAAAGTCCCTGTGATTGATGGGACCCCTGGAGGACATTGCAGGTGTTGCGTGGGCTAGGCGCTATCGCATGCCAAATCAAGCCAGTGTTGTTCTTCCTTGATTGAGATGGATGGGGACGAGCATTCCGCAAGTTCACATGAAAGCAAGGGAGCTGAGGGCTGTGCTTGTCAGCCATGACACAGGCCCTCTAGTCCAGCTGCCCAGAAATACAGAGGTGAAAGTTTGCTTCTTATCTGATTATCAGGGTCCTCGAAGGTCACCTGGAGGAGCAGACCCATGGACAGGGTCAAATATGTGTTTTAAGTGTTCAGTTTGCAGGATGCTGTTATAAAACTGGTTAAGTTCATGTGCACCAGTATTTAAGTACTAAAACTGTTTCAGAAGATTTATGGTACTTAATTGACATATCTTAATAGCTATAATTGGCAATATTGATAACCTTGAAACTTTTTTACTTTGGGGTTTGTTTTGGCCTTAGTCCATGTCCCCTTATATGATATGATTACAGTAGTCTTTATTTTTCTCTACATAAAATAATATCCCAAAATTTAAATATGGTCAGTCAAATTTCATGATTTTCTAAGTGAAAAAACTCACATATGCACATTTTAGTGCACAATTTCTGAGGCAAATATATTGAAAACATAAAATATAACATGTATCAAAACGTTTGCACAGCTCAGTGTGCAGCGTGTATGTTTTACACGCAGAATGTTAAATTCAGTAAATATAATTGTGCAGTAAATGGATTCATTTAGAAAACCTAAATAACATGTGTTTGAACAGGGAGCCCAAACATTTGCATACCACTACATATTTCACTTTTACTGCACTGTGAAACACAATTCAGCAATACTGTATTAATACACAAAACACAGTAACATTCACAGCACACTGACACAGTGCCATTGATTTCTTGCAGTTGTTAAAAATTCCTTTCAGTGTATTGACTTTGGACTAGCATGCTTTTTGCAATGATATTTAAAATTACAGTCTACTCTGAGAAGATTAAAAGTCACCATCGTCTCTAAGGGGCAGAACAAATTACCCTTCCCTTCATCAGGCTGTCAAAGCTGGTGGCTCAGATCCTGTAGATTAGAGAGGGACCACTTTCTCCATCCCTCACTTCTGCTGTTTCTTCTAGTCTACTCTTTTTCTCCCACCTTCTGTCTGTGACACTTGGGGAGGTAGAGCCTGCACCTGAACCGTACCTCTCTCTTTATTTAAGGGGGGTTCCTTCCCATGACTCGGTCCCAAGCGCTCCATAAAGTGGCCAGGCCAGTGTTTTCCCGGCGTGCCCCAGGACGATCTGCTGCTCATAAAGGGACTGCACTGAGGGCAAGCCAAGGTCTTGCCGTGCTGTAAAAGCGAGAGCGCTGCCGTGAAAGGAAAATATAGAGATGTGCTTGGAGGAACACCTTGGGAGCATTTGATCCTGGTGAACGTGTGCCGTTGCGGGAGGACATGCTCAGTAAATTTCCTCTCCCTTCCAGCATGCCATGTGCCTGAGGCTGCAGCCGGCGCTCATAAAGAATGCACACAGAGATGCGTGCACACGAGGGTGACAGGTGCCAAGACCTGGAATGTGGAAAAAGAGCAAGAAGATGATGAAGTCTTAGCATGTTTGTATACGTGTGAGTGTGAGTGTGTGTGTGAGTGTGAGTGTGAGTGTGTGGGCGCACTTTGTTACTGATGATGGCACTACAGAGGATTTATTTGGACAGATGTGAACTCTTATTACCAGAATGACCTCTGATCTAGTTTTGGATGAACTGAGCATGCTGAACTGCAGGAAAAAAGCAAGCATCAGCAGCATACAACAAGAAAGTATATTGTTCCTGTTGGATCCTTGTGCTTTAATAATCAAAAAGACAGCTTTACAGTGAAAGGAACAAACAAAATTTTATTTTGAGTCGTTCTGAGAATATGTAGTGGACCACACAAATTCTCACACAATGTAAAGTCCAAGTGCCATTTTCTAACACACCGTTTGCATTCATCTTTCCGTAATCCTCCACTTTCATTACAAAATGTATACTCCTACAAGGTAAAAGGTTCTAAAACATTCATTACATTTTATGAAATTTCAATAAATGTTGGTTATATTAACACTGATTCCTTGAATTTAAATGTCTCCAGAAAACGTTCAGTTTTATTAGTGTTTCCAGAATGCTTTGTCTCCGTTTTTAGTATAAAGACAAAAGCACGGGCTTATTCTGTGTACAAAATTACTGGGGACCTCCATTCAAATATTTAATTACAAACAAAATATGTTCTAACAATTATGCTTAATTCAGTGTTCTGATAATATGAACTAAATATGGCAAGACCCCATTTTGATACACTGCATCATCAACTTACCCGCAGAAACATTTGAAATGAGAACAATTTCTCTCTAATACTGCCTTGAACAACTTTAGTATAACATTTAAGGAACTGGATTATTATGTTTACTTTCATCTTTGTCTTTATGATTAGGGTTTAATATTAATAATTATATTTCAAATATACTAAGAAAATAAAATTTCCCATATATTAATTGGTTTGTATTGTTGTGTTCTGCACAAAGCTTTCAAAGCTATTCCCTACTGGTCAGTTTCTTACCACCGCAAGATATTATTTGGGTGGTAGACCAATATAGAAGTCATACTGATGGTAGTGGATGGTAATGCATGAGGCACAGAGGAGGTTTTACAGATTTTCTTAGGTGAAGACGGGTCCACTTCTCAAAATATTTAGCCAAAAGAGGAATCTGACTATTGATAAAAGGTAGTGGGTGGTTAACACAAACTGTGCATGACAACAAATGGGCTGCAGTTCTCTAAGCGCACACTGTCTGATGCATCATATGAAAATGAATGTACTTTGCCGTAGGATTAAACAGAAAAGCACCGTCCCATTTAAATAAACGTTGCTGTGTTTTTGTGCAACAGTTGCCAGAGGAGCAGAGATATGATGTGCAGTAGGAGATCCATGGAGCATGTGGTATAGGGAGTGTAGACGTGAAGCTGTAAAGAGGAGAAATTTATGTGGCGAGGAGAGGCAGGAGAAAGTGTAGGACAGGGGGTCAGCTACAAAAAGAGGTGTGGAGGGGTCGCTGTTGGCGAACGGAGGGGGAAAAGGGGGGCTTAAGTGTGGAATGGGAGACAGCGAATGTTTGGATAGAAGAAGGGGAAAGCCATGCTAATTTATACTCCACTAATTTGAACCAGTGCACCCCTTGCACCTGAGACGCATTCCACCGAGCTTAGACGTGGGAGGTTGAGGAGGAGGAGGCTGTTTGTGTGTGTGTGTGTGTGTGTGTGTGTGTGTGTGTGTGTGTGTGTGTGTGTGTCTTTGCAATTAGGAGTGTGTTAGAAATACAGAGTGTGCATTTGTGTGAGCCTGAGATGCAGAGTGTATAAGTAAATTGTGTGCGTGAGGCAGGGTCTCTGCATTCTTAAAAAAAGAAAGCTAAAGTGTTCTTAACATGTAATGTGTGCTAATGTAAATGTATACTAAATGACTTTGAACTATTTCTATTGATTCAGACATCCTTTATCCATGACAAAGGAAAGTGTTCAAATAAAACACATTGAAACACATTACTATAATCATCTTTTGGCTTCTTAGTGTACTTTTGGTACTAACTGAAATACAGAATAAATATCATATATTTGCACTTAATGAAGAATGCATTTTTGGAAATTTCAAATAGATAGTATTGTTTGATTTGCTTCTACCTTTTCAGTTAAAGGAATAGTTCAGTAACATATACCCTGTTGATCAAAGACATTTTTGGAGTCCTAAGTTTGCCCTTTCTGATTAGCACTGGAGCTACAAGATAATAGTTGCTAAAAACATTGGATGTCAAGAGTAAAACCTTTTCCATCTTCACATCCCCAAAAGGTCTTTCACCCTCCTCAAACATCAAGCACCTCAGTAAGGTGGCACTTCTGTGACTATAAGGATTGATTTACAGAAGCGATCTGGGTGACCATTGACTTGTTTGTTAGCCATGCTGGCCTTGAAGCTCCAGTTCTAAACTAAAAAAGCAAAGTTTTGATTCCAAACCTGTCTTGGCTGATGAACTACGTCTGGGGTGTGTGTGAAATTCTGTAAATGTGATGTTTTACTAAAGTCTTCCTTTAAATGTGGCTCGTAGAGGTTTGGAGCTGGCCTTAGTGTTGACGAGTCTCACGCTGCATCTTGGCCGCAGTTAGCTGTCTCCTCACGATCCTCTCAGCCCTCCCGATCCCCCCTACACACTCCTTTCATTCTTTCTTCCTCTCTGGCTATTGATAAATCGAGAAGTAAAATCACTGCTAAGTGATGAGCTGTCATCATCAGTCCTGGCCTCCGTTAATGCTGCGGACATGTGCAGAAATCCCAAGAGCGAGGGAAAAAAGCAGGCCAGATAATGAGATGAGTGGAAAAAAGCCAAATTCCGTGAAAAACAAAAACATAAGCCGGGTTGAAAGACAGCGGCAGGAATCAGACATATGGGGAGCATATTGGTCACAGTGCTTCGATCACACAAATGCTACTTTCTCTATTTTGTCTTACTGTTTTTTGTTCTCTCCCTCCCCTTTCTGGAATAGAAAGAATTACTACAAAGATTCAGATGTGGTGGAGGGTGTTTTGTTTCCTCTAAAGAGGGCTGCATCACTCAGGAAGTTCCTGAAGGTTTTTCTGTGTTTTTTTAGTTATCTTTTCCAATTCCGTCACAGGCCTTTTGACGGACAGCTTGATGGTCTGCACACATGAATGAGTTTGAGTCTGGGGGGATCACTGGAGCGACACCCGCAGCTCTCCAGTGGTCGCTGCACAGACGTTCACCCTTTTCGATTCATGCTTTTTTTTTGCTCTGTGTCTATTCTAAGCACACCAGTCAAAACACTTCAAAGTGGCCGCAGTACGTCTGTTTCTCTCTCCATTTGTCTCATGCGTACGCTCACACACACACACACACACACACACACACACACACACACACACATGCACACACACACTTCTCCCAGTCCCACCCTGATGGCCTGGAGACCACAACACAAAAGCCAGCACATCTGCATTGACGCATATTTAAAATGATTAAGTAGATAGTAAGCCTTCACATGCACGTTATCATCTTAAGGCCCCCAATTCCTCTAGATGTGCATCTCAAGTCAGACAATAAAAAAATTTAAAAAACATTTTTAAAAAAAGAATGGATGTTTCATTTTTTTCAGACTTTTAAATAATTAAATTAAATAATTAAATGAACTTCTTCAATAATAATAATAATAATAATAATAATAATGATAGCAAGGATGCTTATTATTATTATAATAAAATGTATACATATTATGACATATGTAATACAGAATAATATACAAATATAAAACTATATAGCGTCATTATACAGTTATCATATAATAATCTACTACAAATATCTACAAATTTGCATATAAAATACAATTAGCTACATTAAATGTTACTAAAATATTGACACTTAGATATAGTCTCAGTTTAGATGTCAAACCAAATGTCTGTTAAACTCTAGCTTCTTCTGTTGCTTTCTGTGTGAAAGCATTTTTGTGCAACATTTTATTGATATTTCATAGCTAGCTAATAAATGCTACACTGATTATCTTTGATTATTTTAAAAGTTTGAAGCTATTGTGAAATTATGATTATTTCTTGGCTTACTCTGCAGCACATCTGCTCTCTCTCTCTCTTGCTCTCTCTCTCTCTCTCTCTCTCTCTCTCACTCTCTCTCTCTCTCTCACTCACTCTCTCTCTCTCTCTCACTCACTCTCTCTCTCTCACTCTCTCTCTCTTTCTCTCTCTCTCTTGGTCTCTACAGTTAAGGGGGAGATTCAGGGA
>JBBPDB010000028.1:9758418-9773032 GCA_037974465.1 Brachypetersius altus | reverse complement strand
TCTCTCTCTCTCTCTCTCACTCTCTCTCTCTCTCTCTCTCTCTCTCTCTCTCTCTCTCTCTCTCTCTCTCTCTCTCTGTCTTTCTCTCTCTCTCTTGGTCTCTACAGTTAAGGGGGAGATTCAGGGATACTCCAGAACTCAGTTTCAGACTCTAGTATCCAAATACTGGAATCACTATTGAAAAGTTAATTCACCTGCATAAAATAAAATACACAGGCCAACAGTTCAGTGATATGGCATTACGTTTTAACGTAACGGGCTGTAAAGTTTGACAGCTTTACATGTTTTTAAGAATAAGTAAGTATGTCACAATAAAGTTTGCTACAATAAAGCACAAGTGCTTTAACATGATAGCATTACTGAGCACACATGGGATAAAGAAGTTAGTGCGACTGTAACTAGGCTCGCACCATGGAAATGTTTCTCAGTACCTTGATTAATTAACATGTTATAATAACTTATAGAACAAAAAACTTTCTGTAGAAGATGATATCACCAGCTGCTGCACTAGTTAGCGCTTACATTAGCATTAGCTCATTAGCTCGTTTTAAACACGAGCTGCTAAATTTTCATTAGTGCTACTGAATTTGGTCATCAGTGATATTAAATATTAATATTAGTCAAAAAAAAAAACACCTCCTCCCTCTCCTGTGGTTAACTGCATATCTGTTCATTAACTCTCACATTCCTATAAGCTAAATGCTTTATCAGTTCTATTACTTTAATGTGTACGTGATTTCATTTTTTGGCCATTAACCAAACCGGTAACACTAATTCAGTCCATGTGTTTCCTTATCAGGATATAATTACTTGGAGTTGGATTTTGATTGGTGTTTGAAACAGGTTGTATGATAAGACTAAAACCAAGCAATCGGCCTGCACAGAGCAATGGAGTGAGAATATAGGATAGACTATAACCATCAAAAAGAACTTATGCATGCAAAGTATTCATAAAATATCAACTCAGCTTAAAACAGCTTGTTTCTATTTTACAAATAATTTTACTTTATCGCTGTACTATTATTATACATGTGTTTTCTGCAGAGTTGGTCACATGTTTCCCCCATTCCACACTTACCTTCTATTTTTAACTCATGCCATTTTTAGTAAAAGTACAGTTCTCCTGCAGTAAACAGGGACATGCTATATTTAATTATGATTTGAACTGAATGAAAAGAGTCCAATTTTGTGGAAAGATAAACCACCCATTATATTTTTGTTGAGGATGTCTGTGAAGCTTAATGTGTCTGAAGTCACATTTTACCAATTAGAGGGCTTAAGAAAACATCACGTCACACACAGAGGTTGCTCACATGACACAGGGACATGCATTAGTCTATTTAATGTTACTAGCTGCTGAACTGCCATACACAGGAACACGTCAATAGGATTGTGTACTACTTTAAAGAGTGCACAGAGTGAAGAGTATTTGATATATATTGTCACTGCAGATGTGGCAGTAACTTTAATATATAATTTTATTTTAGGTGCCCAACAACATTTTTTTTTTATTCAATAAATGCAAACATATTTTAAGTGCCACACTCCAAAACAGAATGTGAGCTGAAAGTAAATAATGTATTGTTTAGCTGCATCATTAATGGAATTATAGACTTCTAGTCTACTAGAATAATAGCTCTTTGATGACGAATGGAGAAAAACATTCACGGTCCCATTCACAGTGTCAAAAACAGTTATGACTCATTTTCAGTTTGACAATTTGGTGGCAAGGGGAAGGAGATTTCTTCCACAGATGGGTAAGAATATACTGGCAGAATGCTGCTGCCAAACCCTTACCACCCTTAAAGAAATGCAGCCAGTGCCACCCTGCAAACCTTTGCTTTTCTAATGCAGTAGCTGTCGGAATTTATCCACGATTTTATTTCACTTTCACTCCCTCCCATGCTGAATGTTTTCTTTCAAAGGGACCACACTGCAAATCAGAGATCTAGCACTTTAGGGCATTGCCTTTCATTTCAGACTTCAGATTGAAGGTCTCTCTCTCACACTCTCTTCTTTTCTCTTTTTGTCTCTCATTTTCTGGGCTGGAGGGGGGCTCAAGGCCTCTGTTTCTACTGCGCTGGAGCTGGACCGTGTCAGGCTGAAACAGGATTCAAGCAGGACCGCCACTGAGTGTTCTGCTGCGCTCTCTGGCGGCCCTTGGCCCTGTGGCCTCCGTTATTGCTCAAAGCCCTGCGAACGCATGTTTTTCGTTTGCTCCCTTTTTGAAGTGGTGTGACAGAATAATACCCTCAGTATACAGATGATAAGACATCAAGCCGAGAGTGGGCTGTCTTTCTACGCCTTTTCTGATTTTCCAGGCTCTGCTATGCTTTGGTTAGGGCTTAGTCACTCACTTTGAGAACTTATTTATAATCGGGTGCTGGGCTCAGGACAAGATGTCTTACAGCCTGGTCCATTTAGCCCTAATGTTGCTCTCTCCATCCCAATCTGAAGCAGCCCCGTCTGATGTGGTCGTTCCATTGTCTTCATCCCTTCAGGCTTTTCCTGATCATCTGACTGAGTATGATTCAAACGATACAGTGCATGAACTGCATGACTGCACCCTGACTGAGCTGACATGAAGGCATGACGTCGTCATGAAGTGGAAGCCGTTGACTGTATCCTCCTCCTCCCATTCATGTGGTGAGAGTGTGAGATGAAGTGCTGAGCCTCCGAGCCGGGCAGGAGGGCTTCCCATGCCAGATCTCGGCTTTTCTTGGCCCAGGCCTGGTCCTTAACACGGGATCCAGAAACCAGTGCTGAAGTCCAATCTCAGGTTAGACCAGCTGACATCAACATCACTAAAACAGCTGGCTGCATAAACACCTAACCCACTAATGGAGCAATTTCCCTTAAAATCGAATTATCAATTATGAGAACATAATTGTTTTAGTTGCAACCAGTCTGCCCCCGGCAACTAGGTTTACACTGGCAACATACTTTTTTCTAGGTAAAGTCCAATACCGTTGAAATTGTAGAGAACCTTTAGGCTTTGTTTTCAAATGTCACCTTGATAAGGTCTGATGGAGATGTTTAATTGCCTGTTCAATAGGTTTCTGTGTTAATTTGCATCATCAAAATGATATGAATATGTGAAACATATTGTACAAACACTGTGTGCTTTTAAATGTGTATATGCTTCCAGCTGGGTTACTAGTGGTAAAGGCATATTCCAATATATCACGTGTTCCAGAGCTTGTTAAATCAGTCCTCGGGTCCCGACAGATGGCCCATGTTTTGCTCTAATCTAGCTCCCAGTACACCTGTACCAGCTTTCAGTCTTCCTCATGGCTCAGTGCAGGTGTGTTAAAAGATGGGATAGAGCAAGAATGTCGATCGTCTGGTGAGTCCGGGGGACTGGGTAGAGAAACACTGACGTAGACTACACCTCTGCCAGAAACCCTCTCCCAGAGCAGTGTAATGGTAGGAACAGCATGCTTGCTTTGGCCTGACCCTTAGCCGCTCTCCAACCGCAGGACGGGGTCCATTACAAAGAGCGCAGGTCTCCCAGTCGGGTGTTCAAACATGACCCGTACCCCCCTCATCTCCCCCGACTTCAAAAAGGAGCCTCACCACACCCGTGTGCTGCCAGCGGCACTTGTCAGCTGGCAAGACCCTCGCGATTAATCAGACAGAGCTCTGCTCGGATCCCGGCTAAGCCCCTCGTCCTGTACTGATTTAGGGGAAAGGCTTGTTAGTCCTCACATTAGCTTCTCTTTGAGATCTCTCAAGGCTGCATTCATGGGAGGTGTGTGTGGTAAAGCCGCAACACTCTTTAAAACCAAGCACACACATGCTTATTCTCCCCTTCCTTGTCTTCTGTGTCTTTCAAAGCCTTGCAGTGCTGCAGTCCTGAAAGTCCTCACAGACACTCTTTCACTCATGTACTGGATGTTTTGATCTTGTCTTAGAGCAGCTCTTGCCATGTAATTGCCTCTTGTCCCTCAGCAGTACTCTTGTCTACTGGCAAACCAGAGCTACTTTCAGTCATTTCTACTCATAGCATGCTCTCCAGTCTTCCTCTGACATCCTCTCCTCATCTGGTTCATGGCATCATCTTCCAATGAAGGCTTATAGAAGGGCCTGATTGTGCAGCTGCACAAGCATTTTCTCAGGTCTACCAGACATATGTAAACTTCCACATAAACTCTAAGCCAGCGGTTACAAACCCTCTTCCTGAAGAGCCGTTCCTTAAGGTTTCACCTTCAGATCTTCCATCCCTGATTCAGCACATCTTGGAAAAGGAAGACAATGATTAGATGAAGTCTAAAGTATTTAGGAGCCTTACTCTGCAGGAGCAGAGATCTCCAGGAGCAGAGTTGGTGACTGCTGGACCATGAATACCTTTCGTATTGCAGGCAAGTGCATTTGCCCATAACATGTTGCTGACTGTTGTGGTTTTCCTCTAGGGCTCGGTACCTCAGCACCTATTGTCTTTGGCCCAGACTTGGCAAGGGAAGCCATTCTTTGACTTTCTTATGAAGTCTGTGCACATTTTGAAGCTTTCACTGTGTATCCCATGTTAGTCATAAACTTGTGTTTGTTATTCCAGGTGAGGTTGCACACAGTCTGCCAGTTTTTGATTTGAAGCTACCTCTCTTGCTTTGCCTTGTGTGTGTGTGGTTTTTTTTGTGTGTGTGCTCTCTCAGTCTGCTATCATTCTTATCTGTTTATTTTACTACCTGCTCAAATAAAAATGCGATTGCCACCGATTACCGAGTCTGGCCGAACTCCTGGCTTCCACGGCAAATCTCTTAAAAATCAAGAGCGTTTGTTTGGCAGAAAAAAAAGCCATAAATAAACACTACCATTTTATGTGCTGAGGTTTTGCCAGCTTCTTATAAAAGTTAACGGGTTGGAGTGTGTGCGTGCACACAAATAAGCTCTGGACGTGGCATTACGAGGGGGATCTTTTTGGGGAGTGTGCTTTTTTGTTATTTATTGTTTTTTTGGCCCGAACTTTTATCCAAGCTGTACGGACTGTTTGAAATCAGCAGAAGCTAGTTTCATTCACAAAGTTGCATGTACTTAAAACAATTTGAGAATGCATTACCAAGGAAATGTTAGACTTTTAGTCGCTAATTTTCCTTTCTTGTGTTTAATTTCATTGTGTTCTGCTGGTGACGGCTGACGGACTGCTTTGCCGTTGCTCAAGGTGTGCGAGTCATTATTTTAATGAAGTAACAACAGTTTTATTTTGGTTTTCCGTACCCACTTTGGAAAGCCACACACCCGGACAGAGGACACTGAACAGACTCAGGCCTTCATTGTAAACCACTGCAGGCCAGACACATGCACACGCTACAGGGAGGAACAGCAAAACAGAGCTAATAGGAAAAAGATGAGAGGACGAGTGCGGGCGGGTGGAGCACAGCTTCCTTCTTTCTCTAGGCCAGCCACTGGACACCAGCACGGTTTAGAAGAACAACACGGTTTATAGTGAATCACCAGTAGTGTGTGTTTTGGCTTCGGAGTACGTAGCAGTGTAGGCTGCTAACAGCGACTCGCTGATTTATGGCGCGAGGAGAAAACTTAGACACGTTACATTTTTAATATATAACTTGCAGATCAACAAATGTGACATTATAAAATAATTTTCAATGTGGGGGCCAGCATCTCTGCTGAGTGTAGATCACGCTTTACAGGCTATCCACACACACAGATCTAGCTATCATCGCTTCGCAGGTTCAGCCAAGTCGTTCATTTCCAGCAGTGTTGTTGTGACGTCCAGCAACTGACTTCTGACTTCCAAATGTATATGATTATAATACCCACAACTTACCAAAGGCACAGATGAGATATCTTTTATGACTTTGCTTTTTTCTTAAAAGAATACAATTGTGCTATGATTCATCTCCATGTATTAGCGTTTAGAGCTTTTGCGGTGTACAGTGTGCACGCTGGCAGCTGAAGGCGAAGACTCCGTGCGCTTCAGGGAAAGAGTGTGTCATCCTGTTTATTTCCTTTTGGGTTTTCAGTCGTTTCCAGCCCACGGGGCGTGATGATAACAGAGAAATATTGTGGCCTCCACGGGCGGCTGCTCCTCTGCGGCAAGAGGAGCTTTTACCGACTCTGCTGCCTTAATCATGGCTCGCTGGGGTCCCTGGCCTGTGTCGCACATACATACAAATCAGTTTAGTGTCAGTGCTTGAGGGTCAGGATGCATGTGCCTGGAGGGAGCGCCACCTAACCCTTTTATATAAGTTGGAGTTATAGTGAACTGAGGTACACTGCTCCATGTAAGTATATTACATTATTTTACCAAATAACACCGTTATTTTGCACTCCTCTGTGTGATTGTATGACAATTTTATTACATAACACACAAATAGCGCCTGACACACTGTTCCATATCACAGGATAAAATAACACACTATTCTATTTTACAATACAAGAGCATTTCACATTATTAATCTTACACACTGTTTCATATGACCCTATTGTAACAGACTATTACATTTTACCACATTTCACCATATTAATCTAACACCCTGTTTCATAAGACCATATAAAACTATTTTATCTTACCATATAACTCCATTTTGTTAATTAATGATTTTTATTTTAATGCTATTTATAACATAATAGTAATATATAACATGCATATACCTGTATAGACCTTATTACACATTGGCCCATAATACTGTCCACTCAACTTTTTTGCCAGTTTCATGTGACTGTCTTTGTTTTATCTCTCTTTTCTCCATCCTAATTCACCATCTCCTCCTTTTCATTTTTTCCATCACTTCCCCTGCTCCTATCCAATGTCTCTCCTTCATTCTGTCATCTCTTTCTCTCTCCTTCTCCCTCTCCCTCGCTGTCCTCTCCCAGACGCATGTCCAATAGGACAGAATAATATTTGGACAGGTGTTCCTTTTTAAACACGCTATCCGCAAATGCGTGCGCGCAGGGGACCACACTCCATCATTCCTGCACCGTCTCTGAGGCAGAGCATCTGAGGGGTCGTGCACACAGCGCAGGCTGACACTCACACACACACACACTCACACACACACACACACACCACCCACTATGGCCTAATCTCTATTGTACTGCGTCCGTAATCTCAGACAATCAAAATCTGTTTAGCACCAATTCTTCCTTTATTTTTTATTCTGTATTTTTTCCCAGTTTCAAACAACTGCAGAGACCACATCTGGAAGACAGATGTTTATCCAAGAGCAAGTTGCCTGCCTCCCTCCCTCTCTCTCCCGCTCTGAGAAACATGAGAGCGAATCTACTTCTTTCTCCCCTCTCTCTCTCTCCGACTCTCTCTCTCTCTCCCTCTCCCCGGGTGGACCACCCACGTACGGAAACGCCTCGCCGTAGCGAAGGCACAAATACAGGGATGGGTTTTTTTGACTGATGGGTTTAGCAGACTATCACTTACATCAATGTCAAAACCATAAACCTGCCCTGACAAAAGAGAGCATGAGCAAGTGAGTGACCGAGTGTGCGGGCGGAGGGGTTAGAGGAGAAGAGGAGTGCTATAATTCTACATCTCTATCTGCCTGCTGTCATTTCTCCAAATGGCACAACACCCCTCTATCTACACACTTACCTACTGATCTTGCTCTCCCCAGGACACAGCCACTGGTAGGCAAGAACATTATTTAGAAAACCAGCAGATAAACATCTCGTTTTTCTCCATCATCTCCCTCACTGTTTGGTTTCTGTTAGCATAATCAAATCTAATTCATTTTTATCCAAGTCTTTGTGCTTAATAGATGTTTATATTATTCCTAACTTGTAGAAAAGGGAATATCATCTAGTGACTAAAATGAATTAATAAAAATGACTCAGTTCAGGTTTAGATTATTCAGATTACTTATAATTTTATTTTTTCATGCAGCAAACAGAAAAAAGCATCTGTATTGCAAATACAACTCTCAGCAAAGAATCTGAGCCATCTGACACAGACAAATACAACACAAGTGCAGAGTAAAAAGTCCAGTGATTTTCTCAGTGGATCAGAAAACTTCAACAGTGTGTATTGTATGTTTAGCGCAGGGCTGTGCTGCGCAATGTGTGGAGTACCCCACTGTTAACTGAAATTGGTAACAGACTCCGCACAAGATTATTTTCAATTACAATAGAATCCATATGAATCTACAGTAGATGCACCAGTAGATTTCAAAGTTTGGTTTATTTTATTTCATTTGCCTTCGCTCTATAGAAGCACATGCCTTGACCAGTGCCGGTAAAAACGTGAGGAACGTGAGGAACGTGAACACATATGTCACTGCGGTTTAGGGTTTAATCTGCCACACACTGCGAAATGGTTCAGTACTTTTTGCAATCAATTCATTATTTGGAATACATAATCACAGACTTTAAAGAAACTTCTCCAAAAAAATACATTTTCATTTGGAAAGATGTGCAGCTGCAAAATCATGTAAACAAATGAACGGGCCAGAACCTGTGTGGTAGATAATGTTCAGCTGAAAGCTGTCTGATACACTTTTATTACTGATACTGTACCAACATTTCTATGTTGGCGAATGTTAGACAGAGGCACTCGCGCGCGCACACACAGCGATATTACAGCCATAAGTTTTGTTATCCTATCATAGCCGTCAAGGCTTTAAAAACACTTATTTTGATGACTGGGTCTGGGAGTAATTTACCACAATAAAGAAGCAATGTTAGGCCAAGGCCTGAAACGTTCTCTACTACGTCCACCCAGAAACTGCAAAACACACAAAAGCTTCAGTGTGGAGCATTAAGGTGCTCATAAATCTATTCTGAGTGCCTTTATGACTTTATCTAAAGCCTACACTTACACACACACATGTATATTTATAATATAAGTGTGTGTGTGTGTGTGTGTGTGTGTGTGTGTGTGTGTGTGTGTAGAAATGGTCCAGAATTAATTAAAATCCTATTTCATCAACTTATATTCAAAGCTCCTTCTCCTGTAAAGTCTGGGGTCTGACTTACTGCATATTTTGGTTTCAGCTGGAACAAATCCTTTTATTACCAGAAAAGTAACTCTGCAGAAGTTAATGTTAATGTAAAAAGCCTTTTTTTTCTGAGAGGCTGATAGTCATGAAATTAAAATGGTTTAAACTGCATGTTTTCAGTTCAAATTAAGTAACAAATAAGACACAAGGCTTTGCTCTAACAGCAACCTTCACACACACACACACACACACACACACACACACACTTTTATTTTTACATATTTTTAAAGCCTTATATTACTATCTTTTTGGGGGGTTTAGCCCTTTCCTGCATATCTGACGGAATAAAATATTGCACCTCCAAAAAGTAACTTAATAGGAAGTAACTTAAAAAGTAACAGGAGACAAAAAACATTCTATAAGCGTTAATGTAACAAGATACTTTTCAAAGTCATTTTTCCATTCATCGTCCAATTCTGATATAGTGTAAACATCAAACAACTGGAAAATGGATGTGCAAGGTTTTGTTCCATTAGCAATGACATGCAGGTGTTTTTTCCACTTCAGTATTCCCGATCCAACTAATCAGCTAATTAACGAATCCTTTCCTGAGGTTAAGTAGGTGCATAAGAACAGGGAACACGAAAATGTAACCTAAACGCGCAGAGCAGGCTTACTCCAGGACTACTGGTCTCAGTAACAGCCTTGAAAATTAACAAAAATACGTGTTTGGTTGTTCCCATCTGTTCACAACAATTTGTGGCAGCCTTTATAAAGTAGTGTTCTAATGCAGTCATTTTGGTTTTGTGTTCTGGGTTTTTTTTCTCCTGCCCATCTCAGTGGCCACAGAGCCTACTGTAGCGCCCATGGCCCCTCCAAATGCCCCCCCAACGAACAACCCCACAAAAGAACCAAGTAATGTGCTGCCCCTCAACAGACTGGGCAGCCACAGCACCCAGTCAACCATGCTGTCCCACAGCCAGCGCAGGAGCGATGGAGGAGGCGAGGGAGGAGATAAAGCACTGTCTTCATCCTCCACCACCTCCAGACCATCTGCACTCCCCTCAGCCACCTCTTCGCACTTTTCCTCCTCCTCTCCCCCCCTCCTCCTCTTCCTCACTATTTCACCCGATAAGTCTTCCTCTTCGCTCCCTTCAAATTCATTCCTCCCTCTCACTCCCAAATCCATCTGCACGAGCGGAGAGAAGGTGTAGAACTCCTCCCCGCTATCTTTC
Source organism: Brachypetersius altus (assembly GCA_037974465.1). Taxonomy (NCBI): domain Eukaryota; kingdom Metazoa; phylum Chordata; class Actinopteri; order Characiformes; family Alestidae; genus Brachypetersius; species Brachypetersius altus. Next base: position 9,762,891 of record JBBPDB010000028.1, on the reverse strand, counting down.
ACCATCTGCTCTACCTGCTCCAGCAACTGCTCCACGCTGCTTCTTTCCTTCTCCTCCTCACTTTCCTCTTCTTCTGCTTGGGGTGGAAGAACGTGATAGCGGCCTCCACACTTCTGCACCAGCTCTAGCAAGTCTTTGTGCTCCTTGCTGAGGTGCTCCTCTAGTGTAAGATCTTTCGAAAGATGTTCAGTGTGAGTGAAGAGAATAACCGTGTGCTTGCTGACAGACTCCGGACCAAACACCTTCTCTAAAGCATCCAGAGCCTGGAGATCCTGCTCGTTTGGCCGATGCAGAGGGACACACAGCAGCAGTGCATGGGGTCCTGGGGCTGACAGAGATTCACACAGAGAGATCTGATGCTGCACTTCTTCAGGGGAGCTCTCTGAGTAGAACCAGTCAGGAGTGTCCACCACAGCCACCTGCCATAAAGACAGTGATTCAATATTAGATACATACTTTATCAAAGTTAATTATATATCAAATCAATTATAATATTATGCTTTGATGCATAATAATGCTAGTGTATAATACAATCATCTGCAAATGTCTGTGTGACTCTGGTCAAATGGTGTGATGTGTTGATGAGCACGTACCCCCTTCAGAGAAGAGATTTTGTAACATATTGAGAAAAAACCCATAAAACATAAAATGTTGCTTGTGCAAAAGTTAAGGCACATATGTAATACATTTTTCCAATGTATTAAAATTAAAAAAAATTTGCCCCAAAATGCCATTTGTAAGAGTGTTCCTTTTCACTAAGAAACTAGAGGTGTCCAAACCTTTCTATAATATGAATCAATATACAGGTTATATATTATACATCAAATACAATTTTTAATTTAATATATATTAATTAAAGTCTACTATACATATATATGAAATATGCATAAAGTGTTACATTTGTAATATAACGGCTCCACGCAAGATTACATTTAATTACAATAGAATCCATATGAATCTACAGTAGATGCACCATAAATGATCATGACTGAGATTTCAAAGTTTGGTTTATTTTATTTTATCAGTATTCCCGAGCCAACTAATCAGCTAATTAACGAGTGCTTTCCTGAGGTTAAGTAGGTGCATTAGAGCAGGGAACACGAAAATGTAACCTAAACGCGCAGAGCAGGTTTATTCCCGGACTACTGGTCTCAGTAACAGCCTTGAAAATGAACAATAATACGTCTTTGGTTGTTCCCATCTGTTCACAACAATTTGTGGCAGCCTTTATAAAGTAGTGTTCTAATGCAGTCGTTTTGATTTTGTGTTCTTGCCCCCCCAATGAACAACCCCACAAAAGAACCAAGGCACCCACAGCACCCCTTCATATAATATGTCTATAGTATGAATCAATGTCCAGGTTATATATTATACATTAAATATAATGTTTAATTTTAGGCAAATGTAATATATATTAATAATTGCAGTCTACTATACACTTATTATATATAAAATATGTATAAAGTGTTACATTTGTAATATAATGACTTTATATATTATGTCTAAATGTTATCTTTATATAAAACATCAATCACGGCCATAATACAACCTCCTTTCTCTGAAAAGTAACATTTATAGGAGAAACTTTCTAGCGAGTCATTTTCATACATTTATCCAAAATTGTAAATAAAAATGATTTTTTGATGCGATAGTGGTGAGGCTTTGATACCTTTATCTTGGCACGCATGCATCACTACTCAGCTGGGGTAGTATATACTGTAAACTAAATCAAAAATAGTAAAAAAAAAAAAAATGTGCAATGCAAGCACAATAAAAACAGCCCAAGAACAAAACTGCAATTTCTGCGGATTTTTAAAATGGTCACTGAAATGGTAGATTGTGTGACACTGCTGACCTTCCTCCCAGCCACGCTCGCACATTTCTTCTCGCACTTCACGGTAACTGCCTTCTCGGAGTCGGCACAGCGACGGGTTTCGAATGCTTTGAAGCCCAGGATGGTGTTCCCCACACTGCTTTTCCCAGAGCCTGTCCAGCCCAGCAGCACCAGCCTCAACTCTCTCTCTAAACACAGAGACAGAGAGACTTCCTCAGACTACACACAGTGCTTCACATCTACTTTAAAGACAAAACAAATACGTTGCAGTTGTGGAGCTGTATTTTAAAGCAAGGCTGATGTACGTACCTCAGTATGATAATTATCAGTATGGTAAAATAATAAAACAGACATAAATATGCTCATTTAAGTGTTTAATGCTTTTTTTTACTCTACATCAAATTAATGTATCCCAATATACATGTGAGATTTGTGTGACTTTTATATTTGGTTTATTTTAAAGATTTTCTAGTTATATACGATGCAAATGCCTTCTGAGTATATTGGACACATCTTTAATAAATGCATATGTAATAAGTGAGTGCTGTATTTCTGTATGTACCAGTGTACCAGTGTACAACAGAAACAGTCAATCTGTTCCAAGCGCAAAATATTTTCCGTTTTGTAACATAATTGTGCCCGAGAACCAAATTATTTTCTTTTTTGGTGAATCTATACACGCACAACTTTGAACAGCTTGCTTTATTTTTTCCGTGTGTTTATACGCTGATCCAGTATCAAGTAATAAGTTACATGGAAGCAGTTTCACATGTGCCCTAACTAAATCCAGTCGTGAGTGCCATTATAATATGCCATTATTTTTGCCACATCTGGCAGATCTGCACAATTTCATCTCTTCTGACTAATCACTCTAGACCCTCGGGAGGAATGTATTTATTTAAACATCAGATTACGTGGAAGTACATCGGATTATGTTTTGATTAGTTATGTTAGATTACAAAAGTTTAGGATTACATTGTGGGAGATTTCATTGGATTGTTAGATGATCTAAGATTTAAATGACATCAGATTACATCAAAATGTAAGGATGCAATGATTTTAGATTTAATTAGATTATGTTATGATTAAATAGTTTTCATTGCATTTGATTATATAAAAATAGATTGTGTTAGATCATATCAGAACATGTTATGGTTAAATAATGTTGGATTACACAAAATTATGTCAAGATTACTTTGTGTTTGATTACAATGTGATTAAATCCTGTTAGATCAGGGCCAATATCTATCATAATACTATCATGGCAAAACGTGTATATATATATATATATATATATATATGAGAGTGTGTGTGTGTGTGTGTGTATGTAATTATATAATAAATGTAACACTGAATATCGGTTATACATAGTTTCTAGTCAGTATGAGTTCTAGCTGCGCCAAATGTTGGAAAATGTGCTAAAAGTGATAGTTTTGTTTGTTTTTATCTTTGCCAATAAAAACAAACCCACTTGCAAGCCAAATCAGAAAGAGCAATCATGCAGACTCAAACATTTGCTTAAGCTTGGCTTTAGGAATGATGGATATTCAGAGGCAGGACTGTGCTCTATATGAGAGGTAGAATAAGGATTGATTTGCTTCAAACAAAAATGAAGCAACAGCTCTATCTACTGGCAGCTGACATGCAGCACACTGATGAAATATGGAAGTTTCACATTTACATAAGTTACAGTGCTATATCTCTAAATATATCTTGATAGAATACTGTTTAAGGAAAAAACAATATAACTTATAACATATTACACAGTATATAAAACCAACACACACATACACCAATACGCCATGGTAGTTGCTTTTATGTGCAATATTACTTAAATAATTTTTTTCTGATGCAACATGTGCTATTTTTTTTTTTTGGGGGGGGGGGGGGGTATTATGACTGGGTGAAATGTGTAATTTATAAATTAGCCATTTTCATATACATATATTTATGCAAATTTCAATCCATTTTTACAAAGGTTTATCTTATCTTATATCTCTTTTTATTATAATATGTAATGCAAATTTCACACTTGATGCCCATTGTGAAGCTCTTTGGCTAAGATGGGCTGGGTCTGTCTGTTTCCACTGGAGCCCTGGGCTAAGGTGCGGTGTGGACACCTGTTCAAATTTCCTGTGGGTGTGTGCTTCTCTTAACTGCTCTTTAGATTCTATGTACAGCTCACCTAACAAGTGTCAAGCCACAACGTTGTCTCAAGGCACTACAATGAGGATCTTCTTAACACTTCTCCAAAAACAAACCTGATTCCATAATTAGTCAAGCATGTAATAGTAAGATCACACAAGTGAGATCCCCCCCCACTCTTACTTATAATGTGACAATACAGTGCCAATTATTTCCCCTGATGATACTATTCTTTTTCTCTGACATTCTAGCCTATGTTTTCAAACAGTTTAATACAGGAGACTATTTATGTCCATATACATCAACTGTGACCAGCACACTGCATTTTAGAGTACATACTCTATTCTGTTAAATGTGCAGTCTTGGTTCCTGCTTGTTTACACTAGTAATGCTTACATACATACATACATACATACATCCATATATATATATACATATATTTTATCGCGCGATAAGAGTCTCACATTAACGCAGCACGTTAACGCCAATAACGG
>JBBPDB010000028.1:9729876-9746251 GCA_037974465.1 Brachypetersius altus | reverse complement strand
CCGAGTTGCTCCAGGGAGATTGTCCCCTGTAATTAGGAATTGGAAGTTGCTTTGGATAAAAGCGTCTGATAAATGCCGTAAATGTAAAGTCATAAATACAGTAGAATCGGATCCAAACCAGTATGACTGCTATGTGGATAGTGGCCATGGTGTTGTCTGATATAGCCACATATAGCAGTGAAATGTTAAATAGCACACATAACCCATCCAAAACTACAGCCACAAGTCTACCCCAAACTAATGAAGAGCTCAACAACCACTTTTTTCGAATAAAAAGAAAAACGACTGTTTTGTGCTGCATTAAAGATAATTCACAGGGATGAGCCCAACCTTCCACTTCCACTTCTTTCCCCACCACAGGCAGTGGTTCTCGGCTGTGCTGCTTCTTTTTCGGCGGCTTGGACGACGTCAGCCGGTCCTTTTCCTTCTCCTTCTTCATCCCTGCTTTTTTCACACTGGAGGACGAGTGATGTCCTGCGTTCCCCGAGGTGGATGTAGAGTGCGGAGGGAAGGGGAACCCCTCGTTCCCTCCGCCCTCATTTCTTTCTTTGGGTGAAAGGATGAGCTTCATCTTCAGCCCCTCAGCCTCTCGCAGCGTGAGCGGCTCACCTCTACCCGCGCCGCCATGGAAGAGAGACGACTTGGAGGAAGAGGACGATGAAGAAGAAGAGTGTTTCTTGGGCAACAAGGAAGATGTGCCAGGGGGTCGGGAGTGGGAGAAGGACGAGTGGCTGGTTTTGGAGCTGCCTTCACGCTTGCGGTCTTTAGGGGAGGAATGAGAGGAGTGGGGAGGGTAGGCGGGTTTTTTGTGCAGATGGGGGCTGGGATCTGAGCCTGTGGCCATAGGGGAGGTGATGGCCTGGAGAAGGCCCATAGCAGTGTCTGTAGAGTGGGGTGGTTGAGAGGAGGATGAGGAGGATAGTGAGGGCGAATGGTCCAAAGACTTGCGCTTCTTCTTATGGGGAGGAGGACCTGAGCCGTGGTGGTCTGGGGAAAGATGGAATGCACAGATTTTAACCCCATTAATCCTTAATGTCCTTATTATTATTCAGTCACTAATCTTAAAAGCCATTCCACACCAAATGCTTGTGCTACTTATTCAAACATTTAAGGGTGTACTAAACTAATTTGAGCTGGAAGTACTGCGACTTATTATTCCATATTCATTCTGTGTCTTTATTTAAGTCTGGAAGGGTGGCTGCTTTTAAAGAGTGACTAAAGCACCTTCCACTGTGGCAGAAGATTTTGCACATTTATTACAGTTCTCCTAGATCTGGTTGAATGTAATAAAGCTCCAAAATGTGTTATGACATTGTGCTGCACTCTTTCTTCAAAATATCAGTCTCTCTTTCTCAACAATGCAATCACTCAGAAATACCTTTCTCTGCATCACACCTACCTCTGTAGTAGTGGTCATCCGAGTGCTTCTTCTTCTTCTTGTGTGAATCTCCCGCCATTGAAAACAGTTCAGAGTCCTAATCATTGGCAGACAAAACAAGATTGAATAGAATCACATAGAAATCATACCTATAATCTGTAAGCTAAAAATATGTTCTTTTACTCAATAACTGACCACAGCCATACCTACACTAGGACAGTAGATGCCAAATGGAATTGGGGCAGAAAGTCAAGATCCCATCATGACCCCTCTATTCCAAATGCCATTTCTACCTAGGTAACATAACATCAAGTTGCATGTAATTATGAAATACCCAAAGAGATGATGACTATGCCATTGTACTGTAGCTAACACAAAGCAGGAATTAGTAGTTTTGTTCTCATATTTAACTACTCCAGCTCTTTGTTAGCAGACAACTAGACATAGTCACCAAACCACTTGTCACAAAGTACCTGCATGAAAGAAGGGCAACTTGATGTTTAGTGTTACCGTGTCTACCTCCCTGCTGTTACCTTGGGCTGTTTCTTGGAGGTTTTGCGCACCTGCGCGGCGATTTCCTCCTCCTCTCTTAACAAATCTTTATACGAACGCTTCTTCTCCCTCTGACTGCGCCCTGCCACCAGGCCCATCTCTCCCTCCATAGCTGACATATCTAAGAGGAGGAAAGAGATATTAAGCCTGGTTTGTAGTCCATAACCGTAAGGCCATGTCTAATAAATCGCCTGATAATGCTCATCCATCACTCCCTTCTTCATTACCTCATCAAAAACCATGGCGACCAGTCATTTAGTAACTGGGTTTTACCAATCAGTCAACCTACTGCACAGAAGAGCTGTGTTAGCATCTTCTTTCAGGCATATTTACCAGCCATTACAACCACCTGTCTATAATTCTCTTAGGTCCCCCTTGTGCCACCAAAACAGCTCTGATCCTTTAAGGCATGGAGTCCACACCACATCTGACAGTGGCCTGTGGTATCTGGCACCAAGATGGTAGGTAATAACCACTGCAGACCGCTAACACCCTACAAGACCTGCTGCTTTAGAGATCCTCAGATACAGTCACCTAGCCATCACAATTTGGCCCTTATGAACGTCACTCAGTTCCTAACAATTGACAGGTTTCACTGTAATAAGATGCTATTGTCACTGTAATGAGAGGTTATAATCCACCTATTGACAGGTGTCACTCTTATGAGATTATTCACTTCACCTCTCCGTGGTTTTAATGTGGAAGACTTCTTGTCCTATCAAGCTGAAACAAACAATCACTTTCTATCAGGTACTGCAGACTATCAGGTACTAATACAGGGAGCAAATGTATGCTCACAAACTAGAAGACTCCTTAACTGCAGCTTCAGCAACAGCAAGGGGCAGCAAGAAGTTGGGAGAAAAAGTTGGCGCTTGTTTTGACAAGTACTGTCAAAGTTTTTAATATCCGGCGCCATTATATGTATAATAAATAAGCCAGTCTAACTGAGCTAAGGCTTCTTGAAGAGATGAGAGAGTGAGGGGGTGTTGTCAGAGCGGGTTGTGCGTCAGGTGGACATGGAGAGGACAGGGCTGTATCGACTGTGTGCTAATGTTTCCGCTCTCCTGGAGCTGTGAAGAGCCACTAACCCTAACGTTTGCGTATAGGCACGGAGAAACAGTTCGTGGCAAAATTACGGTGAGGGCTGAAGCCCGGTCGTTAATTGAGTGGATATTTCCCGCCTACTTTCGAAAAGACACACAAACACACCCCCTTCGCTCCATCGGGGTCCAGCTCGCTCTCGTGTGCGTCCAAGTCCGCGGAAGGGTGACCCTGAGCCGACCGGCGCGGCAACGACAGACCGCGGCTTTACTCAGAGCAGGCCGCTACAGAGCTGCTTTTAAATAAAAGAGCACCTTCTTGTGCGCCTTGCATCTTTCCTACTACATCCCCAACGCAGAGGGAGCCGGAGATATTTTTATAATACGTAAAAACGTTTAAAATGTCGAAATAAATGATAAAATTACCTTCACCGATGCCTCGGTTTAAGCACAGACAGACGCCATCTTTGATTTCAGTCAACAACAAAGCGTGGAGCTGAGAGGAGGGTCCAGGGAGAAACGGCTCCTCTCATTAAAACCCTCTCAGTCAAACCAGACGACTCTCTGGCCTTTTCTGGCGCCACAGCATCTATTAACCTTTTCCCCTCTATGCCTTTTTCCTTATTATATAATATATAAACCCTATATAGGCAGCTGGTGGCCTAGTGGTTAGGGAGGTGCCCCAGTGATCAGAAGCTTGTGGGATTGAATCCCAGGACTGCTAGTGGCACCACTGAGATATCCATGAGCAAGGCACTGTTCCCACACTTAGAGAATGCATTAATTGCAGAGAAGAACTTTGTGCTGGTCACACTGTATGATAAATAGCACTTTACACCTCTTTAAGACATTTTTTATTCTGGAATTGTCTGGTACAGGTTCAAGCACCCACTTCCAAAAAAATGGCTTATGGTGAACAGTGATGGCTAAAAAAACCCAAACATGCAATTTAGAAACAGAAAGGCATAAAAAATTATTTTTTTAAACCAAGGAACAACATGGGTGAGAAGGCAATTTAACCTCTTTGTACATAGACTGTCAAAAAGAAATTATACAGCATATGGTCACATATAAATAAATATCTCAGGCATTTATCGTCCAGCCACGGTTCAGCTTCTTGTAGGCGGTGAGTTTTCAGCCCATGTCCAACCTTCTCTACCTGTCTCCCATATTTTGCATCTGTATGCTCAGGGATGTGAAGCTAGCCAGCAAGTCAGTGACCTCGTCCACCTGTGGATTGTACACACACACACAGCAACATCAAAAGTTTAAAGTCCTCCACAAAGCGACAGCACCAACAGTGGTCTGAAGACTTCCACTGTAACACAGTTATGTATTAGTAATGATCCATAACTGTGGCAGACCTAAACGACGAAGAGAAATGAAAATGCAAAACAAAACAAATGCAGACAGCTGTTTGGCTACAGCTACTGCTTGTCCATGACACCCATGTCAAACCAAATGCCATAACTTTTGATATCTGTTAGAAACTAATAATTTTCACCCTAAATTAGAATGGAATTTAGAATAGAATAGCTTTGTCACTGGAATACACAAAAACGTACAGTGTAATGGCATAAGATTTGCAGCTCTGTAGATGTTTATTTCTTTTAAATATACAAATAAAATATATAAAACGAAGAACAAATAGTGTGTGATATCAAATGGAGAATGTATCAGCTGTACCAAAACAGACCAGTATTTAAATAAATAAATATCCTAGCAGGATGCAATAAACAAACAGATACATAACTAGAACTAACAGTATAGGTATCAATACCACAGTCATTGTTGTATGATCACTAACTCATTAATACACAGTAAACAGCACTGAATGGTATTGCACTTAATGACATTCTGGTTGTGCACGTGTGGAGAGTTCTGAAATGTCTGTCCGATACGGGATGGAAGTTTGAAGAACCTGCAGGAAATTTGATTTTGCTGTCTCATTACATTAAAACTGAGACTCTATTTGCTCTTTCAAGGGCTATGAGGCTGTATGACACTGACGATCACTTTGTTTGATCGCTGAAATTCTCTAATAGACAGGCAAGTTCTGGCTTTACTCACCCAACAAATGTTAGAGCCCAGTTACCATTGTGATGGCAAAAAGGGAGATCTGAACTTGAGTGCAATATGAAAGCAGTACACCCAAGGGAGTAAAACCAAGACTGCATGGAATTCAGCACACAGCCTCATGTTACAGATGTGAGGGAGTTGAGTAGAGCATCAGCATATGAAGACAGTCATGTAGTGGTCAGTTATATTGGATATATGTTGCTGCAGCTAAATGAGAGTTAAAATAATTAGGCTCCAGGAGAGTTGCTTTACTCCTTCTACTAATTATTGTCATGTTCAATTCAGTTTTTAATTCAGCATCAACACCTCTCACCTGGCCTAATGTCTACAGGTGTGGATGTTCGCATTTATGACAGTATGTGGTATAACAGTCACTTTGTAACAACAAGCTACTGTGTAAACATGTTTGTGTCCAATAAAGCCGGATTCTGAGATCATTGTTGAATGATTTTTCTGCCTCCGTACCTGTAGCTGTGATTTTATGCATGTTGACCTGTGTTTGGCCTCTTCTAGTGTTACCTGTTCTTTAGTGCGAGTCTGTTGTAGTTGAGTAGAAATGTGCTCAAGTTTCTCTCGCTCTTCATTTTGGCCCATAACATTTAGGTACTCCCGCAGCATCTGAATGATCTGTGGACAGGCACACAGCAGCATTTCAGCAAAACTGAAGGCAGCTTCAATAATACATTTAAAGAGACTATGTAATCATAAAACTCTTAAAATATACCATTTCTATTTATTTTGCCTCTTCTATGCCTCTGTGGGGCATGGAATATACATCTATAATGGATTCCATCTTATTACAATTTCAACAGCTGTTGGCTGCCTTTATAAAATAAATGTCTATTTAAAGGGCTGCCCTAGTTACTAGACCACAAATGCACTTTTAAAAAGCTGGCAATCTGTCTCTCAGGGCTATCTGGCTGCAATTTCACAGTTGATGAAGCATGAAAGTTAGCCATCCTCTCAATGCCCTATTTAAGCCTAAGAGAGCTGGGTTACTACCCTGTCGCCACATCCAAAAACTGGAAAACTGTACTACCTCTAAAACTATGCAAACCACACCAGAAAATGTACCCGCACAAGTGAAGTAATTATGAACAATTCTGGAAGTTATGCAATGAATTACATTCATATACTCTACAGTATAGAGGCTGCATTTTATTCTGTTTGTTTTGAGGTCAAAAACCTGGTTAGAAATGTAAATATAAATGTGTAAGTTCCAATTCCTCAGCTGGTTTTAAAGAGTGAAAAATAACTGTCAATAAATTACAGTATGCTTTTGTTGTTGCCTGTGTGTCTTCAAAAGCTTAAGGATATTTGCAGTCCTATATTACCTTTATTATTAAGGAGTTCAGACTGGATGGGTGTGGTACAGCGAACACACTGGTCTTGGTCTTATACTCTGGCACAGATTGGTTGATGTATGAAAGCAATACCACTGACATAAAAGAACCCAAGACAAATGTAACTGTTGTCTGCTCTCATAACTGCCTTAGTATGTGCAAAAGACAAATTTACGATTCTTTTTTGGCATGTGTATGTTTAACCACATCTCTTAATGGATTAGAAAGTTCTGCGTTATTGTCGCCACATGCAAGTCGTTAAATCCACCCAATCAGCTGTGACTCTCTATACATATGACTTTTGTTTACATCTTTTGGTGTGATGTTAAACATAAATGCGACCAATTAGTTTGACCAAGACTAAAAAACAACAATGTTTAATTTTCTGTTTTCGTCGGGACAAAGGGAACTACAAATTCAATACACACTTTGAATGTAGTATAGAACTGCAAGTGCTGTTACAATTTAGTAAATGGAAGCAAAGTTGAGTAAACTGAATGTGTGGGTGTGTCTGAAATTGCGCACTACCGTCAGTGCACTGAGATTTAGTGCGTAGTGCGCACTGCTGTGGGTCAGTGCTGTCCTAAACGGAACACTAACGTTTTGCTCTTAGTGGAAGTGACGGACTAACATTTGCTCGCGATTCCTCAGCCCGCCAGAATATCTGCCGGTTTTACCGCAGTTTACATCAGTAAAATAATTTTATTAACGTTACTTACATTTATACGAACCAGCTGCCTCCGCTTGGGCTCGTATTTCACTGTTTGCCGCCGCTATCCAACTCGAAAACACGTTGAAAGTCCCGCCCCCTCCGCTACGTGGTCAAAATGGCGACCCATTTAGTGCAGAGTGTGCATCGTTCTGCACTGTGTTTTCTGGCCTATTTTAGTGCAGCATTCGAGTTTTAGCTCGGTTTTCAGTGTCAGCGCACTATGCCCTAAAATAGCACACTAAAAGTGCGCGGTTTCGGACACACCCTATGACTTCAGGTTCACCAGTGTTCTTGAAGTAATCTTTGTACTGATTTTTTAACCTGTGTTACTTCTCCTCGCAAGGTCTCCAAGCTACGTGATTCGCCCTCTTGTAAGATGTTGAGCTTTGAGCGGGCAAGGTGTAGAGGGGTCCTTCCTGCACGGTCCAGTGCATCTACACGGGCACCTAAAAATACACCTCCAATATTAGGGCTGGCTTAGAAAAACAGTGTTTTTACATTTCTGTAAAGTTGTGAAAACTGGTGGACACAATTTAATTCTCACGTAGTTCATTTCAAAGTAATTTTTTCATATCTTACCCCCTCTCAGTAAGGTGGTGATCACAGGCACATGGTTGGTACAGGCAGCTGTTTAGGGAAAACCAGCATCAATTCAACTTTCTACCTTCACATATTACTGACACGGTATATACCAGCAGTTTTAACCTAATGTCCATCTACCACATAATTATCATATAATCATCGCATGGCCATTTCATATGATTTTAATATAACACAATTGAGAACACAATGGCTGCCCAGCAGGCCACCGGCTTCCATTATAAGCTCAGAGTCGACTAGTTTTCTAAACTGTTAATAATAGCAATACATGGAAATATGCCGAGAGGAAAACTTTGTGGGTAAATTATCTCATGCAACAGATATCGCAGACAGAGATTAGGTTGAAAATCGCTGGGATATTGTTTTAACAACATGTAAAACTAGATGTAAATTTAAAATCAACCAGTATATGTAAATCAGAAGTTAATTGTGAGCTCAAACAAAAGGTGCCACAACTTTACACATCTGCCATCATAAATCACACAGTTCGCTTACCAAGATGCAGTGGAGTGTTCCCTAGACTGTCTCTCTGGTTTGGGTCAGCGCCACAGCTTAGCAAGAGCTTAACTTGATTGTTAGAAAACAAGCAGGATAGAAGACAGACAGAAATCACATTAACATTGCTGAAAATGTTGGGGCTGAGGCTGCAACAATTTTAATATACTGCAATGCAAGTGTTATCAAGCAGAACTAGCTGTAAAGAGGGAGAAAAGATACAAACTAACATTCCTCAATTATTACTAGCCTTCATTGTCTTCTAGAGCTACTGGCTGCTTCAGTAGGATTACAAGCTGAAGAAATGTCCATGTGCTGTTCTGATGGCTCTATATTGCACAAAATATCATGAACGAAATTATCACCAATATGATATGCATCATTATCAGGTTAGCTTGATGCATTATTTCGCAATATGCTTTTCTGAGCATATTATGGACATCATCAGTACTTCAAAAGCACCAACTGCAAGTTTCTTTACACAGTGAGCATAATTATGCCTGTTTAAGAGATTAGGGCAGTGCACAATGTGAAAGATTACATTTAAATTACTGTATTCACAGTACTTGACAGTTTTCTTTAAAGGTGGTAAATCCAGTATGTTTTGTGCTTATCAAACCTCAGAAAAGGTAATCACATACTCAATTATTGTCTAAACTTTCAAATTTTGTACTTTATTTCTTCATGCCTGTTGCATCTCATAGTATTTAGAAAGCATGCTGCTCAGAGCAAGTGGCAAAAAAGACTACAGAAGTTCATGTGTGTGCACACATTGCAAGGAAAGCATGTGCAGTTAATGCTTCAGGTCTAATGATTTGGCAGCCTATCAGTCTAAAGAACTGTGCAAAAGTAAACAGATAACAGTCAATCTTGCCATTGCCGTAGCAGTGTTCCTTTCCGTTTGCTGAGAAGATGAAGAGGAATTGTTAGCGGGCACGTAAAGTTTACTGAACTGGCCATGAAGAGTATATGTACATATAAGAGGGGAAACACTGCACTGGTTAACGACATTCAAATGCAGACACTCTGTAAGGCTTACCAATGCTTTCGTTGCCATTGCAGGAGGAAAAGTGTAAGGCTGTTCTTCCCTTGTCATCTGCAGCGCAGGGGTCGATACCGTCTTGCAGAAGTCTACGAACTAGAAAAAACCTCAGTCAAAATTTGCTCAACTTCATTTAAAAAAAATTTTTTACATGCCTTCCTAAACATACCTGTGTCAATATCATTACTGTTGGCTGCTTCTCTTAGCCTCTTCACAGCTGAAAAGACAATAATGTGGGTTTAAAGGAAACAGAACAGCAATGCAGTCATGATGTAGACACACATCACTGATAACTGAAACACACTTTGCATATTTAACAGTAATCCTGTGAAAAGAGCCTTAGTTGCAGCTTCCGGCTCAACAAAGCTGTTTTTCACTTCTGCATTTACTTATAACCAGACTAATCATAAGCAAAGTAGACTTTCAAATACTTTCAAAACATTAACGCAGGTGCACACAATGTAAGTTTTTTTTTTTTTCTCAGAAAAAGCAGGACATTAGTCTACAGCCTACCAAGAGGTATTTCTCCCTTCAGGTACAGTTAATGAACCTGACAGCCCAAAAGTACAACCCTGTATCTTAACACGCGCACACTCACAGTCTCTGTAGGCCACATTCCCTTCTGACCAGTTTAACAACTTGTAGAATCCTGCAGATAAAGTAAAGCGCACAGTGTGAACAATGTGAAACTCTTTCTCTGCATTTAACCCATAAAGAGAGGCAGTGGGCAGCCAGCGATGCAGAGCACGGTATCTTGCTCAAGAGTACCTCAGGGATTTGAACCTACGGCGTTCTGATCGCAGGGGAAACGCCTAACCACCTGGGCACCAGAAGGGTAAACTGCTTTTCAGAAGTAGGATTTAACCCACGTCCCTAGTGCGGGGGCACCCCATTCGTCTCTGTACCGTTGTGAACAATGTGAAATTATTTCTTTTCAGTCCTGGGATTCGATCCTATGACCTTCTGATCGCAGGGGTGGGTCCCTAACCACTGGACCACCGTAGCAAGCACATAAAAGGTCTTACCATACAGGTCCTTTCCTAGGGGTCCCATACCCCGGAGCCTCCCATGCCTTCTTGTACGACTCGAAGTCATTTTCCCCGGCTTGCTGGCAGCTCCCACGTCCGCCTGCAGCAGAGAGTCGGGGGTCCATAGTGCGTGAAGGTAGCGGAGGCTCTTCTCCGTGGTCTGGTTGCTCTTGTGGAGCCTCAGGGCGCTCAGAGTGTTCAAGCCAGAGAAGCCGAACCCGAATCCGCCCGGCGCTGCCACGTCCATCCTCTCGCCTTCCCCCACCTTCTCGGGGTCTTTTACTGTGTACTCGCCTTCGGAGCTGGACCGCTCGTCGTCAGAAGCTGCTGTTGCTGCTGTAGCAGTAGCAGTAGCAGTACCAGCAGCAGCAGCAGCAACAGGGCTCCACCCGTCCATTCTGCCCAGCTCCTTCACCAGAAAACAGCAGCTCTTCCCTGCATCACCCTGCTAGCAGGACCTCAAAGCCTGCTGCATCAATACATATACCCTCAGTACCCACAGATTCTGCCTTACTCCCACGTTCAGGGGCTGGGTTACTTCTTACATTGTCAGTGGAACAACACCACCACCACCTTCTCCCCTGGGCTTCAGTATGATAATATCGACCCGTGACTTGCTAATGTGCTACAGAGCCAAAATGTCTCCTTCATGTTAGTGCTCCACTCCAACAACAAACACGCTGATTGCGTTGAAGTCGGGCCCACGCAGCCAATCAAATCTGCCCGTTGTGTTCTTTTAACCAATCAGAAACGTCGGCTATTGGTATTCATTGAATATTGGTATCAATGAAACAGTTGTGAGAAATTGTATCATCTTTTGGTCTTGCATCTTTTTAAGCACATTTCGTGTCGTGTGTGCAGTTACTCACTGCACGGGTTTTAAAAAGACTTTCCAGTCTCAAAACTGAAAAAAGTACAAAAAGAATCAAATAAGATAAAGTGACCTCATATGTGAACACACCACAGAACACAGTTAAACAGTGTACAATCATTTTCTGCAATTAACCAATTCACCAAGTGAACCAGTGGGCAGCCACCTATAAGGAGAGCCATCGGGAAGCAATGTGTGGGGATGGTACCTTGTTGCAGTGTTCAGTAGCGTAGTATTGTATGTCTCAATTTTATCAGTTTCATATAAATTATTTTGCCTGTTTATACTGTATACATGTGTACAAAAGTTTGGTATACATCAACATTCTCTCACTACATTACACAACATGCATTGTGCAAATAGGTCACAGCAACACTGGGAATCCCCAATGCTGAAAAACTATGATGTCATTCAAATTCTTGGCATAGACAGTTAGGTTTCCTTTGAACATTTGGTGAACTTTAGCACACACCTAATAAAAAAATGAGAAGGTATTATATAAATATTTATTTATTAAACTGTAGAAGTCACAGATCCAGCTCTGTTGCTGATCAGATATGAAGATGATTCATTATGAGACAGACCGATGTTAAACATGAACACCAGAAAATTTTAAATAACTGTCTTTACTTTAAATATGTTCACTGTCCCAAAATAGGAGAACTGGCTCCACTGCAATTAACAGCATTTGTAATGAATTTCACTTAATACTTGCATACATTTGTGGATCCTTAACATGGCCTCTTGTAGTACACAAGTAAAAATAAATAAATAAATACAGTAAGCCACAGCAAACCCAAACCCAATATATACATAATAGTTACTTTACTTCCGTAAAAAACAAAAAAAGTAGAGTGTAGAAATGATCTTTGATGGAAATATGAGGAATTCAGCGAATACCACTGGGAGGTAAAGATGGGACAGAACAGAGTTTCTTAAAATCACAAACTTGACCTTTGGTTTGTTTTGGTAACTTCAGAGGTCAAAGTTGATTGTTGAAGTGACTGCAGCACTAGCATGTGATGGGTATCCAGAAAATGTCCTGTCGTCAGCAAAAGTAACCGAGCCTTGATGGCCTGGCATGAGTCCAGCTTCCCGGGCGTGCTGCCACAGGTGCGTATTACCCACAAAGCCCTCTTTGTTCAGGTAGCCTTGACGACAGAAGAGGGGCGGCTTGCGTTTAGTGAGGGAAAGTTGGAAACATGTTTCTGAAAGGGGAAAAGTCAGACGGAAGATAAACAGTGAGGGACAAGATACAATGACAGTCAATCTGTTTCCAAGGGATAAAGAAATAAATAATAAACATAGTAAAATAAACAAATAGTAATAGTAGTTTACAATTTATATACCAATTGCACTGGCAGAATAAATATGAAAATACAAAATACAAACTGCACTGGATTTTTACAGTCTATGGCACAGTGTGAGAAGGTACTGCACATCATGGCAAACAGTTCAATTTTGAGTTCAGGGTCATGGTTGCTTTTGGATAAAAGCTGTTTGTGAGGTGGTTTGTTCTGGTTATCATTGCTCTGTGTCTTTTGCCTCAAGCCAAAAGCTCGAAGAGGCAATGACTGGGATGAGATGAGTCCTGTGAAATGTCCATTGCTTTTTTGCGGCATCGGAAGGTGTAAATTTGGCCTTTATTTTACCATCTTAGTTATCAGTAATATTTCCTTAGATTTTTATGTCTTTTAATTGAACTAATTTATGGATGACTTGGTTAAACTGCTTTTAAAAATACTGCATGCAATATAATAATATCAAATACTTTAATTACAATGTGTATGACAGGAATCATGACACACACGCTTCCCCCTTTTATAGGGACAACAAACCACATACTATCTGACCACACTTTGAAACACCCCCTTACCAGTGTACATACCTGCATAGAAGGCTCGGAGGTCAGTCTGAAGGCAGTGCTCGAGAAAGCGCCTGAGCGGCTGGCTGTGAGAGATAGGCTGGTCCCACTCGGTCAGGAAGTCCTCGACCATGTGATGCACAGCCTCAGGACGCGGCAGTATCCAGCCGACTGGTCGCTGCCTCATGTCTCTCTCTGTGGAAGGATGGATTAACGGTTGCTTTGTGAGGTATTAACACAGGATAGTACATCAGAACACAACTACAAATAGAGATTGGCCTTCATTATTATTTTCCACTTGTTTTATACCCTCTAACCTGTTGGCAATGCACGGTAGTAGTAGATGACTGGGTGGAGGAAATTGGACTTCCAAGCTTTGGTCCACTCTGACTCAGCTCGGCCTGGCCCAAGTGTGTCAGTGCTGTTCAGTCCATACTGCATAACCATGACCAGGAGACCATGCTCAGAGACATGCCGGCCAGACAGAGTAGAGAAATGAGGCAGAGCCTGCACAGGAAACTCCTCCAGATACTCGCAGTGAGAGCTGACATACAGAGATGATTTGAAGTAATGGGTTTACAAATATGCTATTACTAGCAAAAAAACAGAATCACCCCTTACCCATGCAGTAGTATTATGTCCCCCAAAACTCCAAACATTTGGTATGGTCCGGAGGCTTCGTTCACTCTCTTCAAAAGCCAAGAGATTAGTTGAGTGCTGGAGAGTTTGGTCGTTGGCCAAGCATTGTTATGGTAGCGCTGCTCCAGGACTTTATGCACAGCACGCACTACAATATCAAACACACAAGAGAGTTATGAAAGCAGCATAATCCACACTGAATCTAACTAACATTCTTACTGCCAGGCTTTATAGCCAGCAACATTTGTCTGCTAGCATGTCCCAATTGTGTCATAGAGGCATAAAGAAATAGTGCAGCCAAGAGTCATTATAGTGCTGAGCAATACAAATCAAATATTACAATATTCTCTGAATATAAAGTGGTATCACGGAATGACATGATACTTAAGTTAGGATTAATAAAGCCAACAAAACAGTTAATAATAAAAATACTATTGCCTATGGCCATTATTAACCAAAATGTATTCTGTTAAATATGACTCAGTATACGTTTACCAAAGTTTTACATTAGGCAAGCAAAGCTAACCTGTGTAGCGAAATCCATGAATGAACCCTCCGGCTGACTTGCGGTAGTCTCTGGAATGGGCAGCTGTTCCCAAGATAAACAGGTTGGGGCTTCCCCTGCCCTCATACCATGCGGTCACTGCTGGAAGACGACCACGGGCACAACTGCTGTGCAGCAGATGGGTTGAGCTGTAAGACCAAGAAGCAAACATTACACTGCCCATCTTCTTTTGAATTTTGAAGCACATACACAATTTTTATCCCCAAGACAGAACTGTTACAAATACGGTCACAAATGTTTACACACGTTTTTCTCATAATGCACCTACTCTGCCTTGACGGATTTGAGCAATTCAGAAAAACATTTCATACAATTCATGTATTTTAAAACATTCTGAAAAGCTTGGTACCCTCTAAAATTGTCCTCCATTTTTAAAAAATAAATGAAACCGTTAATTTATATACCTAGCAACCCTAGCATTAAAGCCACCTGCCACCTAGGGGGCACTCTGACTGCTCTGTGGTTATGCAGCACTATAGACAGAAAGCTGTGATGCACTTTTATCTCATAGCCTGCATTTTGTGCTATACTAGCTGCTCTGTGGGATCAGACCAGACAGCCCAGCTTTCTTATGAGGGACTCTCATAAAGGCCAAATTGTAATGGCTAGAGTCTAGTTTGACCCTTACAAGAGTCCCTCATATCCTTATGCTCAAGAGCTGCCAAACATACCCCACCCATTTTAAGAGTGCCCATGTAACAAGTCTAATCATTGTCTGATTTGTGCATAAAAGGCCCTTATTACAGTATTTAAAGGAATTTCAAGAGTAAGCAGTCAAAAACACGTTCACACCTATCAAATATGGAGAAGTTGAAGCGGAATCCAAGGCAGCGAATCACGCGGTCATAAGGCTGTCGTAATGAGAAGTTGTCGTCATGGTACCCAGGAAGATTTTCAGCAGTTATGTTAGAACTCTTGTTGTTGGCACGACCGTCCAAAAGTTCAGAAAGGGTGAGGTAGAACTGTTCTTTAATCACAGGTGACTTTCTGTTCTTCTTTTTTTCAACTCTCCTCTTCCCAACATCTCTTGCCCTACGCACAATTGCAATGTCCTCCAGTCCTCCCTCCACTAAGCCATCCAGTGACTTTAGCTGGTATGTGTCTAACAGCTCATTATTCACTGCCCTGTAAGACAGAGGTAAAATGATAATGTAGGGACAAACAGCTACAAAGTATTTGAACACAAAGTGATGGAAAAAAATGAAGAAACAAAAGTAACTTAGAATTAGCCACAAGACAAATTACAGCCTAATTTCTGAAGGACTGCTTGACCTGCTGGTTGATTACATACAGTGCCTTGCAAAAGTATTCACCCCCCTTGGCATTTTTCCATGTTTTGTTGCTTCACAACCCGAATTTAAAATGGATTGCTTGCCTACAACTTTGGGGACATGGGTTTTGCTCAAGAATTTCCCTGTATTTAGCACCGTCCCTGTTTCCCCTCAACTCGGACCAGCTTCCCTGTCTCTGCTGATGAAAAACATCCCCACAGCATGATGACACCACCACCACGTTTCACTCTGTGCTGCCTCTCAGACGAATGCTCCTCCTTGCCCGATCTGTAGGTTTTGGTGTGCGGCCCTCTCTTGGCAGGTTTGTTGTGGTACTATGTTCTTTCCATTTGAAGAAGATAGATTTGATAGTGCTCCAGGGGATCATATTTTTGTGTGACTTTTGAAGGTAACTGGGTGCACCAGAACTTTTTAGGGGCTTCTTAGCAAAATGGCTGAATACATATGCATTTTATATATTTTTTTCTCATTTCACTTCACCAACATATACTATTTTGTGCAGATCCATCACAAAAATAACATTTAAATTACAGGTTGGAATGTAACAAAATAGGTAAAAAAGCCAAGGTGGGGTAAATAATTTGGCAATGCACAATTGCTTATCTGCAATTACATAGGTCAACAAAACTTTTTTTTGTAATCATCAGAAACTAATTTCCAATCTCCTCTCAGTTATTTTCAGTCACATCAACTTTTTGAATTATAAGTAGTGAAAGTGATCATTTGTCATACGTGAACACACCATAGCACACAGTGTGAACAGCACGAAATTCTTCCTCTGCATTTAACCCATTGACTAAGTGAAGCAGGGGGCAGCCAGGAACACGGCGCCCGGGGAGCAGTGCGCGGGGACGGTACCTTGCTCAGGGTACCTC
>JBBPDB010000028.1:9702353-9724216 GCA_037974465.1 Brachypetersius altus | reverse complement strand
AAATTCTTCCTCTGCATTTAACCCATTCACCAAGTGAAGCAGGGGGCAGCCAGGAACACAGCACCCGGGGAGCAGTGCGCGGGGACGGTACCTTGCTCAGGGTACCTCAGCGGTGATATTAATAAGTAATATTAGATTTGCAATAGACTTGTATGTGTTTTTATTAAAGTAACTGAGGGTATGGTACATGTGCAGAATTGGTAGCATTTCTTCAGCTGTGATCTATCAGGAACATACCTGAGGTCTCCAACGTAGTGTGTCTGCCAGGCTAGTCGGACAGGGCTTGGGCTGTACAGATGGATCCGACTGGCTCTGCCCAAAATGCTCTGCGCTGTCTCGAAGGCGGAGTTCCCTTTGCCCAAGATCAGCACAGCTTGATCTTTGTACTCCTCTGGATCAGTGGGGATGGACTCGTAACCTTGGACTAAGTCAGAACCCACAAAGTCCACTTTCTGAGGAACCCACAGACCTGTGGACACTAAGAGAACTCTAGACAGAGCAGGAAAGACAGTGTTAGAAAGAAAAAAGAACCAGGTAGAAAATAGCATTTTCTTTAAAAAGCTTAAAACGGATATAGAGATCCACAGACAAAGATACAGAATGAATCGATGACCAGTAATATCTATAAACCAAATTCCATAGGGGTGTAAAAAAAACAAAAAAAAACAAACAAACAAAAAAACATCAATGTGTAAATTTTGAAAGATTTTTGTATTGATTATAATCAGATGATATTTAACTCAAAGTATGAATTGCTTATAATAACAATATTTTTGACTATCTTTAATTTCTTCATTTTCTTGAAGTCACAATATAACCAGCATTGGTTCCTAACATAACAGGATGACTTCAAGAAAATGAAACCTTATTCAAATAATTGTTGAACAATCTTTTAATAATGTATGGAATCCTTTTCTATAGGTACCCATTAATACACGATTATAGCAGTCTGAGATCAGAGTAGCCACTATAAAACATGGGAGTTATGAGATGCTGGAAGAAAGAACACAGCTGCCACAGTACCTGCAATTGTATTCTGTCCCATGCTGGTCAGTCAGTATGTAGCCTTTGTTTCCTGTCCCATCTGATGTTCGAATTCTTCCAATATCAGTTCCATATTTAACCTGCAGTCCAAGCTTTTTCTCGAACATAGAGAGGTAGCGGGGATATGCATCGGCATCTGGGTACAAGTCTTGGCTAATTCTCTGAAACAGCAGGTCTGGCCCATTGCTTAACAGGGAGTTCCAATCATGGCGCAGGTTGAATTCCCTGTTCCGCCTGCCTGTGTAGATCTTGTTGATGCTGATCAGTTTTCTATGTCGAGGATACCTAAAAAGGAAAGACAGCAAATGAAACGATGTATGTTTAACCTTGTAAGGTGTAATACATTCCAAGAAGACAACATTTCAGTAATAAATAGCAGAACGTGAAGCAAAAGGGGTAATCAGAAAGGATACATAGGCTCTGTAAAACTGAACACAGGCATGTGTGTTAAAGGGGGTAGTCTCATAAGGTCAGGCTTTGGGTAAGGGAAACCTTGATGAGAGCAACAGGTCAGCTTCTATATGCACTTCTCAGAATTCACTCACGTTTGGAAGAAACTCCCTGGTCCTGAGTTTCGCTCTAGTATTATGTAATCTCGTTGAGTTTGGGTGAGGAAATAACCCATCTGCAGGCCTGCAGGTCCAGCTCCAAGCACACAGTAGTCATGTTGATGGGTGCCGTTACCACCATGATGATCACCAGTTGCACTGACCACCAGAAAATAGAGTGACAGGAGGCAGAGGAAGCCCAGGTCCAGCTCCATTGGACACTGGCTGAATAAACAAAAGAATACATCATAATGCATGCATGGTTCTTGCTTGCAGTAGAGCAAATACTGTATGTTTGCTATTTGAAAAAACAAGTCTTGGGAAAGATTTAAAACAGAATATAACTGAACAAAATGTGATTAAACCACTTGATTCCTTGATTAGTTTGAACCTATGAAACTAGCAAAGCCTTGAACCAAAACAGCAGCTTCTAAAATTTAACAGAGTATATTAAATTCACTTTTCTCTGAACAGATTTCAGCAACAGAACACACACTAATCAGAGACCACACTAAAACCACAGACAGGTACAGTGTATAACACTGATTAACTCTTTACAACGGCACCTGGCAAGGGATGGTATATATTAGGTTAACTGAATAGTCAGTTCTTGAGCTTGATGTGCTAAAAGCAGAAAAAGGAATGTGTCCATCGGCATATGTGAACACACTCTGACAAGACCCCAATGTGATGGCAACTCTACTGGAGCAGAACTCTTCCTATTATGCAGTGGTTAGCCAGTAGCCTACACAAAATTAGGCAGGAGGTTTCAAGTTAAGACAGTTGGACAGTTTAGACCAAATAAAGCTGTAGACAATGTGGCTACACTATATAGACCAAAGTATTGGGACGCCTGATCATTACACCAACAGGGACATTGCTTTTATATATATATCGATTTGATATATGGAGTTTGTGTATGCTAAATATTTATACAAAGCATGCTCCATGGGAGAAACAACGTTTGGAAAATCGCAAATATTGCACGTAGTTCGTTAGTTTGTAGGGTAAACAGGTAAATCCAGCACCCTACAGGTTTCTATGAAGGGTCGCCCCTGAATATTTCTCATTCAGCTGGCAATACAAAGCGTTTTTAAGCATTAAAACACACACAATTATATAAATGCAGGCTACGTTAATAAAGGCAGAACTAAGGCCTGTATGGTGATCCCCGGGCTGCTCTCGTTCCTCTCCCCTCTACCAAGGACTCGAATCCGGTACAAGGCTTGAAACGCTCCCTGCGACACACGGAGCGGACAAACACTGAGTGAAAAATTATATTCTTGTACATTAACAGACATGTTTCTCACCCAAACGGACCCCTTTGCTTCTAAAAAGACGGCGCAGAAGCGTCGAGTATTTTGAACTAGATCAGCATCCTCGATCCAATCTGGGTCTAACCCTAACTCCTTTACAGCACAGCAGCGGTCCAACCTCCAACACGGCATGAACCAATCAGAATAGAGGAAGGTGTGGCCTGTTCGGTTCAATTAGCAAGGCTCGCATACTAAATAGTATACGGACAAAAGTATTGGGACATTGTTTTTCGGAGTTTGGTGAATACATGTATCAAGATTGCCAAAAAGAACAATTACTTTAGACCAGTCAAAGGTTCTGTATACAAAATTTAGCTGTTGGACATGACTGGATTAAGAGGCTTTCGGTTCAAAACTATTGGGACGCCCGTTCATTACACCAACAGGGACTTCTCGGGCAGCTATAACAGCTTACACACTTCATGGAAGGCTTCACCAAGGTTTTTGAGTTTCTGCGGGAATTTGTGCCAATTCATTCTGTAGAGGTATTATGAACTCATGCACTGACTATGGACAGAATGTTTGTCTCAAGTTCTTCCACACCGAACTCATGCACCGGGGCACAGTCATGCCACTAACTCGTCGTCAGAGGGCGCTGTAACATCATTATCTAAATACTAAGCGAGCCCAGGAAACCATGATGATGTATAACGTTCTGAAAACCATGACTATAGAAAAGGGTAAGATAAGAGATAAGAAAGAGTTGAAGTCTTGCTCACTTCAACAAGAAAGAATAAATATACACAAAACTATAGAAAAAACAAAACTATTGACAACAAACAAGCTTTTTGCAAGCTTTATTCTTGTATCCACAATGTTATGCAAACAAATGGCTGAATAAATTAGTTAATAAAAAGAGAAATGGTTTGATCGACTTAAAACATGTCAACTGATCAAACAAACGATCCAGAGAGAAATACTCATGTCTTTAG
The DNA here is from genome assembly GCA_037974465.1 of Brachypetersius altus. Taxonomy (NCBI): domain Eukaryota; kingdom Metazoa; phylum Chordata; class Actinopteri; order Characiformes; family Alestidae; genus Brachypetersius; species Brachypetersius altus. Next base: position 9,720,376 of record JBBPDB010000028.1, on the reverse strand, counting down.
CTTGCTCAGTGTTACAAGAAATAATAGAAGATAATAAGACAATAAAACATGTGGACAATAAACAATAGTGCAACCCAATGACAAGATCATTAATGCAGTAAATAACAGTGTAACACAGTGTACAGACAATATTTATTGTACTGTACCAGTTCAGTTGTCCAAAATGACATATAAAAGTAATTTAGTGTTAATGCCAATAAAAGAAAGCCAATAAAACAGCAGCCGATGATAAGGTAATGAAATTAACATTCAGTCAATTCACAGATGAAACTGCGGAGAATATTGTATGCTGCACAAAACTGATTCAGAACAGAATGACTTAAAAAAAACATTTTTTCTATTAAGCTGAGTAATGACGTCTCACGACTTCGCTGTGTCATGGCTCCAGTCTCTAACGGAGCGCTGAGTCATGTTAAGAAACATCAGCTGTGATTTAGTACTGAAATGATGACACGAGTGCTGTGTGTGTGTGTGTGTGTGTGTGTGTGTGTCTATAGTATTCTGTACAGCAAAGTAAAGAAAATAAGTACAAGAAGAGTATGTGTGTGTGGAGTGTATACCACGGCTTGTTTTTCAGGGACGAAATACGCACCGTCATGGTAAGCTTGTGAGGCGTTACTCAACTTTCTCACTTCCCTCTCGCCTGAACTCACAGTCAAACGAGTGGATATAAAAAGAGATCGAGAGGAGCAGCAGAAATCAGTGCAGCGGTCAGAAGCAGCAGCAACTGGACTTTCTGCATCACAGCAGAATCATTTATAATCTACAGGTTCAGACATGAGCAGCACCAAGAGCAACTCAGCAAACAGGGGAGGAAGGTAAGGGCCCATTCAGAATATATATTATGTTATATAATATATATATTATATATTATTTTTATATATATATATATATATGTATATATATATATATATATTACTGTGCAAAAGTCTTGAGCCACCCTTATCTGGTGCAAATATATTATTTAAAGCCACATGTACAGCTTACATACTGAGTAGATTATATTAAAGAACTAATGTTTGTGCCTAGATAAAGATACAAAGTACCTAGATAAAGGCGTTCCAAACACTCAGTATTCAGAATGACTGGTATATTACCAGCATGATCATCTGATTCAGACCTTAATGTTTTTTTTTATTATTGAATGATTCACAGGTCACTGTGTAGTTTAACAAGACAAAAACTGTTCATGTACAGGGACTAAACTGAGGCATGGAGAATTATTCATCAAAAAGAAATGAGTGGTGACCCCAGACTTCTGCATATATATATATATACACCGCTGCAGGTCTTATATAGACGTAAAAATACTAACACAGAAGAATCATTTACTCAAACAGTTATCTTTTTAATAGATAGGTAGTTAAGATTGCTTATTGTGAATTTTCACATGGATAGTAAATTCTGTTTGCTGTATAATAACGCCAGATTCATTATGAACCATATACTAACACAGAGATTTATCTTCTCAGTGATCTGTCAGAGCAGATTAAAGAGGTGACCAAAGACAGCCATGTGCGTGCTGAAAACACCCAGCTGATGCTGAACTACCAGAAAGGACAGATCACTCTGCCACAGTATAAGGTATTACTACTGAGCAATGATGGGAATCTGTTGTCCTTTTAAGGTGCAGACTAATAATATCATTAGGATAATAGTTAACACTTCATAAAACTGCTCTGTTCCCGCAGTCAGCTCTGCCTTCAGAAACAGCATAGCTGTTTAACAGCTGACCTCAGATAAACTTTTGTTCCACTTCCTTTCCAAAGAATAAACTCAGTTATCTGAACCTGCAAGCTCAGTTCTCAAGCCTCTCTCTCTCTCTCTGTATGCAGCTCCTCCTGTGTTCTCTGTATGAGATCTACCGAGCACTGGAGGACGAGCTGGACAAGAACTCAGGCCACCCAGCAGTGGAGCCCATCTATTTTCCCCAGGAGCTGGCCAGACTGGAGTCCCTCGAGCAAGATCTTGAGTTTTTCTTTGGCCCTCAGTGGAGGAAAAGAGTGACAGTGCCTGCTGCAACGGTCAGATACACCGAGAGACTTAGAGAGGTACAGCTCATCACCCAGTACAGCAGTTTCAATGCCAATTACAGAAAAATTGGCATTGGAACGATTTTCTCCTTGAACCTGATCTGCTATGATGAAAGAAATACACATGTATGGATATAGAAAATGCAGGGAAACAAGTCGAGATGAGATGATTTAACGTAGGGTGGGTGTGATTATTTAGAGATGCTGTTTGCACAGGACTAAATGATGAAGTGTTAGTTTTAACCTCAGAGCAGTCATGTGAAACTGAAGCATACTTTGGCCACCAAACATCTTGTCTAATACACCATGTTTGAGTCAGAGGCTGTGTACACTTGATATACTGGACTCTCTTTCATTACTTTAATGTTTGAATTTGACCGTGAGCACATAGCTAAGGCTATTACTCATAGAAGATAGCCTTGTGCCTAGAACTCCTGTGTAAAAGGTCATTTTTGGAGTGCTGTGTGAATGTAGTTTCAGTGTGAGTGCATTGTGGTGTTTTTTTTAGGATATCCACCCCCGATCACTCTGAATAAGGATATGAAAGTGCCATGTATGTTCATGTGACTCACAGTGTGGGCTCTTCTGTCTCCGAATCAGATTGGCAGGGATAATCCCAACCTCCTGGTGGCTCATGCTTACACCCGTTACCTTGGTGACCTGTCGGGGGGTCAAGTTCTGGGGAAGATTACTCAGAAGGCCATGGGATTCAGCAGCAGCGAGGGCGTGGCCTTCTTCTCCTTCCCAGGAGTGACGAGTCCTCACCGGTTTAAGCAGCTGTATAGGAGCAGGATGAACAGCATCGAGCTGACGGAGGAGGAGCGCAGGAAGGTCCTGGATGAAGCAGTCAGGTCTTTCGAGTTCAATATCGAAGTAAGTCGAGTAAGATAGTGGGGATCAGTTATCAGAATATCAGCTACTGATCCTAGATGAAAGTGCTCATGTTACAAATCCATTACAATAGAAAATATAAAGTCTAAATAAATTATATTTACACAAAAGGATGTAAATACTACTATATAGTATATATATTATACTATAGATTAGTAAAACTATAGACAATACTATAAATTAATAACAGGATTCATTCTAGTGACAATTTAAATGCTGCTCTAAGTTAAATACTAGTAGCCTAAATACAATACTGTGCAAAAGGCAAATGGTTTAATGCCATTTTTTCAGCACATTTCTTTCATTAGAATAAAGGCAAACAACAAAGCAGTAAAAAGTATCAAGAGTTTTGCTGCCCCCAGGGATTGTATGGATTTGTAAAATTTCATCAGCAGCTCCTGATGTGAAGTAATATACTGATAGAGTCAAACCAAGTTTCTGATGGGAAGTTAAACTGAGTTTCAACCTACACTACACATTTGCCTACATCAGTAATGTAATTCAATTAAGTCATTCTGGATATGAGCAACTGCAAAATGCATCTGTTATAGTAAACACAATAGTGCAAGACACTACTATTGAATATACTATAGCAACCGTTTTATAACTATAGTACTAGCTGAAATTACCATAGTACATTTACTCTCCTATAATAAACACTGTAGTAAAATTTAAAATTCTGTCAGAAGTTGGTCTCTTTCTTAGGACTATCAATCTTGCTACAGTGTTTAGAATGCCGTAGTTTATGATGACCAAGAAACCTTAAACGTCTCTTCAACAGGTGTTTGACGACCTGCAGAGAACATTGAGCATAACAGAGGAGGCTTCGGGTAAGCAATAAAACCACTGCCTCTCAGAAGCAACTACAATTCAAATGTTTTTCCCCACAAGATGAAACTGACCAATATGCTTTTATTGGTTTAGGTGACCATGGAAAAGGAAAGGCACCTACTACACCATTACTAGGCTTCTCCAGATCTGCAGCTGCTCAGTTCACATTAGGAGTGTGTGCTGCATTGGTGACTGTTGGCATGGGAGTTTATGCCCTTTGATTATAGTTCTGAAATGGTTTGGGCACACTGATGTTACTCTTAAAGCATTTCGATTTTAGAAAAAATGGCATGATTATAAAAATGCCAGATAATTAAGTTTCTCTATGCATTGATTTTTACATCATACATGCTGTGAATCATAACAGACGATCTACTGTAACTATCCAATGCTTTCAAATCACCTGTATGCCTCTATATGCACTTTATATGAAAAGGCCTTGATCTGTAAATACATATTTATATAAATAAATATTTCCAAATTAATGTGTAGTGTATTTGAAACTGTATTTGGTGTATTTGGTAGGGGGCAAATATTGCACTGCACTGGAAGGGAGACATGACATTTCCACAATGCTTTATTATCTTTTGAGACACACAAAAAACATCCCAGAACAATGAACCTCCCGTCAAGACAATTCAGGCCACACAGGCATGGATTCCTACACCACTGTTTTCATTATTGCGTATAAATGTAAGAGATAAAGCAAACCCAATCCTTAGACTGGGATAACGCAAATGGTATATCATCCAAAATGACAACTGTTTGATAAGAAGAAAGTGCACATAACTGATACCATCTACACTATTTACAATTTGACAATGCAACCAAGACCGTCAATGTGCACAGAAATGGGCCAAGTATGTTTCAGAGATTTATTTTTAAATGATGCAGACGCATATCCATTTAAACATTCACGCATCCAACATCTACTTGACCCTGTAGAGCACCTTCCTCTGCATGCGATGCTGCAGCTCTCCTCTCCTCAGCATCAGATGAAGAACCTTATGGATAGCGTGCTCAGGATACTTCTGCATAGAGACAAGACATTAGAACAACATTAATAATGCTACTCAGCTGCTCCAATCCTTTTGTTTTCAACCACACACCCTTTGTAAATAATCAATTTATAATCAGAGATCATCCACTCACTGTCTGAATATAGCGCAGTAATAAACAGGACAGGATGTTACCAACGCATTTGTGGAAATGTATGCCGTTCTTATTCATAAGACTAAATTCAACAGATGCAGCCGATATCTGAAAAGAAACTCTTACCAGCTACAACCTACAGGGTAATATTATAAAGCTATGGGGAGGATGAAGAGGGTCTGCCTAAATGAAAGAAAAATGAAAGCCAGTGGCTGAGCTGCAGTATGTGGAAAAACAACTGAACAGCTGTTTCTGAAAAGGTTGCTGAAAGTAGGCATATTTTCACCTGTTTGGTGAAGTCCTGTATGATACTGTGCTCGGACACTTGAGATCCGATAGCGAAGCGCCGCTTCAGCTGCTTCTCAATGCGAGAGATCATCTCCTGATCCTCCTGAGTGGTGAAACCCTCCACACCTGAAAACAAGACACAGCATTCCATAATGTTATACGTAAATCATCTTTTTACTCAGCTGAGTTAAACCAATTCCTTTTTGTTTAATTTAATTATTTTGGTTACAGCAGCTGTGCTGCTTTTCACACTTCCAACACTTTAATTAAGGCCAGGTATAAAGTATGTGAAAAAGTCTTTTGTGCTTTAATTACATCAAAATGTTGGAGCTGCAATGGAACTTGGTACATCATAAGTAAGTATAAGAAATGAAGTTTGTTGAGCACCGTTTCTGTACTTTGTGAGCATGTCTCAAGTTTTAGATGTGAAAAGCAGCGCAGAAACCATCAAAGTAACACTTCAGGATACTCTACACACCACTTGATACAAATGTATCAACACAATCAGAGCCAAGTTTTAGAATATAATTACATCTTTTCAAAAACACTACATACCACCCCCTATACACACCTGAGAGACTGCCAGATAGTGCAGCATCCAGCGTAGACACTTGGAAAAGTCGAAGCGCCTCATCCACCTCCTCTTCTCCAGCTATAGCTTGCAGTTTCATTTTAGCCAGGGACTCTGCAATTCGAACAACTGCCTCCAACTGCCTGCAAGAGGAGACAGCGGACAGTAACACCAGTCCACAAAATACACACAGGGCTGGAAATCAGCTACTGACTAGACATTTCAATCGAGGCGTGCTAGGAAACACCTTCAAAGTTATTATCCTAATTATACACTAATACTTGTTAAATGCTTGGCCTCAAGAATGACCGCTCCTGCTTACTACCAAGATTCATTAACCTGCCTGCTTTATTACCTGACTGTGATCGGAATAGAGGCTCTACGATCACTCTCCCTTTCGTGCTCCCTTGCACCACTCCTCATCACCACATAGCGGTTCTTCAGCTTCTCCGCTGCAGCCGCAGACAGACGAGGGCCACATTTCCTGCAGAAAATTGTTCACTGTTACTCAATCCTGTCCCAGACAACTGTCAACTGAGGTTAAGAAATAGTAACTAATAGCCAGAGGTGTTTGCTGTTTATGTTCCAAAGAAATCTCACTTGGAGGCGCATTGTCATTTAATACAACATTTAATTCAGTATTACTTTATCAACAACAACAAAAAAAAAGTTAATGGTGATCGGGGGGCTTACATATCAGTTATATAAACTTGAAGCATCAGAATTGGCATTGGTATCAGCCGATCAGAGAATTATCCTGAAATGTATAAAACAGAGGATGTAGACTTACGTTCTGCAATAGGCAATGTATTTCTTCAGTGTGGCTAGAGGAATCTCCCCCTCTACACCCTCAGTCTGGGTCTGGGCACTCAGATGCACATTCATCACATGGCGAGCCAGGGTCTATAAACACACACTGTTTATATAACAAGACTACATTTTTAAAAAAAATTACAAATGAAAGGAGTGTTCTGTATGGTTTGTTGTATCGTCACACACCATGTCTCTCTGGTGGTCATGGTGATCCTTGATGATGAAGATCATGTCAAAACGGGACAAGATGGTGGGCATGAAGTCAATGTTGTCCTCTCCCTTTGTGTCATCCCAGCGGCCAAACACAGAGTTGGCAGCGGCCAGCACAGAACAGCGAGAGTTCAGAGTGGTGGTGATGCCAGCCTGCACACAAAGGAAATAGGTCAGTAACACAATTTCTCTATTTTCCATTAGTTTCACAACAGGAAGACAGTTAAAGAACACTCAGGAGTACAAACTGTAACAGGACTGGGTCTCTGTACCTTAGCAATAGAGATGGTCTGCTGTTCCATAGCTTCATGGATGGCTACTCGATCATCCTCTCTCATCTTAAATGAAACAACACACCACTTAAAAACCCATGGCATCTTATAGGTTACTTTATTGGAGACAAAGTCCACACCATTAAAGAGTTCACCCCAAATTCGGCCATTTACCCAAAATATACTTTAGTTTTGAACAGGTTCTCTACAAAGAAATGGTAGCTCGCAAGAAACTGAACTTTCATCCATCCAGTTAGCACTGTGTAAATTGTAGTTCTAAACCAAAGTTCCCTCAAACTGTAAAGATGTGCACAAATTGACAATAAAGGTTATACTTAAGAAATAAATAACCAACAGTAAACTTGTTTCTATGAAGTACTATTTCTTATGAGTGCCACAGCTGTAAAAGTGAATTTAGTCAAAAAGTATTTCACCTTGTCAAACTCGTCAATGCAGACCACACCACCATCTGCCAGCACCATGGCCCCTCCCTCCATTATGAAACCACGAGTGTTGGGGTCTCTGAGCACAGAAGCTGTGAGACCAGCAGCACTGCTGCCCTTGCCTGAGGTATACACCTGGGAAAGAATCTTATGTCAGTGACTCAAAAGCAGAGTAGTATATTTATATAAACAGAAAGTTACTTTTGGTCGACTTTCTTTCAAAAAAGAAAGCACAGACAAGAAACAACAACCAGAAGAGCCTGCCATAACAAACCAGCCAGGGCTTACCCCAATTGGAGAACATCTCTCCACAAACTTGAGCAGCTGAGACTTGGCTGTTCCTGGATCTCCCAGCATCAGCAGATTAATATCACCTCTGCGAGTCAGACCATCTGGCAATCTAATAAACAGATATTTAATGTAACTTGCTCATTAAATAAATCACATTGTAAACCTGTAACAAAACTTAACACGATACTAATCATTTCACCTCTTCCTGGAGCCACCAAACAAAAGGCTGGCAATAGCCTTTTTCAGATCATCACTTCCATAGATGGAGGGAGCTAGAGAGCGAGCAACAGACTCATAGATGGAGGGGGAAGCAGCCAGAGCCCTCAACTCCTCCTCCTCCTGAGGAGACACTGAGCCAGTAGCACCCCGACCTGAAGAAACCAAACGTAGAACCAAAGATGAACTAAAGTCAAAGTGGGGGGTGGATGTGTGGGAGGTGGTTGAAAAAAGGTTGAAGGAAGAACAATTCTAAACATACCTGCCCCCTCTGTGTCCACTTGAATACCAACTACACGAAGGTAAGCAGAGCGGATGCCCACGCCAGCCCCTTTATCACGACCTTTGGCCTTGGACTGGGCCACTTTCTTGATGGAATAAATGCCCATGATGGTCACTCTGTTCCCTGGCACCACACGATCACACAAGTACCTGAAAGACATGCAAAAGATGTTCAGAAATAGGCACCAAGATACAAATCTTAAATAAGAAGTCTACTAAAGACTGAATTAATTACATGGGCACAGACTGGATTCAATGCATAAGTAAGCTTTGAAAGACTACAAGTGCTTTAGAGTCAATTCACAAAAGAGATAGATTTTAAAAATAACTAAGCTAAAGAATACAACATAGTGCTCGAGTCTAGCTTACAAGCCTGTATTTGTGAAGTTTATTTAATCAAAATCAGTTTCATCCCCAAACACAAATGTACTCTGTGCTTTCTGTTAAATAGAAACACTGATTTGTTTCTTCTCCCCATCAGACTCTTCACCATTTTTCCCTGCTATTGTAGCTCAAGCACCATTCTCGGCTAGTAGACTGCAGCCCACAATGCTGTCAAGTGGATTTTGTCTACGTTTACAGCATTTTAGCAGACACTCTTTACATTTATCAGACGCTTTTATCCAATGTGACTTTCATTCCCGAACTACAGGGGGCAGTCTCTCCCTGGAGCAACCTAGGGTTAAGGGTCTTGCTCAGAGACCCAGTTGTGATGTGCTGAAGGTAGGATTCAAACCCATGACCTCTTGGGCCAGAGGCAAGTATCCTACCAATTGAGCTACCTCCACGAGACACTCTTACCCAGAGCGTCTAACACGCATACCTGTCACAGTAAAGCTGCATGTGGCGGGGCATCTCTCCATGAGGCACAGCATCGGGGGACTCCTGCAGACGGAGAGTCTGGAAATCCACACAAACACACCGGTCTGGAATGATGAAGTAGGGATCCACAGGACACTTAACACGGCCTGCCTGTTCACTGAGGGTAAGGAGAGGGAGAAACACTTACTACACGCACAGCATAGAGCCATAAACCAGGCATTTATTTCCTTTAATATATGGGACTCACGTGTTGCACTTGCGGGGCAGAGCATAGCCCTGCAGTCCAGGTGGCAGAGGGATGTTACTGATGACAGCACGGCAGCCCCTGCACTGCAGACACACTCTGGTGGCCTTGGCTCTAACTGCTGTTGAAGAGATGATGATCCCAGGAATCTTCACCAGACGAGACACTTGCTCTGACTGTTAGAAGGGTGATAAAAAGAAACAAAAAATTAACACAGTGACAAAGGATCTGATTTGAAGTGTGTTAGACGTTAGCACAAACTCACCTTCAGGCTACGAATAGAGGCAGGGTGGGCGTCACTTTTCAGCATGACCTGGATGTCCTGCACAGTCTCTTCCCCTACAGGCCGTGGACGCGTGACCTCATCAGCTACCTCCTGTGCCGCCTCCTCCAGCTACCAAAACAGAGCAGCTATTGTATGTACACTTCAGATAACAAACGTACAAAATACCCCAAAATAGTAGATATCCTGCTATATAGTTAGTAACTTCTTATACTGAGTTATACTTTGCTTTTGTTGGTTTAAGTGGCAGTGGAACAGGAAATGCACCTACCACCCCACTACTAGGCTTTTTTGAGATCTGTGCATACCCAGTGTGTACTTACCAGAGGAAGGTTCTCTGTGGGCACCTTATACAGGCAGTCTGACAGATCCTCATCAAAACTGGCCAAATCCTCCATCTCCACCTCCACCCAGTACTCTCCAAGCGTATAGTGCCTCTTGAGCTCATCTCTGAAGAAAATGACAAAATATACAAAGGTTAGTAAGCAAAGTAAAAAGTAAAGTTAACCCCTTATAGTCCACCAACTGCCATACAAACTTGAACTGACCACAAAACTTGTTCTGATTGGTTTATAGTTACTTTTCAATAGTTATACACTTTTATATCCATAAAATCATTAGTCCCATGTGACCAAAACATTATAAACAAAAAATCATTTAGACATATTTGAAGGGTTTCCAACTCCATATTACAGACTATGTATTTAAATGCAATGACATTAAAGTCCCTGTTGGATAATGATCAGGCGTCCCAACACTTTTGGCCACATAGTGTAGCTACGCGTTTTGAACCCGTTGCTTGATTCTTTTGTTACTGAATTAAATGCAAAACATGGATTTCAGAAATAACTTATCTAACTAGAAAGTTAGCAGCTCCGTCTCAGCAACCTGGCTAACAAAAGAGAAGTAGTAAACCATAATGTAAAATCAGCCTCGTCTGCGCTTGCTTTACCTGTATTTGTAGGTGAATCCAGTGCGGTCTGTGCCGACTCGGAACTGCCTTAAAAACTCACGAAACCGCTTCTTTATCTGGCTTCTCTTCAGAGACCCTTCGTCCCCAACACCTTCTCCACCACCAAAACTGTCGCTGTAGTATACTCCTGGGTCGTCAAATCCGGACATTTTATGTACTTTTAGCCGAAAAACTTAAATTAAACCAGAAAGATATGTGCTCGTGTCTTTATTTAAAAAATAAAGACTATTCTGTATGCACAGAAAGTATTCAGTTCACCTCTTTCCACAAAATGACTGCCACGCTACCAGTTTCGCGGCAAAACGCTTGGACTCCACCCACTACCGACATCCTAACTTGCCCATTGGTTGAGCTGTGTGTTTACGTCAAAACAAGGCGGTACTACCGCGGCGCTGTGGCGGGAAAACATTAAGCTGAGAACAGAACCCACAAAGGAGAAAGCAGAGTAGTTTAAGGCTTAAACTTAACAAATATCGAATCCTGCACTCCGAATTGTATTAAGAACTAGTTGTTATCCATATTTATACACGACAGGCTTCTTATAGACAGGTCATATTCATACATATATTGTTAAATAATTTCATGGTTTTAAATAGGTTAACATTGTTTTATGGTTTATGACAGCCAAATATTCAGTTCTGTCTACGAACTAGATGCTATCAATACTAACACACGATCTGCTTCTTATAATATACCAAACTCATACATATATTGTTAAATAACTGACTTAATAAATGTTATGAACTCCAGCAGCCTGCACAGAGCCCTGATCCCAACCCAACTAAACAGTTTTGAGCTGACATGGAATGTTGATTGCAAGCTTCCTGTCCAACAGTAGTGCCTGTCCTCACAAAAGTTCCTAAGTCTGAATTTGCACAAACATACTTCGTAGTACATAGTTTCAAGCAAGCGGCACACCTGGATTGTAGTGAGCGACTAAGAGCAGGGCAAACACTAATATATGCAGTGTAGAGGACCCTGCATGGCCAAGGCTGGGAACCACTGATGTACTGTATTATCAAATTCATAAAGTGAATAAAATGAATTCTCCAGCTAGTAATACACAACAATGAAAAAAAATGGTAAACAAAACATAGATAAACAAAAGCATTTATTAGCACAAAGACAAAAGCACTTTGTTCTCTGTTCATAATTCAGCATACTGAATTAAGACTTAACAGTCGCTTTAGTGTTGAGCCTCAGTGTAACAGTCCATTTTCTGGGACCTGTTCTTTCAAGTTGAATCTTTGAAAGGCACTTTTTTCTGAATTCTGAAGGTTACGATATTACACCATGCTTCCGGCCTGTCTGTATAAAGGCTTCCACGGTACGGTCAATGTCTGAATCAGTGTGTGCTGCTGAGATCTGGACCCGGATACGGGCTTTTCCTTTGGGAACCACTGGGTAAGAGAATCCGATCACATACACCCCTGAAGAAGAGAGAGAGAGAAAAAAGGACTTTACAAACTGAGAATGTAAAAGTGCTTTTTTGTAGGTCCCAAAACATTTCTCCCTGGGAAAAATGAACATCCAGATTTTCACATAAATTTACAATAATGAAATAAATGTAATAATAATTTGAAGTCTCACCCAGTTTAAGCATGTCGTCAGCCATGATCGAAGCCAAGCGAGCATCTCCCAGCATCACAGGGCAGATGGGGTGAGCATTGCCTCCAATCGTGAACCCTGCCTGGGTCATGCCGTTTCTAAACCTGATGCATCAAATGACAAAGGCATGCATTTATGTGAAGGTCTAATACCATGATTAGTCACTGATTGTATTTGTTTTTTAATGAAATGAAATTACTTTGAATTGGGGATGCATGATTCTTGATTAAATGGAAATAACAATTTTATACTTAGAACTGAAACCTGAAAGGATTCTTCAGAGCACTTTAAACTATCCTATAGTAGGACAACTGCTGTTCAACATCTATGTGTTAGAGTGGCAAGTTTGCAAAACTAAATATTAGACTAATACATCATTTAAATGACTAAAGAATATACTGGCACGAGGTAGGTAGAAATTTGGGATCTCAATTTGTTGCTTAATTTGATTAGCCAGTTCTCAAGAGTAATGGAAATTAGGCATTAAATTTAAGTATCAAGTGTTTTCTTAATTTCACCATTTGCGTCTTGAAAACTTGGCAATTGCCGACAGTGGCTGACCCAACACGAACACTCATTCACAAGTGGTGTTCTCATCCACTGTTTGCAAGACACTTGGTGTGGAAAGTTTTGGTTGTGTATTGCCATTATACAGACACAAACACCTAAGAGTCAAGTGTTAAACATTGTGACTCAGTCACCATATTGTAACTCAACATGTTATATAGAATCATAACTCTTACACTATTGAGAAAAGCGCTGTATCATGAGCTAGCTGGAAGCACACAGCCCTGTCCTTTGTTTTGATATCCAAGTTATTTCTGACACCCGGGACATTAAAATAAAGCAGCTTTCTGAATTTTAAAAAGAAAACCATTTGAATACATCCAGAATTGTGGAGAATATGGACGTCTTTCATTCTATGTTGTAACATGACCTTGGTAGATTTGTACAGCCACAGACAAACACGGCTTGCTTATCTATCGGACACAAACACAAACCCTAGCCAGTGTAAGGGTGTAACTAAATTAACCCACCGCGGGCCTCCTCTCTCTCCTTAACTCCTACCTCATGGTTTTAGCTGCCATGCTCTGTGCAATTTCATTGGATGCCAGGAGCAGTTCCACAGCACGAGTGGCAGAGCCCACCACCGGAGGCGGGAGAGAGTTGGAGAATAGATAAGGACGAGAGCGCTGTCTGAGTAGGTCAATTAAAGGTTTAGGTCCAACCGTATACCCACCTGGAGGAATAAAACTGAGAGTCAGTATTAGGATTTAGAAATTTGTCAGCAATATACAGCATATTGTCACTGCTAGGACAAAGCCTTGTATCTCTAAGACAGTAACTTTAGATCAGAAGGAGAAAAAAAATACCAAAATTTGAATGAAAGTTGATCAAACAGTGATACCAACCCTTCCCCACAATTCTATAACTCTTAACAAGTGGAGAATTTTCTGCATAATATGCATAGTATTTATAAATTCGCAAAAAAATAAAATAGATACATAGATTTGTACCTACAGCAGCAACATCACAAATGAATAGGTAACCCCTAAATTAAACAGACTGCCAGTTATTGTTCATGATAGCTTTCTGTAATCAACCCTTTGTAGCCCCTTATACCTCATTAATAACACTGACAGTGGAAATATCAATAATCAATGTGTTCTAAAAGCATTAATTATGTAAAAGCAATTCTGTAATTGAACTATTGAGAATTTGGTCTGAATTTGGATTAGCCAATCAGAAAGCTTGCCAGTAGTGTCCAAACGGTAAACACAAGAGATTTCAGTTTCTCGGTCCAGAGTGTGAACACAGGCTCAAAAACTCTGACCTGCGTACAGTTTTTCATTAAGTGAAATAATGACTTGCCTGCTGCCCCTCCAAGGGCTTTTCCAAGAGTGGAGTTGACGATGTGCACTCTGTCCATCACCCCTAGAAGTTCATCAGTGCCTCTAAATGAAAACACAGTAAAACATTCTTCTCTCAGTAACTTTATGTTTAACAGAATTTAGCTCAATACAGACATTGACACACTTCTTTAAAACCTGTAATAAAGGCCACACTATTTTGCAAAAGCACAAAAGAAAACTACCACATAAAACACCCATGTATTGACTTACTAGTGCAATGAGGTCAAGACAGTGTCACAACAGCAAATATCAAATTAAGTTACCTCATCTTACAATGAAACCTACAGTTAAGGAAAACAAGTATTCAATATATTTTTATATATATACCAACTAACAATGTACACACAATTACTTTTTGACCATATTCATGAACATTAACAAAGTCATGGTTGTTAGAGTGAATGTATTTTCTGAGACACACTATTTCTACTCACCGACCACGAGAACCCAAGAAGCCTGTAGCGTGGCACTCATCAATAAAGACCAAGGCTCCATACTGCTCAGCAAGGTCACAGATGCCCACCAGAGGGGCAACATCCCCGTCCATAGAAAATACTCCATCCGTCACCACCAGTCTCAGGCGAGATGACTATGGGTGGAAGGTAAGGCAGATATTAGATGTTGGTATGTAGGATACAGCTGAAATGACCACTAGTTTCTTCACTCATTCTGCTGCACACAGAGACTGTGCATTATATATATATTATTCTTAGAGTAGCAACTATTTCCTGGCCATACACTGAGAACCAGATGTAAACTGCTAATCCAATCCAGATGCAAATCCAATGAATCCACAAAAGTGATCACGAATGCTTTTGAGTGTCTGCAGCCAGTTTCTTCAAACTAGCTTAGGTCCACTTACATGCTGTTAGCCAATACAGACACAATTACATGTATCTACCTGAGACTCTTTCAGCTTTTCTTCCAAATCATTCAGGTCCATGTGTTTGTAGCGGAATCGTTTGGCACGGCACAGTCTTATTCCATCAATGATTGACGCATGGTTCAATTCATCAGACAGCACAGCATCATCTGGTCCCAACAGAACCTGTGGCAACGACATGAAGAGGCTGTTTTTTCTCAGTAAATCATTGTTTACAGAACAGTTTAATCACAGGCATAATATACAATGACAAATCTAGAACTGTAGGATTACCTGATCATATCATTATTTTACCTAAAACATTAAAAGTATGAGACAATGGCAAGAGTGCTTGAAATACCTCAAAGAGACCAGCATTAGCATCAAAGCAGCTGGCATACAGGATGCAGTCCTCTCTTTCATGGAACTGAGCAAGCTTCTGCTCTAGATTTTTGTGGAGGTCCTAAGGATAAATGTGTATTTTAACCACACACACACACACAAATAATTAAAATCACCCACAAAATTGCAGTCATTACTGTGTATTATTGTGCACTCTAATGTTTTAGGATTTTCTCTCATTTTACCTGTGTTCCACAAATGAACCTGACAGAACTCAGCCCAGCTCCGTACTTCTGGAGCGCCTCTATTCCAGCCTGAATAACATCTGGATGACTGGACAGGCCCAAGTAGTTGTTGGCACAGAAGTTCAGCATATCTAAAGTGTAGATATACAAAAAAACCCACACCACAACAGTTAAAGAACCACAACTTACTACACTGGCCTGGGCACTCTAGAAAATTTCAGAGCCATGAGAGTGCTGAGCTACTGCTTTGTTAGGAGTGCCTTTGCAATACTGCTGACACAAAAACTAGAAAAGGGGAAGCAACAGGTTACAAAGAACCTGCAGCTTACATGAAAATTGACTAAAGCTGGCTCACTTCCACAAACCCCAGAATTACATCACATTTACTTGAATAAAACGATGCAACGTATTTTTCTAACCGACGTCAGTATTCCTAACCCTAATAGGATCCAGTACAAACAAATGCTGGTTTAAGCGTACCGGAAGAGATAAACAGATACATACACAGAGCTGGAAATAAAGAGCTTAACTTCGAAGGTAGAAACTTGACTTCTCAGCAGTTTTAGCGAAGAGTGCAGCAAACGCTAAACACAAAACAGCTCCTCCGCACATTAACTGAAGGTATGGCAGGAAGTTATCTCAAAATATATGTGCGGAAAAAGTATTGGGACGC
Organism: Brachypetersius altus; assembly: GCA_037974465.1. Taxonomy (NCBI): domain Eukaryota; kingdom Metazoa; phylum Chordata; class Actinopteri; order Characiformes; family Alestidae; genus Brachypetersius; species Brachypetersius altus. Next base: position 9,704,118 of record JBBPDB010000028.1, on the reverse strand, counting down.
CCGACCATTACACCAAGAGGGACTTTAATAACTTCGCATTAAAACTCATAAAGCCTTCTTTGGCATTGAGTTGGTACACTAACAGCTCTAACAGCTTCCACTCTTCTTTCGGAGTGTTTCTGTGGGACATTTGTGCCCATGATTAAGATGTCCTAATACTTAAGAGGTCCCAATACTTTTGTCCATGTAGTGTAAATCGCCAGGCTTACCTCCTCGACTGCCGTCCACGTTGATGTGAGCTCCCTGCTTGGAGGTGATCACTCTTTCGCCTTTCCAGGTTCCTGCAGCGCGGATTGTGTCCAGCTCGTTCTCCAGCACGGAGCGCGCCTGGGCGAGGGAGCCATGCGGCCGCCCGGAGACCAGCCCGGGGGCATGCAGGACTCTCAGAGGAAGATTCAACCGACGAACTACTGACCGAAGTGACATGGCGGTTCTGCTGTGAACTCAAAACTGATCTGGACACGGAGCAAGGCCAGCAGAAACTGGTGACGTTGACAGGGGAGGTGGAGGCTCGACCACGTGGTCCAGCAAAATGGGCGTGAGCAAATCCACCAATCAAGTACGCGCTCGCCTGTGTGTGCCCACGTGCCTCGGTGTGTGTGTGTGTGTGTGTGTGTGTGTGTGTGTGTGTGTGTGAGAGTCATTTGTAATGTTTGTGTATGTATGAGTGAGCATGTGCGCGCTCGCGTGTGTGTGCTTGTACAGATGCGGTTGAAAGTAAGGACAATTCTATATTTTCCCCTGAAAACTAAAAGAGTTACTGTTACTGTTAGGATTAACTGTGGAGTTAGTCAGTGCAGCCTTATGAGCAATAGGACGTCCTCACAGATACACATTGTGTGTGTAGGGCTATGAAGGTTGTGCAAAGAACAGTTAAGGGGCAGGGGGACATGTATACACCCTTCTAGCCTCTAACTGTAAATATATCATCTGCTGCTATTTTCATCTGTTGTTATTTTATCCCTGAGCAAAGTATCTTCCCCACACACCGCTCCCCAGGCTCCCCCGTTGGTGGCTGCCCACTGCTTCTCTTGGTGAATTGGTTAAATGCAGAGAAAGAATGTTGCATTGTTCACACTGTGCTGTGTTCACATGTGACTATAATGTCTTATCTTTTATTCTTCTTTGTTGCACAGAACATGCTAAGGACACAGGAAATTCCCTTATTAATAACTTTTTCTTATTTTATCTAATCTCATCCCATTAAACCCTCATATTCGTGCCTGGAAGAATTTGGTTGTTTGATCTTAAGAATCCCTAAAATTGACACATAAATGGGGATTTAGCTTTATGGCTTGGACTCGTGTCATGCACACAATGACTTGAGACTCTTTGGCTTTTTGAAGAGCAGGTGTGTGGTAACATTCTGCTTCCTCTAAAGCAGACGATTCACATTGCAACCTTGTGTGACGCTTCCACTTGTGGGCTAAAGGAGACATTCACAGCATCTGCTGTACCAACATGATGGAACACAATTCTCAGCCTTGTGGAGACAATCACTTACCCCAAAGTCTAAAACCTCTCATGGAACCCCGAGGACATAAAGGCTTGTGGTTTTCTACCAGAAAATGTATTAAATCGAAAGAATTTGTTGAAATTTCTTCAAGTAACAGACCTTCCACAATGGGAGAAAATGGTGGCTCTCTGTTTACTGAAAACACAACTGTTACGTGGACCCCTCCTGGTATGATGTGAGTGACTGAGAGCACCACTGAAGTCGTCAGGCTTTTGACTTTTATTCAGGTTTCAAACAAAACTGGCTCGA
>JBBPDB010000028.1:9648950-9702253 GCA_037974465.1 Brachypetersius altus | reverse complement strand
TCAACAATAATGCATGTTAATTTAGTCTTAGTCAGCATTTTTGGACTCTGTTGCAGTCTCGTCATCGTCTCGTCTTAGTCATGGGAAAAAAAAGGTCGTTGACGAACATATTTCGTCTCGTCTCGTCTGACGAAATTAACACTATTTTATCCAAAGCTATAAAGCGATTCCATTCCTTAACTACAGGGGGCAGTCTCTCCCTGGGGTTAAGGGTCTTGCTCAGGGACCCAGTGGTGGTATGCTGAAAGCAGGATTCGAACCTATGACCTCTTGGTCCAGAGGCAAGTATCCTACCCACTGAGCCGCCACCAGTGTGATTTTAATAGAAATAAAGTGCATTATATAAAATGCAATAGTGAAAATGAAGGTTGGGGACTGCTGTGTTAAAGGTGTTGATCTCTTCAGGCTTCAAACTGTCTTAAAGTCTGGCAGCGCCTCTCTGTTCTACAGCTTAGCCCTGATCCAGTAAAAGCGTGGCCGCCTTGGTAAAGTAATCACTGCAGTAAAATTACAGCCAAAAGCTGCACAAAAATAAAGACTATTGTGTGTGCTATTCTTCTGTTTTAGTTGCATATTAAAAAATAATCATAATCTCTAAAGCACCACTGACACTAACAGAATGGAAATAAACACAAAACTGTAATTGATTAAAATGTAACTAGGAAAAATCTAAATGCTTTTTATACTTCAGCTAATAGCATTAGCACTGAAAGTACAAACTGTAGCAACATGTTTTATAATCATAAGCAAGCAATGCAGTAAAAAAAGTGTAGTTGTTTAAGATAACAGGTCAAAGACCACAGTCATAAGATCACAGTCATAGAATAGAGGCATTTAAGGTTCCTCAGTTCATAATAACCACCTTTAAGCCAAGAGCCAGTGAGAAAATCGCAGTTATAGAGTGACCCACATGTCCCTTTAGCACAGTCAGCTGTGGACTGAAGCTGCTACAGTAGATTAGCAATAGAGTAACTTATAGATGTGACTGTTAATAAACTAAATAAAAAATTTTTGTATTTAAATTACTGCTAGAATCTGACAAATATTCACTCTGTTTGTACAAGTCACTCATTTAAACCCTTCTCTGATGTGTTTGATGTATATAATCCTGTTATGTCTCTTAGATCTGCAGGCACTGCTCAACTAGTGACGAAAAAAAAAAACTAAACTAAAAACACGATGAAATGGCATTTTATCAATATACTGCCAATCAGTATCACATCTGCACCAACTGTAGCTTTAAAAACTTCTAAAATCCTTAAAATTCTCTTCTGTCTTCTTTTAAAACCTTGGGACTCCCAGTCCTAGACTATTGTTCATTCTTATGCCCACCATGAACCGGGAGAAACAGTGTTTGGTTTCACCATGTGTGGTTGAAATGACAAACACCTACCATGACTTCTATGCCTGTTCACACAGGAAAAAATGATCTAATCTACTTTAATATCTGTCTGGCTGGGAGTAAGTAAACCCTGTAAGGCTAAACCCATGATCTTCAGTTCAAGTCAGTGTTGAGTCACCTAAGAGAAGAGCAGTTTTGAAGTTCGGTAATTAGTGTTGCCATCACAGATCAAAGCCAGCTGTGGAATCATGTCTGCTTTTATGGAAATCTAGCCCTCTGACACAGACAGATAAATCAAACAACTGCCTTCTTAAAGTGGTGAAACGATCACAAAAAATATGAACTAAACACGCCACGTTGTTTGGTGTAAAACAGAGGTTAGGCAGTGATCAGCGGGCTCCGAGCAGCTGGTTCCGAGTGAACTGACCGCTTAAACATTATACAAACATTACTTAAACTTTTAAAGACAAAATACATTTTGAGGCTAAACCAAACAATGCTAGAGGAACAGAGGAAAACATATGACTTGTATCTTATGGCTGATTTGTTTGGAACAGGGTAAATAGCATCTATATTCCCTCCTGAATGATCATTGGTCATTCACATTAGTTGCTGAATTTGGACTAGCTTTTGGTGGTCGTTAAGTTGAGTGGGTATAATCCAACTGCAGGAAATATGATCAAATATAGTAATCTAGTAACATTTAAACACATCCGATTGTATAATTTGAAGCATTTTTAAGCAGCTTAAGCAGTTCTTGAGATGTTGAAATATGTTGAAGTGTCCCCTGTGTAAGAAATTTAAGTAAATATGGACTACGTTCAGATATTGCCAAAGGATGTATCGAATTTTCCGATTCGAGGTTGAGTCTAGTGAAACACTAGCATTGATGTTCTTCACTAGGTGATGCTACTCCACAAATGTAGGGTCATGTGGCCCCAGAGGCCAACTTGCCACCCGCCTATAGTGAAAAACTGTGCTGTTGTGTTATGGTAAAGAAAAAATGTCTATTTTTATAGTGTAAATCCTAAATATGCCAGAATCCCAAATCTGCTCCCAGAACACTTTAATGCCATTTTAAACTCAGTTTAACGCATTAACCTTAAAGAAAATCTAAAGGTAAACCCGTATTCGAATTTAAATTGCCCGCCGAGATTTGCAACTTGGAAGGTTGCAGGACAAAAGTTTACACCCGGATCGCATTTAAAGACGGACGCGGATCTGTATGCGCTCTGGCTCGTGGTTTTCGGGGAATAAAACCCGAAATACAAATGAGGGAAAGGTCTCCTGGAGATCGACCGAACTGTGGAGTTTGTATTGTCTGAGGGCTTTCCCTGCCGAGATAAGCAACTTGGACACCGCGTATTGGGACACCGCGGCGAGGTGAATGGGTCCCCTTGTGTGAAAACATCCAGAAAAAATATATTGCCACAAAAAAAGAAAAGAAAGGCGGAGGATAATTGCAGTTTCCGCGTTATTGTGGGGATTTCCGTGTAAAACTAAGTTTGGTTCTCAAAAAAAATCTGCGTGTGACTGAAGCCGCAACTCCTGATCCGTGTCAAACTGGGGGGATTAGTGTATATTCAACAGCCATACAATAAAAAATAACGCTAACACTTTATTTGAATGGTCCACTGTAGATGCACATTAATATTCAACTAAAACCTTAACCTCTTAACTCTTTATTTCTTACCTAATTCTAATGCTGATATCATCCACTGATAATCCACTGAGATTCATTGCACCGTTTAACAATTACACAACTGTAGTCTCTAGGGGACTAATCAAATAATACTTGAATGAATTTCCACTGAGCAAGAAGTACACAGAGGACATCTGTGTTATGGCCAGTCTTTGGAAATAAAGTTGTACAACATACATTTAGCATGGAAAGTACTGTCTGTGTTTCATAATTCAGTTGAAATGTAACTATATAACAGACATCTACTTTAAGAAAGACCAGCAGCATTGTATTATGTGAGCTGAGATGGTTTTACAACTTTGTGGTAAGAGTGGAATAAACATACAGTCTGTGTCCAACAGACACTAAATATGGAGACCATGCACAGAGCACTCCAAACAAACAGCTGTGAGGCTGGCCACGTGGACAGGTCTGAGGAAAGGTTTCATCCCTTTAAAGACAAACATGCTCAGAGGAAAGTCTAATCTGAGCTTGCTTTAGTTCAAAACTGTTTGATACATGTAGCAAGAACTCTTAACCACAAACCAGCTCAGCATCTTTGAACAGGCTGCTTTATTTAAATCTGCAGCTGTTTAGCATTTCAGTACGACCTGTCCACTCAGCATATTATAAGGAGGCCTATCTCAGTGTGTGTCCTGCAAAAAGAACACGAGGCTACAGAGTGTAATGGGAGCTTACAGAGCAGAGCGATAGAGTGGAAACCTCAGTGTTCTATAAATGGCCCAAAACAGCAGGGAGACACACCCTTAGCTCCACACTTCTCTCTCTCCTCAGTCGCTCACCACCAGGGCTGACAGCTGGACTCCTGATTTACTCTGTAGTGGTCCTTCATTTATTTTATATTACCAAAACTAAACAAATGTGCTATAAATGATACCCTGAAACTGTCTGGAACTGCATTTTCCAAGTAAGCTGGGTTTTCTATCAGATCAAATCAGCCCATGTATAAATTGATTTTTAAAAGAATTGGCCCATTCATTATGTTTCTTTAAAAAAAGCAAGCAATATTTATTTCACATGTACAATATCACTTATAAATATAATAAAATACTTAACATATCTAACATTGATGTAATACTGTTTTTCTGGGGGCAAGGGGGAACAACATCTGTATGGGACACAATGTTCATTAGCAACAGCTAATACAGTATAATAGATAGAAATAAGACATCAAATCTGTTTCCAGGTTACCAGTGAGGATATCCACTGGAAATACTCTGCTTGTACTAGATTATTACATTTAAAAACACTGTTTAAAACAATGAGGCTTTGGTTAATATTTAATAAAGAATATAAAAGTTATTATTCATCAATATTCAACATATTTGGTGTATAGATTCTGCATGAGTACTTTAAGTATAGGGTTTGAGATCCTAAAGGCTACAAGGGCCAGTCCTTTCCTTCCCAATACAAACCACGCTGAAGCTGAAATAGCCCAGAGACCGGAGAGTCCTTACCACAGCTATTTTGCAACAAACCTGAACCACACTACATTTCATGCAGATGACAGCTGGATAAAAAATGACATTCAAATAAAAACTGTAGTAAACATTGGTTTAAAAAGTCATTTGGTATCCGTGTTTGCATCCAAAAGAGACAAGACTGCAGCTTTGGCAGTGCAGAGGGGGTCCAAACCAGAACCCAGCTGTTGAGAGGAGAATTTTGTAGATTTGACTAATTGCTTCAATAGTCAGAATTGGACAGTCTCCCAATAGCAACATTTCAAAATATTTTTAAATTAATGAGAGCATCATTTCCTCTGGTTTAGAACCAAATGTTCTGAGGACTTCAGCCCAGCAGCATAAAATAAAATGGCATGTTGGGAGGTTGGTTTAAGCTGAATCCCACAGCTGTCTTTTTCAGGCCTTCACTGCTTTAGCATCTGGTGATGGAGGTCCTGCCACCGCTCCTGCCTTCGGTTTTGGCCACCAGCAATCTGAGAGAATCTCCTGACGTCCGGATAATCTCCCTACCACTGTGACAGACAGAGAGGCAAGCAGAGTACGGGAGGGTTATGTTGGTCTGGACTGCGGTAACTGAGCTACAGTGCCAAGAACGCCCACAAAATCTCATCTGTGTAACCCCAGACATCCTCCTTTAAGCTTTTATCTGGACACAGGGACAAGCCAGAATGATGTGGCTGGCTACAGGTTTTATTGTTCATTTGCTTTAAACATTTATCTCAAAGCTTTATGGCCAATACAAGTACCACTTTATATTAACATACCAACCCAACAAAGCCTATTTATGGTGATGGTGTGTGTTACTGGTATTGCTACTATTGTGTGAAGTAGTGTATTAGCGGCCTGAGACATTATACTTACCTATGATAGTCCATGCCCACAAGACTGACTCCATTCACAGCCAGGATGCGATCACCCAGTCTGAGCCTCTGGCACTGAGCAGCAGGTGAGTTTGGCACCACTGACTTTACGTAGATGCCACTCATCCTCAGTGGAGTTTTCTATAGCCAGAAAACAAGAGCAAACAGTAAATAATAAAGGAGCTTCCAATACACCAGTAGTGTAATCCCATCTCATTTGCTTATGCTATTATGCCTTACTATATGACATACAAATTAAGATAAGTGCTACTGAGGACAAATGTGGTGAGTCATCTAAAGATAACATTTTTGTCCTTCAGTGATAAACCATGGGGTCATATGCAGTGCACCAACAGGATGTATTCATACTAACACATTGTCCATATGCTGTTTCATCCCAAATTGCTTCTGGGTAAAACAGGTTTACTTCACTTTCAGTCATGATCTCTATACACCCACCATTAATGACTGCAGTGGAGCCATGGTGAGACCAAAGCAAAGCCATTTACCACCTATTGAGCAATTTCCAGCAAAACCTTATGCCCCTCCCCCTACGCACATACCTCCATACCAAGTTCCCCAATCAGCAAACCTGCACATCTTAAACATCAAACACAGCAGGGGAGCTAAACAATGCCGCCTTTATTTTCTGCACACAACCACTATACTTGTCCAAACATGCAGGATTATTTTTAGGCATAACAGTTGCTGACTGGGCTACTTTTGAAGCCTGTCGGATCTCGGTCATGCAGGGAGCTCAGATTGCAACTTCAGACTCAGTTTGAAGTAATGGGTGTTACTAAAATTTCACTGCCTGCATAGTCACAATGCACCACTAAATGAACACATAAATCTAGATTTGGTCATTATGTTTCTGTCAAGCCGTTTATAAAATGTGTAGTTTAACTGAGGATGTGATGCCAATAAAGATGAAAAGTTTTTTTTTCCTGCGCTGACAGAGCTAGGCAAAGGTATTTTGTTTCACCTGTAACCAATTATTTTGGCCTGCACTTAATAAGACCCATCTTTGTGAAAGCACAACAAGCTTTAAATGTAAAGTATATATGGTAGGCAGAGTATGCTCATGTGAGCATAATAAGATTAAAGATTTATGAAGTTCTGTCACTCATAGTTCCACATCCATTAATAACATCTTATGACTAAAGTGCAGTCTTGTGACCCTTGCTTTCAACCAGTTGTATAGAAGTGAACCAAAACTTAACTATAAAGTTTGATTTAAGGCCACAGTGAAATCCGTCATAAAAAAAATAAATAAAAAAGAATGAAACACATATGCTGGCTGAAAACACAAAGTAGGATACACAGTAAAAAAAAAAAAAAGTTTACAACCACCGGGGGTCAGGGGGGATTATCCTCACCAGTCCATCCACCAGTGCCAGGCCAAGGCCATGTGGTCCCTTTGACAGCTCTATGGTGAACACTTCGTCTCGCTCATCATCATCTTCTTCCTCGTTTCTCTTGTCCCTTTGATCTGTAGTTCCCACAACACCATTTCCTACAGTCAAAACAAAAGCCACAGCTCACTGTCACACCACAGATTACTTGATACTGTTTGTCTGATAGACTTCAAATGATGCTTGCTTGGTGTTAAAGACTTAAAACAAAAATAAAACATAAATACACCATAAACACACAAGCATACCAACAACAGCACTTGGTGGTAACATCTTCAAGGTAAAGACTGTGGCTGAACCTTGAGATACACTATTTGGCTAAAAGTATACAGACACATCACAATCAAGAGTTTACACCAATCCATTGATGCTCTGTTGGTTTCCATGGTCTACTGCTTCATAGCTGAACTGTTTTTGCCACTAGATCCAACAATGCCACTTGGTCCAACAATAGCACTTAAAGCTGACTGGGGCATCTAGCAGGGCAAAAATGAACAACGGACTTGTGGCAAAGGTGGCATCCTATGACAGTATGACAGGACCATATTTAAAGACATTGAAAAAGACTGCCAATGTTCATGAGTACAGACTGCCTGGGTTTGTGCTTGATTTTATATACCTGGTGCCAATGGATGTGTCAGAAAGGGAATGTATAATGCAAAGACATATTCTGCTTTCTAAAACAAAGCAAAACGCTACAGTGCAGGGATTCTTAGCTCTTATTATCTGGTCTGCTCTATTGTGTATACATTGCAGGCAGTAAGGGTTAGATGATGTTTGTCACTGATTATGGAGTTCACATTTTCTGTAGTGCTTTAAGATCCTGTGCAAAAACACTGTTGTACCAAGATGCTCAGTATTCAATGAGGATGGACAACAGAATTCCCTGTGATAGCTGACCCTAGTCATGGGACATGTCTTTAGGCCCAGTCTCATTTCACACCTTGTCCCTTCCACTTAGCCCTACCTCTGTGTTTTGCATTGAAATAATAAACGAGTAAAGGAGAAATTTACTGATAGGCCTTGTGAATCACCAGCTTACAAATGTAAAGATTTATATTTCCCAATTGTATTTCATTTCAATTTATTATGGTCCCGTGGAAACCTGGTTAGTATCAGTGCTACAGAAAGTGGATGATCTCAGTTCCAAGGGGCAATGGGCCACTTGAAAACAAGTAGAGGGTAGAGGAAAATAAAAGGGTTAAGGTCATTAAATTAAGACTATTCTTATCTAATGTAAAGCTGCATGGTAAAAGTAAGTTGGTTGCCTGCACACTCTGGTTAACTTTAGTTTACAATGTCTTTGAAGCAACATGTTATATTCTTTTAGAAGTATCAACAAATATAACTGGACTGATCCGCAGTTTGTAGTCCATTTAAATAAAATTCTATGCAATAAGTCACAAATGATAAGGTTAACCAAATAATTAACAGAAAGTCTGTGTTGTTTTTAAAGACAGATGCCAGTTTTGGAATTTTCAGTCACATGTATAAACATTTTTGTTCTGGGCTTGAGTGTGCCATTTCTCTGCATAGTCTCTTTTGATGTTACTCCCCCATTACAACAGCAATAGTAACACCCCCACCCCCACCCCCTAAAACCATTCGCACCCCGGCCCAGCACCCCGAACAATGCCAGTCCCGATTAAGATTCCACCCAGCAACCCAACTGTAAATTCCCATGACGCTTTATCCACCGTTCTTTTCTCTCCTGACATCACCACTTCGCTGTAATTCTTGCTCCAGATTATAGGATTAGCCTGGCTACCAAAATAGCGTGATGTGTTAGCAAGGAAAACTAGTTTGGTTTTAACGAGAATCTCTTTGACTGGAGTATGAGAATCCAGAGCCGAGATACACAGAGAGCTGTCAAAAGTAAAAGTTGGCTTATTTTGTATCCATTCTGTTGTTCATTTGTGGTAGACAATGCCGTTTTTTCCAATAAACTATTACAAGGGAGATGCCATGAGGTTCAATGAATTGAAGCAATAATCCGTCGTGAAAGGACACAGCCCCATGCCTTTTTCAAGGGGGGCTTAAAGCTTTAATTACCCTATGACCATATGTAAAGGTTAACCCCCTGGTCATGTGCTGAACATGCAACAGCACTGGGGGAAACCTCTCATTGTTACCACCTAAAGTTCCCACGTAAAAGTGGAACTCTAGCTATATGTTTAATGTATCTGAATAGAAACATAAAAAGAGGCAAATGTACCTGATATGTTTCACATGGCAAAATGTCAGGGAAATCTACACTGTTTATCATTCTTTAAAAGTGACAAAATGCAAGAGTTCATTGTGGTGGGAGTTTGGCCTGTGGGGAGAGGAGTTAACTGGGCTCTCCTCATGCTTTCTCCCTCCTCCAGCAAAATAACAAATCAGGGCCAGAACATACAAAGCACAACTTTCACATTCACATCCACCCTGCTGCCCCCCCATGACCTTAGCGCTTAGGCTTTTAAAAACAATAGACCTGAGGAGGAAACAGCTCATCCTTTGAACCTGGGGAACACCCCACAGGGTGACCATGCCCGAGACCTTCTCTTCGCTCAAAAGGAAAATGAAAAGAGCTGTAGGGGGAGTGGGAGATTTGTTGCTACAGGTCGTTCTTATTAACGGTTAACCCTGCAGAGGTCTGAGTTCAACTCCTTTTCACAATAGTTATCCGTGGTAATCACATCGCAAAAGCTACGAGCCACCAGTGTAAGAAATCATTGTGGCAGTTTTACAGATTTCTGGAGCAGTTATTGGGACTTTTGATCAGGACTTGGTGGAGATGCAAGTCATGTGTTTTGTGTCTATTGCTACTATGTTCAAAATCAATCAGAGGAGCGCATACCTTTCTTGTCCTGCTGGTTTGACTGATGTGTTGCCTCCTGCTGCATACTGGACTCTAACTCAACCGGCTCAAGGCCTTGGGGTGTGTTGGGTGGGGTGAGAAGACAGGAGGGGTCCAGGGCCAGGCTCTTGTGGTAGCCCAGGTCTGTTTCCCCTGGCAGGTTGCTCTGAAGTTCCAGGTTCTTCAGCTTTTGGGCCAACACTGCTTCACATGAACTCAAGTTACCATGAGACCCCCTGACATGAGGGGGTGATGCAGGCAAGCATGCTTGTTCCTCTGCCTCAGAGCCAAGAAGAACAGTTGGATCAGGGGTTACGCAAGGTGCATGGCTCTCAGTTTTTTTGCCATATGGGAAAGAGAATGAGTGTGTATCTTCCAGGTCACTGCCGGCGTCCTGATTGTAATAAACATGCAAGAAAAGTACATTCAGTACAAAGATCTAGAACCAATATCTATCACCAAATCTACACACATGAAAGCAGTTAAATAGGTTTACAGAGTTAGCTAAGTACCTGGGGAGGTTGTAGTTCATTTTGTGTGTGGCTGATTGGAATGGTATGTATGAACTCTTGCAGGTGTTGAAGCTGGTAGAAGAAACTGGACTCTGTGATAGGCTTCCCAAGCTCCAAGTAAAAGGTTTTGTTGGGCAGGATGAGTGGAGGATGGTTGTCAAAACTCTCCAGGATTTCAGCTAGAAGGAAAGATTAGCTACACATAAGCATGTAAACAGGACATCTGTTTACATCTACTCAAAAATAATAAAAGGTACCATGATTATGAGAACAGAAAGTGTGAAATTATGCCTTGTGAAATACATTAATATTGTAATCTCTACTACAGGATACCAACAAACATAACACCTATTATTTACAGGGATAGTTCAGTGTGCTATTGACTCACATGTTCTGAGAGCAGCTTCAACTTCCTCTGGGGAGGGGGTCCAGCAAGACGGACAGGTCCTGCCTGCGTTGTATTCTCTCAGCATGTGATGAAGCTGTGCTGGATTAAGGTGTGTGAATTCGTCTCTAAGAGATGGCCAAGAGGCCTGCACAAGGACACAAAGTAAACAATAAGATATGAGTTAAGAAATGACTAAAACCGGTTTTATAACCAGCACACAAAGCCTACAGTACACACCAAATAAACCAACCAACACAACCCTCCACAATCATGAGGGGGGATGAGAGGAAATACACACAATACAAACAGACACAAAAGCTATTTCAGAGAAAACAAAACATAATTAAAATGTTCCATATAGCATGCCAAGCACCTTCAACAACAAAAGACAGCTTTCAACAAATGTTTATGTGCTCCCTTTTGTTAATGTATTGTGAATTAGGGCTGGCAAATTACAGTACTGGGAGAGAACAATTTTGTCCACAATACAGCCAGAATTGCCTGAAGTTCAAAATATCTTCCAATATGCCTGTAATCAACCAGTCACTCTTCTTGGGTCACATGACAAATTGCAGTTACAAATGCACACAAACCAAAATAAGGCCATGTAGACTGCCTTTAAGAGTGTTTAGAATGGGAGTGCTGTAGACACCAACACAAGTTCAAAATAAACAGATTGGGTGATGACAGGGTCACTTAATCAGAGAAAGAGAACCACTCTGGGAGGAACCTTTAAGTTGCCCCAACATGCCAGCTCATCAGCCAGAGGTCTCCTTAGAAAAACTCCCTCTTAATAACAGCTGTCTGCACAGCCAGGGAAGGCTGATATGAGGGAACTTAAAAGAGTTTCCAAAATACTTACATGTGTCTACAGTGAGATTATGACCAAATACTAACTTTTAGATGGTGCATCACATACTTGACAACATCCAGCAGCCAATGGATTGCCCAGTTAAGTTGCCCTTATTGTGCTGATCCAAGAGCACACTGCTGAATGTCTATATGAGCTACGGGAAAATTTCATCAATGCCAAAAACAGTGCTCTAACAGACAGAGCAAAGTTGGCCCAGAAATGACAGATATAAAAAAGCAGGAAAGCAAAAGTGTTTGAGCACACTGCTGGCTTTGACACAAACCACAAACTGTGCCCCAGTGCCATGGGTGGAACAGTTGAAACCAGCTTCCTAGCAACTGTTCCACACAATTGCTGCTAATGCTGATCAGAGCAAATCCAATTGTGCTCAAATGCAATACTCATGAACATTCAGCAACACAGTAAGACCACGGGTACGTCGTAGAAACAAACAGGTACCATGGCAATCTAGGAATCAGCAGATTTTCACTCAAAACACAAACATTAATGAGCAATTTTGTCTGATATATGTTGGAATTTGTTTGAATGCTTCTTCTGTATCTGTATCTAAATGTTACTGCATAATTATACACGACTCCTTGTGCTAAATAAGCAGTTGCCTTACTTTTAGCTTATTAAAATGTAAACTACTGGGTAAATGTGCTAGTGTGTTTAATTAGTCCACAAAGTGAGAGCTTTAGGTTAAAAAAAACAAAACAAAACCATAACACCAAACTATAACTTTTATTAAAAAAAAAAAAAAAGATAAATATATGCCAGAAATAGAAAAAGTTGCATGTTGAAAAAGCCCCAGGTACTGCTTATTCCTTCACTCAATTACTGCAAACAATTCTTGACTCAACTTGGACAGAAGAACCACTTGAATTCTTACTGCAACTTTTTGCTGATAAGGACATGTTTTAGCTGCTTTAGTGTCAGTCAGGGCATAAACGCTGACAAGTGAAATGATCAGGTGGTCATTACAAGTGTACACTGTAAAACACAAGGAAATACACGTATTACACAACACATTCAACATCACATGAGCTTATTTACAGCTCATGAGCTTATTTACAGTCCCTCCCTGCCTGAGTGAATGAGAGACAGAGAGGGCAGAAAAGGCCAGTGTCACTCCAGGTTGTGTTTAACTTTGATGAGTCAAAGCTCTCATATTTATACTCATTGAAAATGTACTAATGTGTACTAGCGGTAGTACAATGTGGTCAGCTGGTATAGAGGCCATTGATTTCCAAGTAATAGTCTTGTCACTTGTGGGCCATGTAGATCCCTGGAGAACAATGTGACAAGCCCTATAAATCTTTCATAGCACAGGATGTGTCCTGGTGAGACCTTGTAACTTTTGTATGTCCTTCTTAACATGACAATATTCTGTATTATGGTCTGTGCATTGCAAGGGCTGACAAGTAGGCATGTAAACAAGATCTTTTGGGGGACTGTAGAGGAAGTGGCAGGATTAAGGAAGGATTAACTACTTCAGTAACACTATTACAACTCAGGTGTCAAGGCCACAGTTTATGTCCTCCTCACAGTGTTCTTCCTTGAACAAAGAAACTATGATGAATAAACTAATTTGTCAATGTTCAATTACATCACCTATGACATCCTGATGCAAGTCCTCACAGGGAACTACACAAACTACATGCCACAGCATGCCTGCTGGAGTTTCGCTCAGATGACGTCAACTTAAACAGATTGTAGGCTCTTAGTTTTGGCACTTTCAGTATGCCGTATAAATGATTCATCCCACAGTGAACAGAGAGTGCAGAAAAGAGCTCAGAAGGAAATAATTATGTATGGACTTTGTTATCAGATTAACTAAATTGCTCTGTCACATTAGAGTGAACTTGACACTGTTTAAGTCAGGTCCTTTGTTGGTGCAACAGGTTTAGTCAACGCTGCCCGAGGCATGAGGTCATTTCTGTGTTCATGAAACGCCTCAAGGACTTTACAATAGTTTGCTTAAGATTATAAAACAACTTCTACCTTGGTTCCTACAGCCACATCGGTACATGACAGACTGAAACATGGTTTCCTACTTTACTGTAATAAATACCCCATTCATAAACAGCTTCTAAAAACCAGACAGATAGGTCTGTCAGGTGATTGAAGACAACAGATGTATTTGCTGTGTGCAAATACTAAAGTGCACAGATTAGCATAACCAGTTTTCATTTGAGGGAAGTTGCTAAAGGCGTACAGCTGGATTACCTGTAGTAAAGTCTCCTTAGGGGTGGCCAGCAGGTTGACTGCTGATGAGAGTTTCTGGAAAAATTCAGCAGCCAGGTCACCTAATCCAATACTGTGAGTCCAATCCATCAGCAAATCTAGGTTTGCCCGAATCTGTACCCCTCTTGACCACTGGTAAAATCCTCCTCCAGAACCTGGAAAAAGATATATTAAAGGTAGTCGGTTTCTTAATTCCAATTTTTACATTTTATTTACTTCAAATTCAAAAATTGTGAAATAAGTAGGGATACTAAAACCTCTGGATAGCGATCTATTTCATGAAGAACTATATTATGATTTAGAATATTATTTATTAGTCAGTCGTTTAACTAGTCAGTAAAGGACAAAGAGTATAGAACAGCGCTGACCTCTTTCCATGAGTATATTGAAGATAGAGGCATTGGTGAAGAAGAACAAATAAGCCAGAAGTTGTGAGGAGATGTCCGTGTGCACTTGGAAGGTGTTAAGCAGTTCCAGTGCCTCCTTCAAAACGTCCAGAATGTTGCTGACACCCACAGGCATATGCAGTTGTCCACTCTCAGAAAAAGGGTTGCTATCCAGCAGTCCTGGCAGGACAGCATACAAAGTCTGGACAGAGAGGAGAGGGTAAAGATTTACACAAATTACATAGTAAAGTAATATCTGCTCAGTACAAAAATGGTCAAAAAAATGAACACAAAATAATAAAGACATCTGCAAAGTGCAAACTGAATAACCATCAAAAAAGGGACAGGACTTGCATTAGTTTTGAGTTTTTAGAGAACTGGACAACAGTGGTCTCAGTAGTCCAGTGAGACACAATGGAGCAACTGCAGAGGCGCAGTTTTCCCTGAGTCCACAGGAAGCACTGGAAGACCAGACTTCCGGTCAGAGCTCAGATAAACGCCTGGGACTGGGCTATGGAGAACATCTCAGCTGTGACAGTCCAGTGCGATTACTTATAAAAGGGAGCTTTGGGAAATGACTAAATAAGATACAACCATAACAACACTTTCATGTCTCATCTCATTGATTACTGCATTCCTCACTGAACATCTAACTGTCAAGATAACAGTAACAAAGATGATCTCAAATACACAGGAACTGGATGTTTTATCCTATAGTAGGAAGAGTATTAAACACTATGCAGACCTCAAATTTCAGGAAGAGGAAGATCTCAAAGTACACAGGAAATAAAAGGATGTTCTGTGTTTAAACACATGGCTATAGTACACTGTGATCCAACCTGTAGCAAGACCCATGAGTAAGAACTGTCCCTGAGAACTTCAGACATTTCAGATTGTTATCCAACATGTTAACATTTAAGAGCAGTCTCTACTGAGGAAAGAGAAAGGGAAACGGCTTGAAAAGTACCTTAAATATTGCACTGTTTACAGTATACTAATTATATATTTGCGGTCAAAACTCCATCTAAACCAATCTATCAACAGATTTGCATTCCAACTTATGGTATTTAGATAAAATGTTTTTATCCAGCACACCTTAGTGAAGAGCTTTCTAGGCATTCTTGGGTCTCTTCACACTCATTGCACTGAAGGCATCAGAGGTCAATGAGTAATCCATTCTGGACAAAAGGTCCCAACCCACATTACTTCTCATTCGCTGACACATTCCTTTGCCTTTGTCCAACCTCATGACATCATTACACTGGTCACTCAGGTCCACATAGGGAGGGCATTACTAAGACAAGTCTCTCAAAGACTTGTGATGACTCTTGAGGCCATAAGTGATTCCACTATTGAAAACACAATAGACACACATTCTTTCCTTCAGATGGGACTCGAGGCTGACTTGGGTGGTAACATGTTCCCTTTTAGTAGGCATTAAAGGAGAAGTGAAAGCTGTACGCCTAAAATCCTCATAAGCATGTGATTTTTTTGAAATATGTTTTCAGTAAAAACAGTTTGATAAATCCCCCAACTTACATTTAAGGATAAAGAACTCTTTGAAAAAAAAAACACTGCCCTGATCTGCTACCTGTGAGACACTTCATTAGGTTGATACATATTCCAGGCCATATTTTTGTTTTGGGTGAAGTCAGTCAGCAGACATCAAAACTATGTGAGAACACAAAAGCATATGTCTTCTTGAGCCACACTGAAAACATCTTTTAAATCATCACACTAAGGATTCTACTAACCACAAACCCCTCAGTAATTTGCACTCTCCCCAGTGGATAACCGTGTCCTTTCTTCCATACTGGCTGTCTGGTGACGACAGCGGCTCTCTTCCTATGCAGGAAACAGACCACAGGCTCAGGGCACCATTCCGGCTACATTTAAAGGCTGCAGCTGCTTCCCCATGAACTGAACAGCAGGCAACTGCTGGGTCAGTTTGTCCTTCCTGCTCACTCCACCATGAGCCCTCTCCACCCTCTCTCCATGCTACACGGCTCACCACTCAGGACAGACCAGGTTGACGTGTTCGCTTACACATGTAATGGATATTTGAGAACAAAGGTACAAGCAGGGCTGTGAAGTAGTGTAGTTTCAATACAAATATCTCTGACATACTTTCAAAGCCATCTCCCTGGTTTCATTAACAAAGTCAATTTGTAACAGCTACCTACAGTGAAATATTACTGTTAATGTTAGTAATTTAACAAGAAGCAGCTGAACAAGTTTTGTCTTTTGGGTAAGTGGTTCTCAGTGGAGGTGTGGCTCCGGACTGTTTGCAAACCAGAATTGTGGGCCTCCAAGCAATAAATGCCATGAAGCTGGGAAATTTTCCTGATGCTTACAATTTAGTGAGCAATTAGGCAATAAACATTTACTAGACACAGTCCAAGGAAGTTAAGTTCTCAGAACTTGGTGTTTACACTCACATGTCCTGTTTCAGATATTCTACACTTATATCTACCCAGTACTGCTAAAAGTAACTCAGTAATGCAACAATGGGATCTTGATTAAATAATGTGTAATCAAATGCATACATGTGTAAGAATTTCAGGACTCCAGGACCCCAACTTGAAGGGAAGAGAGGGTTTGTACAAAGTTGTGCAAAATACTAAAACCCTGGGAAAAGGCAGGGCATTTGTTTTTGATCCCATGCAAGGAGAGAAGCAATTACACACACCCATTTCAAACAGCCATTGCAGAGCAAAACTTTATGTTTCCACTGCCTTGTTACGAAAAGAATGGTGTTTACACTCACATGTCCTGTTTCAGATATTCTACACACAGCAGACAGATCACTGTATGAAGTTTGCACATGGAGGCCTGTGGTGAATGCTCAAATAATTTGGCTATAGGTTTGTGATTTACTGAAGTTAAGCTAAAGCCTAAAATGTTTGTGATGCAGCGGAGCTTACTTTAGTAAGGTAATAGACAGTCTGCTGGAACGTAAACATGATGACTTCCTCTAGGACAGTCATAGCCTCTTCACTGGCAGTGCGTGTAGACAGGATCTGAAAATTTAATTCTACAGAAAGAAACAAGTACAAAAATCACACAAAACATTAAACTACAAATTCTGCCTACAGTTTACAAGCTGTACATGACCAAAGACTACACTGCTATAACACCACAAAGTGATTTAATTTTAAAAGATTTAAACACCTTCACTCTGAGTCTTCTCATCCTGCTGTGTAAACGGCAGAAGCAGGGGAACCTCATGCTGGATGAAGTGCAGCAACTCAATGGAGTTGGCCATCCACAGCACCAACGGCTGCAGACCTGGGATTAATTCAGCCATGCTTAGCAGAGGCAGAACTTCTGGTTCTGTCTTTATGTCCTCAGAGCCACTGCTAAACAAAAAACATTCATCACATATTCAGTATTCCAGTCAGACATATAATTGTGGGATTAAAGCAGTAAATTATACATACTGTACAAAAGCACTGAAATATTGAAAATGAGTACTTAATTTCCTTCTGTCTCACACTTGCTTATTTTCATACTTCATCCCATTCCTGTAACCGCGTCAGTATATTAACTCATTGCAGCATCATAGTAAACATATAAGGGAAGAGTGCTGTGGATAGCTGTATGGTTCAGTTTCAAATGCTTAATTTATCTCCCAGTCCACTGAGCTACAGTGAGAAGGGGAGAAAGGAAGGGGCCCTCTATTTGCAAAAACATTTTAACGCATTAAAGAAGCAACAAGCTTTTGTTTCTGTACTTATCTTTGATAACAAAAAAAAAACAAAAAACAAGCAAACAGAATCAAAGGACGTTCAAATCAATAAGTTAATTTTCCCCTTTGAGTGCTTCCTTTCTAGCTGTTAGTCTTTTCACCTTAACTTAAATGTGGAGGGAAATTATTTTAAATCAGTACCATGGCCAAACAGAATGTCTGAGAAAAAAAACCAAACAAAACATTTTTAAAGCCCAAGTTATTCCAAAAGTCAAAGCTGTAGTAGCTCTCTAATGGCTATCTGATTTATTTCTAAGACACTCCAGATTATATGACACTGCTCAAATATCTGGGTCCCAGCAGAATGTTTGGATATTTAACACTGTTTGAAGGTTGTAAGAAATTAAACTAGGTAGAAAAGAAAGATCCTCACGAATCTGGCTGAAGCGCTGCAAGCTCTTTAGTCCTCTCCTGCCAGGGAACAGAAGAATAAACATTCAGGATCACTTCTCTCAAAAAATGCCAAAGATTGTACACATGCCTTAATTATCCAAAACTTACAAGAAAAGGCTGTGATTTAAGTTGCACTTTCTAAATTCCTACTCACCCACATGGTGAGCTGGATCTGGTTGGCGATTTTCAACAATAGCTTGCGGAACTGCACAATATCAAAGTTGGCAGCTGAATGTTGGATGCATAGACAGAGCAAGAAGGCTGGAATAACTTTGGGCTCTTCTTCTTTTGGATCCACCAAGGTGAGGATCTTTTCGAGCACCTGGTCTTCTTGCTGAAGTTGGTAGTGAAAAGAGAGCACTCTGCCCTCAAGGTCCCTCCAAGCTGTTACTCTCCTGTGGGTCTTTGGCTTTCTTAACGAGGAACCACAAGTTTTACAGGGTACAGCTACAGCTGGGGGACACAGAGTGGTCATCCAGGAGGGCATGTGCTGGGCATCGGGGGCAGTGGGATCCTTAAACATAAAGAGGTAGTGCTGGCCCATGCCCACCAGGTCCCCAGGGAGAAGTTCAACCTCGCCTTTTAATGGAACACCGTTCCGGGTGACGGGGGCTCCGTGGAGAGGCTGCAGTAGGGTAAGAGTCCTCTTGCTGCCCTCAGGTTGGGGGC
Source organism: Brachypetersius altus (assembly GCA_037974465.1). Taxonomy (NCBI): domain Eukaryota; kingdom Metazoa; phylum Chordata; class Actinopteri; order Characiformes; family Alestidae; genus Brachypetersius; species Brachypetersius altus. Next base: position 9,683,436 of record JBBPDB010000028.1, on the reverse strand, counting down.
TAGGAGTGTCCAAGCGTCGCACACAGCAGTGCTGGGGCAGCACATCAGATGCATAAAGAAGGACATCTACCTTCAACTGCTCCGTATTCTCAGTGTGCTCACTGCAGCCAAACACACAAGTGTTCCCGCTCAACAGGTATATCACAAAGTCCTGCAAAGAACCAACAGAAGACTTAGCATAGCAGAAAACAATTTCATTTAAGATCAAATGAGATGAGTGAGGAGTGGTCACAATATTAATAGGCCAACAGAGCCCTCGTATATGGAGTTAATTTCTCCAATGGCTTATTTTTTGACTGCGACATCTATTAACCTATTTGGGTGATCTATTTATTTAAAAGAATAATTACTTTATAACCAGTATAACCAGTAAGGATAGACTTAAATCCATTTCGGGATGGACATTTAATTCAACAGCCATAATTGTGTGGAAAGTAACAGACTGCTATGCAATGATCCTTTGATCAAAAGGATAAAAAAATCCTTTTGGTATTTGCTGTAATGACTGCTTTATTACTGTGTTAATCTCTTAATTTAAATTTCATCTCTCTCGCTGGGCACTAACTATGTCAAATCATTTTGAGTATTTTATTTTACTTGTAACAAAAGATAAAAATAATAAATAACAAACCTTTCTCATTAACAAAGGAACATTAGGGGAACTGTGTCAGAAATCTTCTTGTATAGCAACAAGAATCTGCACTGATTACAGCTTTGCTTTCTTAATGTAAATACACATGGCAGAGCTCTACCTGCACAAATTACAGTACTGAGGATGACCACATCCCTCTGGAATTTTAATTCCTGCTTACAGTTTCATCAACCTTCAGATCGTAGTTGCACGCAGAACCAAAACAACCAGCAAGCGCTTTATTGCTTTCTCCATAAGGAAGGAACTATTGACATCAACTAGTGCTAAGACGAATCCAGTGTTACAGTTAGATAAATATTCTGTGGAAATCTTTTCAATCAGCGCTGTGTTAAAAAGTAACTCTGTCTGCCTTTGCTGCAGACCAGGCTGTCTGTTTCCCAGTGGAGCACACACCCCCACCCAGCTTCATGCACATACATTGGCACACCCACACAACACACTGCATACTCAGCAGCATTTACAATCAAGAACAAACAGCGCAGTGGTAGTTTCCTGCTTCTGGAAATGGCCTCGTCTAGGCCACAGACAATCATTCTGGCCTTCATTTAAAAATAAGCAGTTTGTTTCTGTAATAAATGAATAACCAGGAAAAAAAGATTACAGTATGTGTTTTATTGTCTCAGTTCGTGTAATGTGTATCTGTGTTCTGTTGTGGTGGGAACAAAACATGTTTGTCCACGTGCTTTGCATGTCTGCTTTCCCTCTCTGAAGCCTTTAAGCTGTTAGATCTCAGTGTGAGACAAAACATGTACAGTACGTTTCCTTTCACAAGTTCTGCCAGAAGACAGGGGTTCTTAGCAGTGGCAGTACTGATTCAAGCTGAGTTTCCCACCCATGAGTGACAGGTCAATCCCTGGAGGCCCAGAGATCACCAGTCTCCCTCATGGCTGCCTGTCTACCTCAATCCACTAATCCAGCTGGAAGCTCCCTCCCCCATCTGTGCTACATGTGCATGCCACACCACCGTGGTTGTCTCACACCTCCTAAGGATTCTCTTTACCAGATTAAACTTTGAAGTGCAATTAAAAGCTTTAATGTGGTTATAAAGGTTAACAAGGAGTAGATTTGCAGAGAGTTTACAGTGTTGTATAAGCTGATAGGAAACACCTACACTCAACTTGTGGAACTATTAATTAAAGCTAGGCAAATTAATTCCTATCTAGTGTAGGAGACAATCACAACCTGACGACCTCCTATGATGAAATTAGAAAACTAAGAGAAACTGCAACTATTATATACATATATTAGTAACAATAACATAAGGTAGTTATTAAGCTGTAGTCAAGATAGCCTTACTTGTCTGTTGCTGTAGCCCTGCAACAGAAGGAAATAGGGGAAATCAAAGGGCGGGTGGATGGAGTACTGTGTAGTGTTGTCATCACTGCTCTCTGTCTCTTCCTTTTCTGTGCCGAGACGGCGGGCTTCTGCGTCAGCCTCCGCCTCAGGGTCCTCCTGCAGCGCCCCTACTTTATGGACCTTGCCAACTTCTTTTCCCATGGCAGATATGTCCATGTCACTCAAGCTCCTCCAGATGCCAAGGCTGTCTATTTCTCCATCATTCCCATCCACAAAGAGTGAGGTCACCCGTGAACGCACTTTCTGCAGCTTTCGGACCTGGGCATTCAGACCTGATAAAAACAGGAGAGGTAAGGAATGGGAATATGATAGTCAAGAATTGAGTTGGTCAAGAACCCCTCCCATGCCCTAGGATGATAACCAGTGTATTATAGAGGACACAAATTATATGAAGAAATGTAAACTAAGGCAGAACACAAGACCCTTCATTCTTCAAGTTTCATTCTTAAATGCATTTTAATTACACTAAACTATAACCAATATTAGTGTTCAGTGAAGCTTGTTATACCTACTTACAAACGATTCAAGTTAAATTTAAGACAACCACACTCAACACTTTCAATAATAAGCTTTTTACATACTTCATAGTGTTTTTAGTAATACAGCTATCTGTTACCATGTCAGCATCTCCTATGTGATGACTGTGGTCTGATTCACTGTTGCAGTTGAGATGAAGAATGGGCAGGAAATTTAGAGAATAAGAGATGATCACTTCCATTTGATACCACCCATAACTGCATGGGACTGACGTAACGCAAAAAACATTCAACTTAGACCTGAAGCCATTAAGCACTGTGGAATGTTCAGAGGCCAAGCTTTCACGCCCAGCAGCTCCCTGGGCGTTATCAGCTGTGGAAGTGGGCGTCTGTCCACATTGTTTTGCACGGAGAAGGCAGTGGCAGGCCTGAGACTCCACTAGGGAACCCTGAGAAAGCTTACAGTCTGTGCCAAAGTCAACAGGGTCACACATTCTCCAGAGTGCAGGAAACAAGCTCAGATGGAAAGAAAAACGAGCGAGTGCTTAGACATGCTGTAGGTGCTAAAGCATGATGGGAAAGTGTAACAGATTATGGGACCGTTCTAATAAAACACATCTTCCCTTAAAAAAACCCCAAAAAACCCGAAAAATAAGTCACATTACCTGTAACCATACAAAACTTAATTTAGGCACATTACCTGCAGTAACTGTGTCTCTGTCTTTGGCACTACGCTCCTCAACACTAGTTCTTTTCTGGATCTCAAACCGTCTAGAGAACCCATCTTTGGGCTTCCAAAGGGACTGCAGTATGAGGGGCTTCTCATTGTCACCCACCACCCGAAGGCACTCTGTCTTCCACTGATGGTCCACTCCTGTCTGGCCAATAACATCACAGAGTACATATGCCTGTGGGTCTTCCTCTTCTAGGCAGTATCTGTAAAGCACCAGCAACATCAATTCACTGATTTGATTTTTAATTTAAAAAAAAAGAACTCTTTTAATCAGTCCAGCTAAGGCACCAGTATTCATCCCAATAACAGCTACAAATTGAAACATGTCCTTATCACAAAACAGATTATTTTTGAGTCAGTAAAAGGACAGGAAGGATAGACTCACCTCTCCAGGGCCTCTTTAACCAGCTCCTTTGCACAGGACCGAGTCGTAGCCAGCACACTCTTATAATTGGTCCCCTGGCAGATGTCACTGCCGAATATTTTTAGGATCCCTGGAGCAGAGAGCTGGCTGGACAGCTCAGACGGGTCGTCAGTGTCCGGTCGGTCTCCTGACAGGTGTCTGCCCCCCTGCCTCAGCCCACTGTCCCGCAAGAGAGGACTCCGGTTAAATACAGTCGCCAGCTTGTTGTTGTGGCGTCGAATCTTGCTTTTAGCTGGCTGCCTGACACCAGTGCTCTCCATTGATTGTGTGGTGATATCTGACGCGTTGGACCTGAGATAGATACAGTGCCAGTGAGAGGATAAACTTTAAGATGTGCCCCAGCTATGCTCATCCACACAGTGTCCATCTTCAGGACAATAAGGACAGTATCCTTTTAAAAGCATTCCATGGACACTGAAGCAAAGACAGATTCCTCATACCCATGAGTAGACCTTTTATGCTTGAAAGAGGATTTTGTTTTGCTGGCCAATAGTGAATGAAACTATATTAGATACTCGCTAGAGCAGACAGAACTTAGTTGACTGTGGATAAGGGCTCTCTTTGGGGGACAGAACTTGAATTATACATACCACATATGGTACTGAAATGTAAGTTTCTCTAAAACCAACAACACCAAACAATGAATATAAATAGAAGCTACGGCTGAGATAAGGTGTAACGTTACTACAGTGTAGTAACAGTTATTTCATTTAAGTAAGGTCAGACACACTTTTACCACTGAAATGTAACCTAAACAAGAACCCTTTTACTACTGAACAGTGACTTAAATGAGGACACCTTTACCACTGAAAGGTGATTTAAATTAACCCTTACTCTACCACTGAGAGGTGATTTGAATAAGGAAATTTTACCACTTAAATGTGAATTTAAATAAAGACACCTTTAGCACTGAAAAGTGATTTAAATAAGAGTGCGTTTACAACTGAAAGTTTATTTAAATTTGTGTACCTCAATGAAAGGTGACTTAAATAAGGGTTTTTTTTACCACTGAAAAGTGACTTACTGCAGAGATCCATTGCTGGGCTTTCTCCCCAACTTTGCCAGGCTTTTTTTGGGTGATCGGATCAATAATCCGACTGGAAAGCCGAGGGCTTGCTTGCTCAACTGGTTGCTTCGCTCTTCTGATATCATTTTGTTCACAAATGGGCAAAACTACTTTTTAAAAAAAATTCAGCAGCTGGTGAAGCCACAATATAGGGTTCGATATATCAAGCTGAGCACAGACCGCCCTTCTACGACTTAATGTCAATGTTATCTACATTATCTGTAAACAAAAAAGCAACTTTTAGAAGATTATCCAGATTGCAAGTCAGATTGAAGTGTCTTGATGCTCTTCTTCAGACTTCCTCTCCATGTCGACCGTTAGTTCTTCAACTTTCATCCTCGAGAATTTCTGGAGACGGTACATACACCACACCACACCACGGCAGAAATAATATCCCGCAACGACAAACAGTCCACAACCAAAACCAAGAGAAAGAGTTTAAATGTAAAGTAAATTTAAGTATTTTATCCGTGGATAGAGTTAATAGTTTCTCCTCGAGAGGAGCCGGTTTGTCCGTTGGTCTCGAGCTGCTGCGCGTGAGTGACTGTTTGAAAAGCAGCATGAGCAGCGGGATACGGCCATGACGTCACTCCGAAGGAGAGGGCCGGGTTTAGGGAAGTGTGAACGAATTTACACTGTGGACAAAAGTATTGGGACACATCCTCATTATTTAATTCAAGTGTTTCACTCATACACATTGCTACAGGTGTACAAAACCAAGCAGGGGCGCTTTGGTGGTTAGGGACTTGCCACTGCGATCAGAAAGTCGTCGGTTCGAATTACAGGACTGCTATTGGCACCACTGAGGTTCCCTTGAGCAAGATACCGTATCCACAAAGTGGTTCCCGGGCTGCCTACTGTTTCACTTGAATGGATAAAATGTAAATAAAGAATTTGACACTTTTTACACTGTGTGCTGTGGTGTGTTCACGCATGACTGTAAGGGGCCACTTGTACCAAGGCGTTTTGGACAACGCCATGCTTCCAACTTTGTGGACAGTTTGGGGAAGAACCTTTTCTATTCCAGCATGACGGTGCAACAGTGAGCAAAGCAAATTACACGAAAACATAGTTGGATGTGTGTGGAAGAACTTCACTAGCCCGCACAGAGCCCGGACCTCAACCCCATACAACACGTTTGGGATGAACTGTAACAGAAATTGCGAGCCAGGGCTTCTCGTCCAGCATCAGTGCCTGACCTCATAAATGCGCTACAGAATTAATGGGCACAAATTTCACACAAACGTTACAAAAGCTTGTGGAAAGCCTTCTGAAAAGAAGAATGAAAGCTGCTTTTAGCAGCAAAGGGAGAACAACTCCATTTTAAAGTCCATGTAGTTTAAACGCAATGTAATTAGTCCCTGTTGGTGTAATGGTAAGGCGTTCCAATACTTTTGTTCAAGTAGTGTAAACTCTTTGGATGAACGGTAACGTCAAACACAGTGGACGTATCGGTACAGAAAATATGACCATGATTGTATGATACGTAACATGACTAGTCTAGGATATGCTGACGGAAAAGGGAAGGGTGGAAAAGGATATCCCTTGACCGGAGTCAGGAGGGAGAAACTAAGAAAATAAAAACCAAAATCGTTAACATTAAAAAAAAAAAACAAAATAAAAAACTACTCATATTACTAGTGGAAAATAAGGACTAATAATTTATGACCTTAACCATTTCGTACCCACCTCCAAAGCATTTATTTGCTTTGGTCACGTTTAGAGTACGCCATCTAGTGGCCATACCAGGTAATTGACAATTTAGACGTGGAGGGAAAAGTCCAACTTAATACAAGAACTGAAACAAATGACATAGTGATCAGGGATTAGAAAATTGTGGGTTCATGTCCCAGGACTACTAGTGGCACCCGAGGTACCGTTCCCATACAATGCTCCCAGTGTACTGCACTGGAGATTGCCCACGGCCTCACTTGTTAAATACAGAGAAAGAATTATTCACACTGTGCTGTTTTCACACATGACTATAAGGAGCCACTTTACCCACATGGACAAATGTACAGATGTGCTCACACTTATGCAATTCCTGAATGCATATATGGTGCTTCTGTGTACTATTGCAGATACTTAATTACTGAGACCCTCTACTGTTCCAGATTTATTACATTACCTGCACTTTATTTAGTATTACCTGCCCTGTTGTATTTTTCTTTGTCACTGCTGCTACAAGACAACAGAGCTCTTACTCATAATGCAGGAGTGTCAAAAAAGGCCAACGTGGCTGCAAATCTGAACACTAAAAACTGTTGGAAGATCAAATGGAATCAATGCGCTTTTGACTGTTTAGAACAAAAACTGCAGCCACACTCAACCTTTGGGGATATGCCTGACATAATGCATACATCAAAACATACACATCCATATTCTGTAGCTTTACTACTTAAGGCAAAGAAAACTGCTTCTTATCCGTTGGTGGAGATCATTTCCATCATACGATGAGGATTCATAAAATCCTATATATTGTAAATTACATGACAGTACACCCAGTCAATACAACAGGACGCTGAATTCATTTCGACTTTTTATTCAAGACAAAAATACAGGATTTTAAAAATATGAACAAAATGAAAAATCCACTTTTCTAAACTAAAAGTGATCAAACATTTTGGGATATAGCTTACATAGAGGGGAGAAATTATGAAAGCTAAGCGATAAAGATCCCAATCAGGGAATCAGTCCAAATACTGTACATTAAGCTCCAAAACCGCTCTTCCAATTCTAAAATGTGAAGTGAGACCCAACTGCACAAAGCAAACATGTCACAGGTACTTTTTTTATTAAATGCATACTAACAGAAAAAAAAAAAAAAAGAATGGACCTTCATGTACTTAAAGGCTTAAGCTCAAAATAATTAATTAAGGAACAGAAACATGGTAAAAACAAGGTATTGGGAAATCTGCTGGAAAAGGGCATCGGAACCATTTTACATTTATTCCTTTTATTTTATCTGATTTAGGCCACTACATCTGTGGTTCACCTTGTTTTAAGCAGCGGAGAGGACATGGTGAAGACTGGAGATCTTCTGGTCTTCCTCAATCAGCTGTCCCAGCGCTTCCTGACGTGCATAAATGATCAGAGAAACACAGTTAGTGTCTGAAATCTCAAATGCTCACAGCAAATAGTTAATTGTACATAAAACCAGGAAAAATAAAAACATCCTATTAGTCCTAATATATTAATGGTCACTCAAGTTACTATATTGTAAAAATACAGAACTAAACATTTCAGTAGCTTTTTTGTCCAGTTAGTTTAAGGACAACAATGACCATTCTGGCTGACAGACACTGGGACATTTCTGCACTCTTCTTTCTGCCTAATGCTCTCTTCTTTCTGCCTTTGGCCCTTACTGTACTACAGAGACCATAACAGTAAAACTGCCAGTGACCATTCAGTTAAACAGGTAAGAATTTAAGGGAAAGCACACAAACAGAACCCTGGAACCATAAAAACTATTTATGATGAACTCATTTTACTCCCCCCCCAATAAACAGTAACCCGCTTGATATCCTCTCGTCAATTTCTTTTCTAGGAAGGGTTAACAGATTGTAATGCGATCTCTAAAAAAGGAAAATGCAGTTACTATATACATTTTCTGTACAAGCTGCAACTAACAGTTTAAAAACCTGATTAAGCCTATTGGAGAAAGTCTACTTTAAAAAACTGCAAAGTAAAATAAGGCACGAACCACAAAAATAAAACACTTCCTATATTCAGAGAAGAATATTTTAACCATAAAATTAACCTGTGACTCTGTGATATCAACCGGGTTCATCTGTAAAGCCCAACATTTTGCTTTCAAGTTGTTTTAAGTGTAATAGGCATTTGGCATTTCAAAACCAAACAAAAAAAAAAAAAAGAAAAACCTGAGGATCTTAACCATAACTTGGAAGAAAACAAAACGAAAACAAAAAACCCAAACAAACAAAAGAAATCAAACATCAGCTCTGAAACACGTTCACAGGCAACAGCATTCAAATGGATGTGGGTAGAGAAAGGAGTACCTTGGGTGAGTACCTGCACAGTTTGACAGTATCCTTGATTTTTAATTTGGCTTTTCATGGGGTCGCTCACAACACCAACGCTGTGTGAGGTATGGAAGTCAGCTGCAATAATTCATTAACCCTACACTTCCATCATCCCAATGCTATCGGCTCTCGACTTTAAGAACAGACTGCATTAAAGTGCAAGGCAAGGAAGCACACATCCATGAAACTGGAGAACAGAATCAATACTGGCTGCAGTTTTAATGAGTTAAAAAAAAAAGAAGCTCCTTTTGTGAACACCTCAAAGACATTACAAATACTGCTGAAACTGCCGTGTGCTTATATATGTTGATGCATACATAGGCACACCACGTTATATGTTCAATGCATCAATTAAACAAATACCACAGCATTTTCTTACTGCGAGCATTGAGTTAACAGTTGAGGTTTAGATAGTATAGGCAGAGGCAGGAAAAATAAAAAAACGTAAATTTGGAAGAGAACTTGTCTAAGAGACAAATGTATGACCGATACAAAACAAAGTACCTCCAGGCATGTTTTTCAGGACTACACTGGCTTTTCCCTCTGGGTTTGTTTCATTCTACCTTCTTCTGTTTCAGCCTCTAGTCCCATCTTCAGTGCATACTTACGATGCACTATTAAAAACAGGAAGAAAAATCACAGACATAACTGAAAGAAAAAGGGGAGGGAGAAGGGAGGTGGGGAGGGGGAGAGCCAAGCTGGAGGGGGAGAGTGCACTTACCTGGAGCTGATCTGAGGTCCTATCAGATCAGTTTTAATTGGACTGAGTGTCACCTTCAGAATGGAGGTCTTCAGTGGTGCCGTTCAGCTCTGCTTTGGGAGGCTCCACCTCCATGGGCTCGGGCTTCAGGGGCTCACTGGGCCGCTCATCACCTGAGCCCTTCCCACTACTTTTCTTCTCTTCTGTGTCTTTGTGCTCTGAGGGGAAAGTACATATACCTTACTTGCACATATTCTGATTATAGTGCCACATTCTGTGGAAAAGCTACACATGTATTTCTTATTATACTTTGTTATGTGATTTTGGCCAGCATACTAGTATATACAATCTGGGTGCAAGGGATTCTGAAGTGTCTGGCAACTGTGTAATACTGTCCTTTTAAACAGTTAATTTGTAAGATGGCTTGTTGGTGTCAAAAGCGATATATTTACAGCATTTATCTGACGTTTTTATACAAAGCAACTTCCATTCTGTAGCTACAGGGGGCAGTCTCCCTGGAGCAACTTAGGGTTAAGGGTCTTGCTCAGGGACCCAGTGGTGGTTTTCCTGAAGGTAGGATTCTAACCCCTGACCTCTTGGTGCAGTGGCAAGTATCCTACCCACTGCCCCTATACCATTACACATTTCCTGAAGCTTTATTTCAGATTATAAATACACCTGAACTGATCATATAAAATTGTTTTAAACTTCTGTATAAACGAATAAACTGTCAAATTTAATGTGCGTTCTTGGGTGTGTGAAGCTTTTAGTGTGCTAACTTTAGTGACTGTCAGTCTTACTCCAAGTTAGTATTAGAAGTTAGCAAGAGGCAATGGGAGCATTTTCAGCATTTGGGCATTACAATAACTATTCACTGCATTATTCAACTTATTTAATCAAATAAATTGTGCTACAAGTAATACCAAAAAATATGCTCTGGGTAAATAGCTTGTGGGATGGCTGACAAAAGTTTAGTTTCTCGTCAATTACAGCAGAATGTGGGACACTGGACAGTAAGAACGCCTATGATTGGTCTCACCTTTGTCTCTGGTAGATCTGTCCTTCTCTTTATCTCTATCCCTATCCCGGTCTCTGTCGCGGCTGCGGCTGCGGTGTCGATGGCTCTTGCGCTCAGAGCTGCGGGACCTCCTCCTCTCCCTGCTGCGGGACCGCCTCTTCCTGTCCGAGCGTTCTCGGCTACATCTCCTCTCCCGGTCACGACTCCTGATCAAAACCAGACAGTGTGATTTTAGCAATGTGTGCTCAGTCCTGCTTGTATTCAATAAAAACTTGTAGCCACACAATTATTTTGTGAATAATACTTGGCACATCTAATAATTTCAACATCAGGATTAGGTCAGTTACACTGCTTCAGAGATTTTGATGCATTTATCTATCCACGGCCTGACCAATTTAGCAAATCCTACTAAATCATTTGCAAGGCCCAAATCAGAGGCTCTGCAACAAAGGTAAAGGCACCAATACACTATCAAGTCTACTGTGGTAAAGGACTAGCTTAACAACAGGTATGTAGGAAGAAAATTCATACTTAAACACAGTAAATACTGGCCCAGTTTCATATTTGTTAAAGCCAAGCAGTGGTACTGCTTCACCTAAGGTTTGCCCTGAGCATGCATACCTGCTACGCTTCCTGTCACGATCCTTGCTCCTGCTTCTCCTCCTGTCCCGTGAGCGGCTCCTGCGACGGTCTGATGCCCGGCTGGAGTGGCGGCTATGAGAGTGGCTCCGTCTGCTGCGTCTCTCTCGTTCCCGCTCTCGCTCTCTGTCCCGTTCACGTTCCCGTTCCCGCTCTCGCTCTCTCTCCCGCTCCTTCTCTCTCTCTCTCTCCCGCTCCTTTTCTCTCTGCTCCTCCTCCTCCTTGCGCTTCTTCTCGCGCTCTTCTCTCTCACGCTCTCTGTCTTCCCGCTCCTTCTCTCTCCTACCACGGTCTTCTTTTTCTGGGTCTTCTGAGCGGCGACGAAGTTTCTCCTGCAGAATTCCACCAAATAAGTCAAATATCACACAACAGCATACTCCAGTTTACTTACAAACACCAAGTGTTCAAAGAGTCATTTTGTCTTATAAGGAGAAAACTATTCTGTCTGATGGTCAATCAAAATGGCAGCATGTAAAACAGTAACTGCATCAACTGTATTTTATGAATGTCAACATTTGAATTAACAGCATTGATGCTAATACAGCTTAAACTTTCAAATCGTGTTTCACATTCACCTTAAGCTCCTCCACAGTTGATTTGATTTTAGCATAGCCCATATGCTGCTTGCCCATTAGATGGTCATCCACTCTGGACTGAGCATCACCAACGATGAGGAAAGCACCACACACTTCGCAAACTTCCATCTGCTTCTCCTGAGCAGCAAAGCTCTCGATTGTCTAAAAGTTTAAAAGAAACAATTCAAAGTCTGAAATCAAAATTTCACCTAAGGCTTCATGTCTGAGGGTAAAAGCTAAAAAAATGTGTTGCCATATTTAATAGATTCACGACTCACAGAAGGTGTTGAGCTGAGCTGCTCTCTCTCCTCCTTTAGCTGCTCCACAAGCTTCATCATGCCTTGAGCTTCCTCTACCCGGCCCTCTGAACCCAGTTCTTCAATCTGAATATGAATAAAAAAATTTAAAAAAAAAAACTGTTATAAAACAAAATTTCATGTGTAAATTCTGTGGAATGCACCACAATCCCACACAAAGTGCAAAATTAAATTCACTGTATGACTACATTGTAAAGAATTGCTGTGTAGCTGGCAGTTCTATCATTTTTCACTAAACCTCCCTGAAAAACAATAGTGCTCAATTGTAGTCTTACACTGTAAGATTCACTTGAACTCTACACACTATACATAACAATCATACCTGGATGACAAGGTCTTCGATTTTCTCTGTGAGTACTTGGGCTTTTTCCTCATTCTTCCCAGACGGGCCAGGTCCCTGTCAGCAGAGGCAAAGGTGAGCTTAATAATGGCCACAATAATTTACAGCTTTCCAGACAAAGACACAAATGTGTTGATCAAAACTAACACATGCAAAAGAAGGCTACAGTTCACATACTCCAGAATTCTGCTGGGCCTGTGACAGTGCCAGTCTGGCATGGCCTCTCCGGATTCTGCGTTCCACCTCAGCCAGGAGACTCTGGAGGTATCTCAGGAAGTCTCTCTCATAGCCTTCTTTCATGAAACGAGAGCTCTTCTCATACCTGCCCAATACATATTCATATGTCAAACTTTGGACCAAACATACCAAAGAACTTATTACTGAAGGACAGAAGGGTATACCACTTACATTTTTCGCAGGTTTTCATCATGAATCTTTTCACAAGGACCTAGAAAAGAATTTTATTATATATTACATAAAGACGCAGGTTTAAAAAACAAAGTTGCTATATAACATACTTTAGCAAAGCACAAAACATATCCTTACCCAAGTCAGACCGCGTGTTGGTGAACAGTTCAGCTGGGCAAAAGCCACACAAATAATACTTGCACACCTATGGTAAGAAGAAAAAAGGGAGATTACATGCTAAACAAAGCAGCCCATAGATTTAAAAGGAATAATATGAAGTTAACAACGCAACTTAAGTTTGCAATACATTGTGAACATAAATTGATCAGCTGCTGCTGATTTCCTTTAAAGCAAGCCTGTCTTATATACAGTATATAGCTTGCAAATCATTATTGCAATATCAGACTGCAGTATGCAAATGAGTCTTTAACCAGTGACAGTGTTCGACAGGGTGACCAATCACAGCTCCAGCTGAGTTACTGGGTGTTCTAATGAATCAAGGTGTTCATGTAAACCAACAAAAGCTGAATTATTCTGGCCAATCTTTATCCATTAATGTGTTGCCGAATCAGTGTGTGAATGGGAGTGGCTAATTTGCTGCAGTCAGAATGACATATACTGTGTTGGTTTTGTGACCACACAAAAACTGATTTAAAAAGAGGCTGCTTTTGTAGCTTATTTTCCATTTATATACTGTACGGATGGGTGAGTAAACATACCATTTTGTAAAAATATTTACAGACTTTTTATCTCCAGAAAAGTGATGCAAGCTCTTTAATATTGTGAATGGCATTGCAGAAGCAACATGTAGGATTAAAATAGCAATTGTCCATAATTTGCAGATCTACAATGAAGTGACATTTATTAGAAAGAATACTGTGAATGAACTAGCGAAACTTCTATTAATGGACCCAAGTCACAGAAAAGCTAATTTAATACCAGTCTTTAATGTAGTACATAATCACTGTTAAATATTTTAAACAGTGCAATTCATTCCACAGCACATATATGCAAACTAAGCCGTCCCATTATTTGCATATAACGTTAAGATGTGTTTCAGGTCCTAATGCATTTAAATGAATACAGAGCAGCCAAAACTCTTAAAAGCACAGTATTAAAACCAGGCCATTACAAACAAGACGTTGGAAAATGTTCATATGAAAATGAAACTGTTTTGGGCGAGTTAAACACAGACATCATAAGTGAACCTCACAGAAAATGAGCCTTTTCTAAGTATAAGAGGAGTTGAAAGAATATTATGTGCAAGCAGAAATTGATGCGTGTATTAGGTGCAGCTGAAACCGAGGCCTGACACCATGATCTTCCCTGTTAGGGTAAGGCGCCATGTACCCCAGATGTACCTCGTTATTCATTTTATCTTCGCCAATATGTTTCCTCGCCAAGTCCAATAACTATATTTAGCTAGGCAGCCACTGTCGTCTCCTGCTACCTTTTAACACTGAATTACACTATACGGACAAATGTAACTGGTACATTAAATTCAAACATGGAGTTGGCCCCCCGCCAGGACCAACTCCATTTCTTGGAAGGCTTTCCCCAAGATTTGAGTGTCTGTGGGAAATGTGTAGAGCATTAATGAGGTCAGACACGAGAAGGCCTGGCTCGCAATCTCTGTTCCAGGTTCTCTCAAATGTGCTGGAAGGGTTAAGGCTCTATGCGGACCAGTCAAGCTTTTCCACACCGAATTCATACAGTCATGTCTTCAAGGAGCTTGGGCACAGTCATGCTGGAATAGAAAACTGTATCCACCGAGTTGAAGTATGGCGTTGTCCAAAACAATTTGGTAAGCATTAAGACTGCCCTTCAATGGAAGTAAGGGCCCTAGCCTAAACGCTGAAAAACAGGTGTGTCCAAATACTTTTGTCCACATAGCCCTGTCTTTGCTGCACTCCGCCCACAAGCTCAGCCCGGTCGACAAAAGGTCACACAACCCTAACAACGCAAATTAACAACCCCGTAGATGCTTAATACGACCTAGGGTGAGGACCTTAAGCAATTTGTTACTGGAAACAAGCTTAAGCAGTCAACCGACCAAGCTGGCGGGTTACCTGCCAAAAAATCCGCTAAGACAGCTAACAAAATTAGCAGGCTAGGCGGGCGATGCATCTAGAGAAGTCGGGGCCACGTTAAAAACTAACGTTACAGGAAATATAGTACTTCACATGACAAAGGGACCCAACGATATTAATACGTTAATAAAGCACACAGCGTTAGTTCTAGTGTGGTCAGGCTAAAATAGACTAGCATGCTCAGTGTGTATAGAAGTTATTAGCTCGCTGGCTAAGCTAGCAGTAATGGCTCTACTCACGGTCTCGTGGTCCCAACGGACGTTGCAGCGCTTCTCATCGGGGGCCAGGTTTCTGTCCCTGCCCATCAACTCGTCCAGCAGCTGGGCGGCGGACAGCATCGTGCCTCGGTGTTATTCACGACCGACTATAAAGGCTTCTTTCCTATTCATTTACAGAAACCACTGGACGGCTTCGGGATTCAACCGAAACAACAAAATGGCAGCAATGCTCCCCGCAACAAGGCACTGGGGGCGGGGGTGGGGAGCTTTACACAGACAGCAAAGAAACCTAAAGGTTGCCTCCTGTCGGTTTGGGGGTAAAACCAGCTCAGCTCAGACTCAACCAACAGTGACACAACGCGATACACTATGGACAAAAGATTTTACTGTGATTTTTCAGGTTTTGGGCTAGACCCCTTTCACTGAGGCACGGTGTCCCAGTTTTAATACTCTGTTGCCCAGTAAAATCTCTCTTTCAGCCTTTAACAACAAAAAAATTGATTTGGCAGTGCATTAATGCAGACTGTTAATACTGACAAAAAATATCTGTTTTCTACTCCAAAGTGCTGCAGTGTAGTTTTAACCACAATCAGGAGCATCATTATTTATTATAACAATAATAATAATAATAATAATAATGATAACAACAACAACAACAACAACAATAATAATAATAATAATAATAATAATAATAATAATATTAATAATAATAATAACAATTATAGTAGTACTAATTTGTTATTTTTTAAGATTATATTTAGGGACGTTTTAAGCCTAATTTTATGGTAATACCTGATTTATTTTCTTTGCATATGTACAAAGAAAATACATCAGGTATTACAGAAATCGACATTTAATTTCAATCAGCTGGATCTGTAGTGGATACAACACTACTAGAAAAACGTGGTGTTTTCCCACTAGAAACTGGGAGCCGCTGGATGAAGGAATTTGAAAGTGAGTACCTATCTGAACCAGCAGATGGTGCTGTTGGTCCTTCTATTTTATTTTTACTACTAACTAACGTCATGTTTTTGTAAACCCTCGAAGATATTTAGAAGGGTTGTTGCGACAGAATTTCAGTATTTCAGTATTATTGTATAATTGTTGTATAAATTAATACTTCAGTATTATTGCATAAAAAGGGAAGCAAACATTTGTGTATAATGATTGAAAACTCATTACACAGAGATAAAACAACAGGGAAGCAGAGACAGGGTAGTACAGCATTTTCTAGTCCTTAATTACTGTTCAGTTTTTGTCCACAGGACCTCTGAATGCCAGATATTTTGGGATGGTGGAGTATTCTCAGCCCAGGAAATACACTGTGGTGTTAAAAACAGCCTGGTATCATACAAGAGAAAAACATGAACATGCCACTACTTTCTTGATGCCCCTGGTGCACTGAAAATGGTTCACTACCCAAGTAATATTGGTCAGTGGTAGTACAATAATGCTTTTCTATTGATGAACAGGTAGGGGATGGCTGATAACAACAGATGGGCTAAAGTCAGTAAACTTATAACCACAATGCTTTGTTTGAGTGTGAAATGTATATAATTAAGGATTTGGCAAGGCTGTGTGATTTTATAATTAAGTTTGTGTTAATCTGCACAGACTATAATGGGACATTATTTTGGAGATACTTCACTAAACAGTCAATACATGTGGTCGTTTATTTGATCAACAATTCAAAGGTCCAGATCTTATTGCTTTTCACTGCAGAAATCTTAAAAATATGTGCAAGAAGTGTTTTAAAAGTATCGCTATATGGATTTAAAAAACTGAAATGAATCATGGAAGGAACTCATTTGGTGACGCACATACTGAGGATGACTTTAGCTGGGAAAACCTATTACTCACTGCCAACCTCTTTTCCAAACCCATCTTCCAATCAGTTCACGTTCTCTTGCAGGTTGCTAAGCCTCCTGCTTCAGCCCTTCATTTCAGATGCTACATATAGTGTGAGGAGGGGAAAAAAAGCTTATCTTTCTGCTCTTTATGAGCAAGTCTACAGAATAGAGCACTGGTGTCACTTTGACCTATGGTTACTCACTCCTCATCTCATCGCTCCTCTCCTTATCAGACTCAAGATAGAACGTCTCTCCTCAGCATAGTATTTATAGTGCATCTTATAGTCTGGGTTTCAGCTTCATTTATGTGTTAAATTGTGCGCAACGCATGTTTATTTTTAGCAGTTGCTCATCTGCAGTTCAGCAGGTCAGCCTGAGCCCGCGGGAACAGCTGGTGTGTTTCCTGCTCCGATGAACATATTCAGCGCCGGTCTTATGACGGGTGAACACGTGAGTTGATATTACCTGATATGCAAGCTCCATCTGGTATTTGCTGTATGTCACACGTCAAGCTGTGAGACGAGATGCAGGGTGGCCTGTGGCCTGTCTGATTATCCGGAGCATCTTCAGTTTTAAGGGTGGCAAGAGACAAGCAGGAAAAAAATGCGGCCGAAAAAGTAACATTTCTCCACATGACGTACTTTTAGTCGTCAAAACAATAACAATTTTTAAGCTTAATTGACAAGCAGGCTGTGGTTAAGGTCACTGTTGATTTGATCTTGCTGTGAATGGGGCCGCATTCCTTTCTTTTCCAAGACCAGATATAGGTACATGCGTGCCAGTAGAATGTGTCCAGGGTCTGTTTTTACAGTAGTTAGTAGTGCTGGGAGGTGCAGTTACATCATATCTTCCAAGTATATCAAGGTACAACTGTATTGTTCAGTATTTACATTTGCATGAATAAAGTTAGTCAAATGGTAAAAGAATTTCGAGACCAATGTATACATTTCATAAGAATACACAACACCTACATGTCTTTCATGACAACTGAAATAAGTCACTTCAAAAACAAATTTTTATATTTGTTAATATCAATTGTCAGTGCAGTAATCAAACAGTGCAATAATAATATAGTACTGTAATACTAATCTATTATCTATATCTCTTCTGTAGTAGCTGGTATGATATCTGTGTAAAATGTAGATGGTGGTTGGCAACCCTAAGACATATTATTGAAATAGATATAATGATCTTGTTTAACCACAAGACCAACCACAATACCTCCCTTAGCAGTAGCAGTTTTGAAAGAATTCAATCTTAAATGCACTTCACAGATGGAAGGCTATGTCTGAGCTCTGATTTGACCCCAGAAAATGACTTTTGCTGCAGAACGTGAACCTTAGTCCTTACTGGCTCTACAGCAGCTCATCAACCGAGTAGCCCACATAATAGCTTCTCGACTGGAGCCTTGCTTTTAAGTGCCTTTTTCCACGGTGTGTCGAATCTTCCCTCACGGTTAAAATAAACTCTCCTTTATTTTCACTGTGGAAAGATGGGAGCTATAGCTCTGTCATGTGTGTACAAGGTTGGTTGATAATGATGCTGATGCCTGCGGCAGCCATGGTAAGCTCCTCTAGATCTGGGCGCTACTGGTGCTCAGCTCTAAGAAATGCAAATGTGATCCCATTCCCAGCCGCAATCTCACGTGCACATCACCGTAGCTTCGCAGGTCGTCTGAGGGGATTTTTTTCCCTTTCCTTTTCCCTCTTTATGCTAGTGAGAATACCCCTTTAGCAACTTCTTGGATGGGTTGAACTCCATGAACCTCTGTCACGTTTAGATGCTCAGTGTGTATAGAAGGGAGTTAAGAATCCTCTGCAAAAATGAATTGAAACACAGCATTAAAATGGTGACATTTATATACTTTTTGTGAGACAATAAACATATAATAGTATGTAAATATAATAGTATTCTTTTACTCTTCCTTGTGTTACATTATGTCTAAAATGTTCCCAGGCTCCCCCTGTAATTGATTATTTTAGCTTGTGTAATCTCAATAGAAAACTACCACCACCAGAATACGACACTCTGGAACAGGAACATAAGTAAAGTCCTCTGGCAAGCTAGTGGGAGTAACAACTGCGTCATGGTCTAGTCCAAAGGTGGTCCAAACATCTTGTCCTAAGCCTTTTTAGAAGAGTACAGGATGTTAAAGCAGAGTGTGGACACACTGCCTATATCAAAGATTATGATCTTTCAGAAAAATAGTTGGCGGTGCAGGTGTCTACAAATGTTCTAAAACGTAGTGAAGCTTGACTTTGCCCTTATGGTTTGATTACATTGTCATGAATGCCATCTACATACATCCAAGACATGCTGTCCTTTAACAAAGCACTGGTCAAGGCAAGTAAATGTACTAATATACCACATTATCATACACAAAGGTCATTCATTGTGCTTTACGGAAATATAAAATAGAGTAAAATGGAATAAAGTTATAGAAGAAATAAATGAATGCATAGAAAATCAACGAAAGAAGATTGAAAGTGCAATGGAAAATGGAGATCTAAGAGACTAAACAGCATTATATACATCAAACAGATCAGAGATGTATTTAAAGCACAAACTATTAAGTAACTTTCACACAATAAGTAATGCTTATTGCTTATTAATCAACAAACTGGGAGCAAGGACCTGGGAAATGGTGAGATGTGCTCTCTTTTGGTTTTGATTAGCAGTAGCGTTTTGAATGAGCTGGAGCTGTCTAATGCTTTTCTAGATTAATTAGCTAAAAGCATGTGACCAGCAAAACATGCTAAAACAAGCGACCACTGCACTAGGCAAGTTTTTAAATTGGTCCTGTAGCCCAAAATCATTAGCTCACTTGGTTTGGTTGATGAGCCTGGGTAGAATTTTTGGTGTTTTGCAGTTATGCATTCTACGAGCATATTATAGCCCGAGCAAGAGATTTAATAGTGTTTATTGCATAAAAGCTAATGCTGCACAGTGTTTTGTATGACAAAATGGTAGAATGCATGCCATACCCCCTGAATGATAAATCAATTCATTTATTCAATCCAACAAAAGATATTTAGCTTGTTATGGTATCTCAGGGTTTGTTTACAAGTACTGTCCTAGTAGCCTGGAATAAACAGGGGTTCTTACAATGTTCCCTGAAAGTTCTAAAGATCCACTATAAAACAGGTTACATTAGATAAAGGACTGAAAACGTGCAGTCTTCGCCTAGGCTATTGAACTGTGGTGCTTCATTGTTGTGACAATGTGTGACGTTGTGTACTTAAGAAGATGGTACAAGTGTATGTATTCAAGAAGAAAATGTAGACCTTTCTACAGGCTTACTTCAAGGGTACGCTTACTACCATCTTATTACTATCTCCCTGAAATGATAAATGGTGCTCAGGCAAAACATCTTGTTGCCAGAGCAACAGGAAACATGGAAATGAACAAGGAAATCTTTTTTGGATCAAACTCTAAAGAGGACGCCCATCAGCGCACCCTGACACGTGAGGGTAATGAATCACTTTTAAGCCATATGCTATCATGTATAAATGGCCTGCATCACTGTCTTATGATGAATAGCACTCACTGCATCGGTGGCACAGATTCCACGTGAGCCTATTCAAGACCTCCGAGGAAGCTGTCATTGTGTCGTCTCAAGCGGGAATCCTTTGTAGCCTAATAGCAGACGGCTGATTTCAGATGTGGCGTTGGCCCTGGAAACTGAAAGAGCTGATTACTTGAGCTGCATGGACTTTATGTTCAGCGTGGCTGCTCTGCTCCATTAGCAGTTCTATAGACTAGATTACAGAGTTTCTAGACTCCTTTTACTAACACAATCTTGAGTTGTTTTTTTTTTTTTACTGATTTCTTGTTTGTTTGCATTTGTTGTGGCTATCATGTTTAAATGGGCAAAAAGACATTTACTGCAGAGACTAGAAACAATTTGCGTAGGACTTTTGCACAGTTCTGTACACACACGTTTATAAATATGAGCAGCTTTAATCTTAGTAGGTAGATTAACATGTATATTAACAACAAATACATGTTTTCAACACCTTTTTTCACATCTTTAACAAAGGTGGCAATAATTATGGAACAGATTCTATGAGCTATCAGCTCGCATTTCCAGCAGGTACAATATTATTTGGATATTTGTTTAGCTTGACATAGAAATTTGGAGAGGTAATATAGTCAATATTCCCTCCCCCCTGAGGAATATAAACATGCTTAAAGAAAGTATGAGCCTTTTGGACACAAAGTGAAGCTGTATGATGTGTCAGTCATATGTATACATTGTTGTCTCATGCCTAACTGGAGCAGGTAAAAATGTTCTATTTGATAAAAATTGCTCCAAATGAAAAAAGAAAAATAGTTCTGCATAACATTTCCTGCTTAAATTTTGGTCACAGTTTGGTATTTTTTTTATTTTACATGTGTCTGGACTCATTAGGATGTAAGATTATTTTATGTCTTTTCCCAGTTAATGGCAAGGCTGTGGTCAGGAGGAGCTGCGTTTCAGACAGTATTATGTGTTGCACTGGAGAACATTTCTTAGGGTTTACATTCTACGTCCTCTGCTGCTGTTGTGAATATCTTTTCTGGTCAGTTTGCTACATGGCAAGCGAGTGAAAAATAAGGTTGTAAGTAGTGTGCACCAAGGTAAGCTGGATGTACGTGCAAGACCCATGAACGTTTAATACAAAAAACAAGAACACAAACACAAATAAGGGGCACTGGGTTAAAAAAAAAATTATAAAAACTTACCGAAGAACCGTACTAAAGGATTAGACTTAAAGATGAGACACAAGGAAATTACACAAAGACAAACACAAAAATGGGATGTTTAATAGGAATATCACAAGGACACAGTCAGTTTTCGAGTGAGGGATCCCAACCATTTGCTTGGTTTGCCACGACCCTGTTTGTCTATCGCATAGGCCTGTAAATTTCACCTACCTGTAAATGTCATTCGTCTCCTTGTTTTTCGTTTAATGTCCATTAGAGAGATGCTCTTTTAATGGGCTTAGTGACTGAGTGTGTTCACGCGGACTCTGCACGTGCAGGTTGCCCTACTCCTGGCCTATTATTCTGTTCTGAACACCAGTAGGTCTTAGATGCTCCACTCTAATGCTGTGGTATTCACACTCTCAGGCCTTTGCTCTGCTTCCCAGAATCTATAACTGCATGAGCTTTCAGCCTCTCTCGGTTGATCAAACACATTTTCATGCTGGTGTTCCACTCTCCTGTAACCTATGCTGCTCTAATACAAAGCCACAGCATCACCAGAGCAGTAGCTTTGTTTTGCTTGATACAGTAAGGATGTGTATACTGAACATAAACTGGCTCTAATAGAAATGATATAAATAATAGGCATTCACGAGGAGACTGATGTTTAAGGCATTTTTTTTTCACTAAGGATCGGAAATATAGAAAAATATGCTTGAGATTTTCATGATATATGTCACAATATTTTGTTTCACTGTGGTTTATGAAGGAATAGACTAAATTCACCTGCCTCTGAAATCAAAAACAAATAAAGGCATAAGAAAATGGTTTGATGTCCAGTCAGCCCTAATGTCCCACTAGTATACACTCAGGGTATCATCGGTATTTCTAGAACACTGGGTTCCATGTCCCATTAGTATATATACACCGAGAATTAAAAGGGATGTACAAGACCATTAGCTTGGTGTTACTATACAGGAACAGAATCTCTTCTCAAATGTAGCATTTTTTTATCGTGGTGGTAATTGTATAAAAACCATAAAACAATATTGTTTGCATTAAACACTGCTGTATGTTCATTATTGTAAAAAAAAAAAAAATACATACAGTATATATTAACAGGCATCCACATGTTCTTATTCTGCTTCATTGTTTGCTTGGAAACAGTCTAAATGAATAATGTTGATGTAAGAATTGTTAATCACAATTATTATTCATGACTGATCAATAAATTATTTATTCTGTTTTTGTTCCAAAATCACTGCACCCACTACACATGGGTTATTTATTTTTTATCATACATACAGTGACTCAGTGTTCCAGAAATACTGATGATATCCCGAATATATATTTAGAAAAATGTATTGTGGAGAGGATAACATGCTGCCATAATGCCAACCCTTATGTTCCAACACATCCAATATGTTCTTCATTGCATGAATATGTATGTTAATTTTAATCAGACCCAGGTTCATGATTATTCATAGTGGTGTTTGTGATATAGTGTCATTTTTTGGGGGGGGGCACTGTGATGGTACATTTCCATTGCTGTTGGCAGCAGGCAGTCGACTCCTCCTCCTCCTCACCTTCCGCTCGACTCTCGTGCTTCAAACGGACAGAACAAACTGAGATAGTGCTTCCGCAGCCTTGCTTCCATTTTTAGTGTGAAGGAAAGGGAATGGCTCATAGGGTTTTTTGCCCAATCCCCGCATTAGGCAAGAAATAGCAGTAAGACCTCATTCAGTGACTGAAACCACAAAGCAAAGAGCAGAAGGTCCATAGACTGCCACATATACAAAGTGGGGGGGGGGGTTATGTTATTACACAACAGGTCCAGCTACTTAAATGGATGTGATAGTGACCGAACTGCTGCTCAAGAGAACACATTTCAGGAAAGCAGCAAAGCAATATATTACCACTTTTGCTTCCCGAAAGGGTGTGTGTGTGTGTGTGTGTGTAAAGAACCTCCACATAAAGCTTTTTCCAAAAACTGTATTTCCAAGAACCCATTTGGAACTTTACCCACCTTTGGTTATGTGTCTAAGAAACAGGTCTACAGCTTTCCGCATTAAGGATATGTATTTATTTCAACAATGTCTCTCCAGAACAATATTGATACATGCAAATATTTCTTGAAGCCACAACACACAAGTCAATTTTAGAACATCTGTGGAACGATAATGTCTGGCCATGTTTTCTTTATCTCCACCTGATTTTTAAAAGAAAATAAATATATATTTTTTTCTGTTCAGGATTAGATTTTGAAATTCAACCAAATAGAAACGTGACAAATAGCAAATATGCTGAAGACCTCCAGTTTAAGCGGTCAATAGGTCGTATTCTTATAGCATATCCTTGCTGTCGGCGCAAAACTTTGTATCTTTATTTCTTGAAAGCACCATGTAACATAAAAGGAGCCGTTCACATTGCGTCACAATTTTATGACCAACAAGCTGGTAGAAATAGTCTAAAATAAATATTTTTTTCTCATTAATATACACTGAAGTTAGCTTCTTCTCCTATAAAGTTACTTTTATGGAGATACATAGTTTTGTTCTGCTGGCACCAACATTCACAAAACACAAGAGAACCCCTTCATTTCTTCCTAATTTTTTCCTTTTTGCTAAATTTTGAATTTTGGGTTCCATTGAGACATCTGTTTACACAAACTTGTGCTCCTGCAACATATCACAACAACAGTTATGTTCACAAATCTATAAAGTAGCACAGATAAAGAGGTTTATATCCATGCGGTTTCAGAAACGCCACTGTGTTCGCTTCCACAAAAAAGCTGTTGCCCTTCAACAGCACAAAATATGCACTTCATTCAGTGATTCCTCAGTGAATTAATAAAAACCCTTTTTTGCTATCATGTCCTTATCAAAACAGAAAACAATCCCGAAGACATGAATCAAAGAATTTAAAATCATGCTATAAAAATGAAAATTGTAATGTAGCATCTGGGACTGGATTTGAATAGGACCGAGAATTGAAAATGATCTGGCACTGAATGACAAATCTTGGTTTAGCTGATTAGTGATTACAAAGCCTACTTCAGCCACAGTCTGAGTGAGGCAGTTGAACGGGGCGGATCATTTTGGACTTTGAAGTCTTTTTTATCTAGCTCTGAAACCAAATGAATCTCATACTTTGAACGATAAGTTCCATATCTGACTCTGCTTGTGTAAGTACAGTTGACCAATGCAGCAGTTTCTCTGTCAGTTTGTCATGGCACACATCCCAAAGGTACACTGACTTCCACTGCGCTTCCCTCAGTGCCTTCAAATAGCCTCAAACTGGTCTGTTGTGAGATATTACACAGTACTGACACATCATATACCTGAGAAATCCTTAAAAACACTTTCCTTTCAGAATGTTTCTAAATATAACAGTCAGTAGTGTCCCGCTTCTCATGCTATAATCAAGTGATTTTTAATTCACCGCCTCTGAATCACTGGCTCACTTAGTGGTGTCACACAGCCCTATTTTCAGCACGGACTAAACACCCTCTGTGCTCAGGGTGGCGACGACAAGCATCTGTATGCACTGTGATCACATCGATAACATCATCTGAACAGCCCAGGCCTCGCTTACCATGAGAAGACCCATTGAAGACAAATCCAGTCGGATGACTCACAAACGCACTGCAAGATACAGATAGCGGCATGCATCTACTGCTCAGATTCCTTGGCGATGCAGTCTGGGGGATGTTCTTATGGGCAACGTTTTGGTTTAGAAGAAGTAAACAAGTACAGATCAATTCACCATCATGGCAACTGGGTATTATTACTTTATAATGCTACAGTATAAAATAAAACAACAGAATATCAGGAGCACAAAACCAAAATAAATAACGTGACAAAATAACGAAAAGAAACAAAATTGCCTTCAGTACTACCCCATTGACCTAATGGAGGTTCAAGCACAAAAAGTACCATTTCCAAAAATCACATTATGAATCATTTTGTGTTCGTTGAAGCTAGTCTCTTCCAGATTCCAAGCTTGTTCAATGTTCTTTGCTCTGTTCTCTTAAGAACACGTTTATTTTTGTCCTGTTTTTTGCAAAAACATATTGCTTCACGGTGTTCTGGTTCAAGTTTTTGCATCCTCTGTCATAATTCTTTTTTATGATTTCCATTGGACTGCTGTTGGACTGTTTTAATGGTGGACTGATTACATGTGGATGAATGCAGTTGAAACCCTCAGACACAATCAGTGGGACATGATTGTCTTCCATCCATATCATTCCCTCAGAGACTCTCGTCATAAGGAACAGTTGACAGCTGAAATCTGCCTGGAGACCCTCTGTAGAATGCTTTCATGGTGTTCTACACTTGACATGAGCTACAGAGTATTTTCTTCCCATGCGATTCCTTGGATCAAGGGCTTGAGTCCTCACTATGGTCCAGCAAAGTGCATTCCTTCCTTTAGCACCCTTACACGCAAATCTCAATGGGTGTGGCGACAAGAATGCGGCCACCGTTGGCATTGCTGTCACGAGAGACGCGTTCGTAGCTGCTAGTCGAGGAGGGTGAGCTGTTGGCGGAAATGTTGGCATAGTGTGCTGCAACCGGCTCCATGACAACGCAAGCAGGCGATAGGGTCTGCTGCTTCAGACGGTCAACCAGCTCATCCTCATCTGAGGAAGAGGAGCTTAGCTCTGCCAGGTGGCTGTTGACCACCCCACTGTTGCTATTGGAGGTGTCCCCAGGTGGCACTCCTGCATTGCCGTTCTCTGTGTCCAGCATCCAGCAGTGGTTGAAGTGGGCGAACACCTCCTTGACGGAGCAGCGGCGGTCCTGCTCAATGGCCAGCAGACGGCGGAACATGCGCAGTGCCTCATCTGTGAAGCGGCGCCACTGCGAGGGTGCAGGGCTGACCTGCCTCCGCCGCTGTTGCCAGCGCACAAACTCCTCATAGAAGGCATCAGATGGAAGAGCCTTCTCCCATGGAAAGTTGCCTGTCAGCATGCAGAAGAGGAGCACGCCAAAGGCCCACACGTCTGTGCTATAGTCCACACGGAAACCCTCCTGCCGGCCTGGGTCGCACAGCTCTGGTGCGGTGTATGGAATGGTGCCGCTCACCCGTTTCACTGGGGACCCAGCCCGGCGCGTCATGCCAAAGTCTGAGAGCTTCACCTTGCGGCACTCCTTGTCGAAGATGAGGATGTTCTCCGGCTTGATGTCACGGTGCACCAGCTTCTTGCAGTGCAGGTAGTCCAGAGCAATTGCCACCTGGTGCACGCAGCGCTTGGCCACACTCTCGGGTAGCCCCACCTAAACAGGAGGACAAATGGAGAAAAGATGGAATGAGAGGCCTGAGGAGAAGCAGCATGCAGTTACACAACAGCGAGATCAGAATCCACGCAGGCAGCCAAGACTGGAGCAGCGTAAGCCTCCGCGTCAAAAACCTTATCGGCGATAAGCTGGAGACGCATTGTGCTGCAGCAACAATATGCTATGGAACAATAAATCCTCATTAAATCTGAAACCTGAAGCTGACATCTGTCAGCTAGAAATATCTGAAGTGCTTTTAGGAATGATTCAATAATGTACTAAGAAAAGGCATGAGAGTATAATATCATTCCTCATTACGGTCATGGTATGATTTTTAGAGTTGCATATCACAACACAAGGACAGTTGAGCTGCCTCATTATTTTCCTTCACAGCACACGCACAGTCCTTGCGCACAAGGACTCTCATACATGTAATTAAAATGAAGTGACAAACACCGAATGTTTCAGTGACTCACTGAACGTCTTACTGATAAGCATGACTGTGAAAAATAAACAAATCTAGATAGAGGGCTTAAATCAGACACAGATCCAAAAATACCATAATCCTGCAGTAATACCATGCATAGCTTTTAATAAGTAAATCCATTTTAGTCATAAGCCATTTAATATAATTGATCAGAAGTATGGAATACCTTTCCTGCCCTTAGTCCCTATAAAGACATGGTTTCTCTTATATAAAGTTTTCTGTCAAACTTGTATTCAGAGGCAATGGTACGTTGTATACTTTAAATCATAGGGGAACCCTCGGGTCCTTCTAGGCCTTAAGAGATGGCCTAATAATATTGACATGGCCATATTTGTGTCCTGACTGGGCAAGTACTATGTTTTTTCATTATTATGTTTTGACTGGAAATTGAAGAGGGTTAAATACTTGAAATGGCCAATGAATAATGATTTATACTATCAGGATTATTTGCTCTATGGTATCTGGGGAGAGCTAAGCTTTCAGTCGCATTGGTTAGGCCTTCAGACACTGAAGAGAAATCAATGATTTCCATTTTGATTTACAAAGGGTGGGAGCAGTTTTGTGAAGGGAAATGTCACTGTTGGCCTGCTAGAAGCCCTACATATGTCACTGACTGGGAATATGAAACAGCAGCCTGACTAATAGCTTTCTGTCAGACTGTAAATAATTGCAGCCCTCTGACAGGACACTGAAGGACACAAGATACTATTACTTAGTCTGTTAGAAGCTTTGAATAAAACATCTGTAATGTAGAACAGTCAAAAATGTTCCTGTCCATTGTGCAATTTTTCATGTGATGATCCATGATGTGTCTATGTGTGTGTCTGTGTGTGCGCATGTGTATATGTATATATGTATGTATGTGTATATACATATACCAGCTGCCATCTTTGTGGTCTTAACTGAAGGTCTTATGTTAATTGTAAACTCTCCGTAACCGGACTACATCTTGTTCACGAAACATGCAAATGGCCAGTGTTCTAGAAATACTGACAACATCCGCACTATTCACATACTGTAGTATCTTCCAAAAAGCAGTAAGATCTATCTTCAGGATGCAACGCGAGAATATGGCTAGCAAAAACTGCAAAACAGCGATTAGAGGGCTAAGAATGTAGCTAGTTTTGGCATCTATCCACCCTGTGCCAGTCCCTGTTGTTGGTAGGAGTTTAGTAATGCAAATGTGGCACACTGGAAACTGTACTGCATACTGATGTGTTGGGTAGTATAAATATGCACTACTGATGTAGGATACATTATACAGTACATTGTATGCTACTGCAAACACAGGGTGAAAGGACAACTTTTGAGCGTGTCAGTGGGCTCACCTGAGGGGGAATGATGTCAAAGAGATCTCCAGCTAGCGCATATTCTTGGGCGAAGATGTAGTACTCGTCTGTCTCGAAGGCAATTCCATACATGCTGATGATGAAGGGACATGGTGAAAGGTAAAGCGAAATGCTGTATTCCCTTAGAAAGCTCTTCAGCTTTGTGGTTTTCTTCCGCAAGAACTTCAGAGCCATCTTGGTTCCTGTGGGAATGTACATTCGTAAGGTATTTGTGTGTAGCTCTGCTGCAAAATCTTCACTGCAGACGTCATGATAACATATCTTTTGCATGAGGCTGTGTATCCCACTGTGGACATTTACATGGTGCCACTATTATGAATTTATGAAGGTAGATACAGAATTTGATGAAACAGAATTTGGTCATTTCCTCCAGATATAATTTGTTAGGTTAAGATGCAGAGAGGCTGAAATGGATTTCAGTTCTGCAATGGAGATTTTGAGCCTCTGCTCATCCAACACGCTCTTCTATCCATGACAAGGATGCTTAAAACCTAAGAACAAGTTGGAAAAATAACCACCAGTTGTAAAACACCAGTGACTTTTGGTTCATCTTAATAAAATAGCCAGACTCTGCTCTTCTTACAGGGCTTTGTTTGATGCGAGCAGCTGCTACACAATTTTAAGGAAGGTCATAATGGCAAGACAGCATGCCCTTTTCTTTGTTACATAATACAAAAGGCACAGATTGGGAGACCAACCCATCAGTCAGAGTAAAGAACCAAACAAAGCAATACTAAAGCTTAAAACAACCATCGCATTCTCAGCCACTGTGCCTACACTGGCACCTGTCTCAGCAGATGTGTCAAAATGTGTAAAAGGCAGAGAAGTGGAACGATGTTTTGAGAGATGGCAAGCTGTTGCTACTAGCTATAAAAACCAGCCATGTAAAAGGTGACGTAAATAACAGTACTAACTGAGCTTGCATTGGACGAAATGGTACAATACTGTAAATGGAGAGTTTATTCATTGTTTATGAACATGTGAAAATATTCAAAATTGCAGATATTGTTAGAATATTGAAGTTTGATAACAGTTTAATCATAACCAATAATCCTCTGTCACACTATTTCAGGGGATGATCTCTAACATATAATTACAGTACATGGAATATAAGCAATATACTACAAACAAAGGTTCATGCTCCCACATCTCGTTATGGTAACAGTACAGTGGAATTACAGTGAAAGAACTGCATTCTTTTACATGTATATCAAATCCTGACTTCAAATCCAGTTTATAGTCGTGAGTTTTGCAACATTAGACAACTGTTGTGACATAAGTACCTAAATCTATGACTGGAAACTTAATTCAAGATTTTTAGGCCTATGTTGCAGACCCAAGTGAATGGTGAAATTACTACAAATATTTTTTGTGTTCCCAAAAACATAACATAACAAAGCTTCTTAAATGACCTTCTGGTGTCTAGCCTATAGCACCTTAGTTGACTCTGCTTATTTTCTTCCTGAACAAAATAAAAACAGTGCTTCCAAATGGCAGTGTAAATCTGAGATTAGTGACTGACATAGACTCCTATTGGCTTTTGATGTTTTTCAGAACCATCTGCACAGTTCCTTAGAGTCCAGAGTCCCATGGTTTAGCACAAATTGAACGGGAATGAGAGTGATTCAGGGTTTAAGATGTCAACAAGGTGTCAAGGTGTTCTTCTGTGGCTCTTGTAATATCCTCTTGGACAAATAACTAATGGGGTGGGGGGGCTAACAGACTGTGGTGCATTATGGGAGCTTCTGATCAGCAAAGGCAGACGTGTTGTTTAACCCAGACTGCTCTTGGTTTTGGCTTTCATAAAGAGGTATTAATGCTGCAGCCAGGAACAGATGGCTGGCGTTTGGCCTCTGTCACAGGCAGGTTAGACAGATTTTCTAGGGATGGGTGTTTTGAAGGGCAGACCATCACGTGTTGTATTTTACTGCTGATCCCTACAGACTATACTGTTCTGTTCCATGGAATTGAGATCTGTTGCTAGATGCTTAAAATAGCAGGCTGCCAAAGTATCATAAGCCAAAAGCAGGCAGGGCACCGGGGGCAATGACAAGATGAAAGGTAGGCCTATTGAATTAGTGGTGTAAGCAGTAAAGCAAATTTGGTATGTTTATGTGTGGGCATGTGTGTGTTTGAGTTGCTTGGTGTGTGTTTGACGTAATAAAATAACCTCTTTACGTTCTCTTTTAATGGGTGGTTGTTTTGTGATGTGTGGAGAGTACATTCTATTAAATTAAAGGCTTTTCCTAGAGCTGTATAACCAATGCAAGATCTACTCAGGAACCAGATAAGAGTACAGGACCAGGCTTAGAGACCCACTGGCTTGTGAAACCAGCTCTGTTATTTTGTTTTGTGAAAAAACAAGAAATTAAAACCACAGCGAGCAGGCATGTGTCCTACCTCTGATCTTGTGGACGACCAGATCCACCTTTCCATAAGTGCCCTTGCCCAGCTCCCTGATGACCTCATAGTATTTGTTGATATCCAGCTTCACAAGGTTCTGGGCTGCAATAAGCTGCAGCTCCTCCAGGATGTCGATGGAGGCACGGGACACGAGGGGGGAGGAACTCATTCTTCTGGTAGAAGGGACCAGTTATCACAGAAGATGCGTCGACACTTCGCTCCCTAAGGCGAGAGCGAAAAAGGAGGTGAGATTCCCATTTCAGACAACCAATGAAAATGTCTAAAACTTCCACTGTTCTAAAGGCTTTCAGGTGCATCATCATTTAGGATCTATATGACATTTTCGGCAATCGCCCCTTTACACTGTAGGGTTAACCAACAAGTTCCAAATCCTTTTAGTCCTATAGATGTTTTTGTCATTTGAATGTCCCACATCAGCTACGAGCTATCGTTCCTACACAATGAACTGTCACTACCTCACTTTGTTGAGAGAGAATGATAATAGTACGTAAGCACTATGAATGTATTTAAATGTACCATTGACAGGCTGTACCTTGAAACAAAGCTACAAACTGTCTTTTAAACTGTCTTTCTCACTACTGCTGCTGTTTCTAAGGAATTTCCCCATTGTGGGATTAATAAAGTCAATCTAATCTAATCTAACAATTCATTGTTATTGACATGTCATAAAACTAATGGAATTACATATATTCTACTACTAACCCTATAACAGGCTAGCCCCAATCATTTACTGAAGCTATAGGCAGTGTCAGGACTGCTTTTTGGATAAGCTGCAACAAAAACCATCCAATCAGAAAAGCAATCCTTTACACATATTACACAAGGCATGGTAACAAAAACAACTCCAAAAGGTAAA
This sequence comes from Brachypetersius altus, assembly GCA_037974465.1. Lineage (NCBI taxonomy): Eukaryota > Metazoa > Chordata > Actinopteri > Characiformes > Alestidae > Brachypetersius > Brachypetersius altus. Next base: position 9,651,453 of record JBBPDB010000028.1, on the reverse strand, counting down.
TAAGCATTGGATAGTGTAAAATGGTGATGTAAACTGTATGTAAAAAGTACCTACGTTTGGTACATAAACATACTCAAATAAATGGAGCAACAAATAAATAAAATGCGAGAAAATGTAGGGCGTGTAGTCAGGTGGCTGCAACAGTTAAAACTGAGTTGATAGTGTTATTATATAATAGTATCTGACTGAATTTTTTGTGCTGGTGCAATTATTATTCCCAGTGTAACTACCAAAAGATGCTACATGACCTCCTACAGTGGAGTAACAGCCATTTCGAAGTCAGCGACAAGAAGAAGTTGACATTAGGCTGTTCTGGATTTTTCAACTTCAGAAGAACATGGATAGTCGCGCAGACACAGACAGGCACTTCATCTTGAATATCAAAGTCACAAAGTTCGGAGGTTTGGGATTGTGGGTTCCATGTCGAAGCCAAACGAGTTCTTATGTAACCTTTCGCGTCCTGCAGTAAACACTGATCTAGTTTCTGCTCCCTGAAACCCCTTTCAAGTGCTCAAGATCACAAGGCCCGCTTTCCGATGGTGGAACAGAAGCGGGGAACAGAGCAGAACAAAAGATAAGAGGGGAGCAGAGCGAGCCAGGCGAATCCCCTCCTGAATCGCTAAATCACATCGCTTCTCACCGCTCGCTGTTTACTTTTGCGGCACGCAGAAATGTCGCCAGACAAAGTTTTCACACATTGCATAACACTCATTAACATTTGGCTCCCACAAAAGGCCCAGTCGGGCTTATCATAAAGAGACAGAAGAGAACAGACACGGGCCTTCACAGCCAATGAGATAACTGGTAAGAAAAGGAAAAAACTCCACGGCTATCATGTAAGGTGATGAATAGAACTGAAGGCAACTGATCTAGGGGAATAACATCTTATTCGCCAAATTGCATGTCTCTTATATGCGATCTACAAAGATGGCAAACATATTCTGATGCTTAATTCTCCCAAGGCACTCTTATCACCAGCCACAGACCTGCACAGCACTGCCTATTAACCTAAGGCCTGCCATCTCTGCCTGCTCTTTCACAAGCGAACTCAAGACCTTCCTTTCTACTTAAGCCTTTAATCAGCTAATTATAAGTTTGCCTCATGGTGTTTTATGAAATCTACTAATTTATATTCCGTAGTTTTTACTTTCAGTTTAATTGTAACTGTTTTCATCTACAGTTCATATGCTTACTTTCTCATTGTATTTGTTGTTAGGTTTATATTTGAATATTGGCATGTTGCTATTTTGTTATATTGGCATTTTGAATATAATTTTGCTTTGGGTTGATTTTTATTGTTACTCTTATTATTATTAATCCTGCTTAGCTGGACAGGCTGATTTGAGTTGGTGTGTAATTTTGTCTAGACAGTATTTTGACATAACAGCATACTTTCCTCTAGGATATTTATTGCAACAGTATTTCACTCCTTCAGCAGGTGTGATTTCCGAATGACTGAAAAGTCATTTTCAGTCATTCGTTTTCACTGTCCCCAACGGCGTGCCAGTGCTAAGTTCTCCTATTGGAGACCAGTGTGTTGAACGAGACAGGATGCACGGCACATCCTGTCCGTAGACACCATCTGTGGAGATCTGAGGCTGTATGTTGTGCATTTGTCTGAAGAAACAGAGTTTGTCCTGCATGTAATAGAAAGTGTGTATGTGTGGTCCAAGAAGAAAGCACCCCATGTTGGCAAATCATTGCAAGAAACTTTCTTCTTCCTCAGATTCCACTTGATAGGGCTGGCACTGACAGTGCACGCAAAGCTAATTCCCTCAGGGTACTGGAGGGTACATACACATACACATCTCTTGTATGTAACCAGCTGCAGATGAAAGGAAAAAAAGAAAGTTAATTAGGCAACAGGCTGCTATGGAGCTGAGGGTGGCCCTCACTACCAGCTGGTTCCTTCAGCCCATCTCTCATGTAACTACAACTCCCAAGAGCCTCTCTGAGTGTTCTCGGAGTCTCTGAGAAGCACAAATTCTCATATGCACAAACACAAACAGCAACCAGTCCCATCCTCAGTGTGGTTCAGTGTTACTGAGCTGATCTGAATTTCATTCATGGGGGAGAATAGCTGGTCCTGCATTATGCAGCACATCATACAGTTCATACACACAGACACACTTTCTGCCTGCCTGTCTATCTATCATACACTATACAGACAAAAGTACTGGGACGCCTAATCATTACACCAACAGGGATTTTAATGACACTGCATTCAAATACATAGATTTTTATATGATGCTTTCCACCAGATTTTCCACCAGATTTTGGCGTTTCTATGGAAATTTGTGGCTGTTCATTCTGTAGAGCATTTATGAGGACAGACATTGAGGTGAGCTGTGAAGACCCGCCACCTCGATCTCAGTTCCAGTTCATTCCAAAGTAGTCTCGCATAGCCAGACCTTCAGACTGACGGGTGAAGGTCTGGAATTCATAGCCACTTTCTTTGGCCAAGGCCCGCCCATAAGGCCGTTTGACTGACATGTCAAACAAC
>JBBPDB010000028.1:9633232-9648850 GCA_037974465.1 Brachypetersius altus | reverse complement strand
ATTATACAAGTTTCACTTCTTGAATGGAATTAGTGAAATAAATCAACTTTTTGAAGATATTCTAATTATATGACCAGAACCTGTATACGTTTTAAGAATTTTGGATTGAGTTGTCAGTCAACCCACTACCAGTTCCCCCTGTGTCTTCTGTTTAGAATGCTCTTTGGTTTAGGCTCTCGTGCCTCTTTGTTTTGTATATGTCGAGTCTGAGTTTGTTAATAAAAACTATCAAAAGGGAACCTTGCATTTGTGCCTTGCCTCACCACCCCCATGTGACAGTTACTTAGGGGCATAACCCCAATCTTGAAAAAACAGTCCGTGTCCATCATCGCTTCCCCATGAAACTGTATTGTTGGCCCAAGGTAGAATTCTCCTGGCATCTGCAAATCCCAGATTCATCCATCAGACTTCCAGATAGTAAAGCTGATTCATCACTGATGAAAAGGCATTTCTACTCCTATAGAGTCCAGTGAAAGCATGTTTACACCACTCCAGATGCTCGGCAATGCACATAGTGATTTGAGGCGTGTGTACAGTTGCTTACTCATGGATACCCATTTGCTGAGGCTCAGGTCATACAGCTGTACTGATATTACTTTCAGAAACAGTTTGGTAGTAGATGACACTAAAACATAGTTTTCTTTTGATTTCTATTTTCTCTTTTTTTGTTGTTGTGCATTTTGTATTTTCAAGGCATTTGAGCTCTCATGCTTTGATGTGTTCTACCAAGGTCTGCCATGTTTTCCTTTTAAAACCTTTCCATTTTGTTTATACTTGCACTGCATTTTACACAAAACTAACTGAGAACAACCAACAGCTTTTCAAGGTTTTCAGGCATTTGTTTTAACGGCAGAATAATTTGCATTTTTTCACTTCTGCCAGTATTTATTTACAACTGGAGATGCTAAATTATCCCCAGGGTGTAACTGCGTTTTTACCTTATGGACACTTAGTGAAACAAACTCTGTTAGCCATAGATGGCCCATCTGTTAATAATCTTGTTCATGAAGGCCTTCTCTTGCTATTTATCCTCAAAGACTCTCGTTCCTTTCTCTCTGGGTCGACCTGAGGAGGACACGTTCCCCTTTTGAGTCTTGGCTCCTCCCAAGGTTTCTTCCTCCAGCTGAGGGAGTTTTTCTTCACTTGTTGCCTTTGGCTTACTCACTAGGGGCTACGCTACTTTGTGACAACTTGATTGTAAAAAGTGCAATATAAATACAATTTAATTGAACTGAATGTTGACATGATTTGTATTCGTCTGTGGGTCTGGCCTTTAATGGATTGGCCGACTGTCCGATGTTTCTCTGCCTATTACCACTAGGATGGGCTCCAGCACCCGACGTGACCCTGGTTAAGAATAAGCATCTTAGATAATGAAGTAGTTGACTTTGTTCAAGACAAAGTCAGAAGGTCTAGCTATTAAACCAAAATAGTTTGGCATTTATGTGATCTGTTCATTTGCTAAAGTTAAGAAGCCAGATAAACCCATAGTAAGGCAATTCCATTATTTATATTAGAAACCGTGGCAAAAACACATTTTCCTTTCTAATACCAGTCCTGAAACTAAAGTCAGAGCTGGAATAGTGCCAACATTTCAAATGGCCTCAACAGCAGCAAAAACATGTGGAACAAAAACAAGCTCAGAAGACACTTAATACCATCTTTTTGTCCCTTATACACTGCGTCAGATATTCTGACCTCAAATGGTACTTTCCAGGGAATTGTTTTCCTACTGTTCACATGTGACCTATAGCGCATCACACAGCAACTAAAAGCAATTCTATGTCAGATGATACCCATCAGGTGATATATCGTCCCCACACTCTTAATGGACCACATATTCATGACTTTGTGTACTTTATTTGCACTTACTGGACAACCATTTTATCATATGACTTTTTAAACAATGTACAATTTGTAAAACTCACTCCTCATCTCAAAACATACCATAAACAATCTTAAATAAATTAATGAGCTGTAAGGCCCGATGTTGGTATGTACAAATTTTTTGAGCAAAAACTTACAATGCTTACAAACCTATATACATGTGACAAAGCAGTCAAGAGTGCTCAGTAACTTAATATACTGTGTTAAATCAAACACTAAGGGGGCAAGTATATAAAGCTGAAAAGTGCTCCAAATGTGTGTTGCTTTCAAAGTGCTGGTATACATGAGCCTGAACTGTGCTGAATGAGGAGGAGCGCTGTGAGAAATACAGGATGATATTCTCCCTGCGAGTGAAATCGACCCACAGTTAATGTCAGACTCACCAGCAAAACGAAGAAGCACATGGAAAAGAGACAGGGTTCACGCAACCACTAACGATTCTTAAACCAATCTACTTCAAGTGACAACAGTCACACTGTACCAGAAAAAAAAAACCAATTTACATAACCATAGCATATGAACAAAAATCTTTTCCCCCCTCCACAAACTAACCACTGTAAGGATGCTGGCTGGACAAACATTAATCCTGTACTACAGTAAGTCTGAGTGTTTGTAGCGTGCTCTATTTGGATCTTTTCACTTTATCCCTTTGTCACGGTACATGTCCAAAACTAATATGATGAAAAAGGTGTCCCCAATGCCAGCAACTATCCAACCAACAAAGTGAAGCAGCATCCAGGACAGACACAAAAGCCTGTTAATAATTTATAGGGTCACTACGAAGAGCAGGCGATCTTTCCATGCTATTTTAGTAGTCCCTAATCATGGTCAAGCGATTGCTCTCTGCCTAAGGTACTGCTAATGATACGCTGAAATCTGGATACATTTAATTCAGTCAGTCCAGGTTATGAAAAGGAGCTGCATCTCTGATCCTCTCCACTTACATGTGTACGCACTTCAAGTATAATGCTGCTGTAAAAGAAATCCCTTTTTTCCCCAAACTGTATTTTCATTGTGCAACACATTAGAAAAAAACCAAAACAAAGCAGTGGCCTTTTAGGGCCCTTTGTCAGCTGGCATTAAGTAAAAAAAAAACCAAAGGGCAAGAAGTGAGAAATGCAGAGACCTCTTCGGAACTGGGCTCAACCAACACATAGTTGTATGTGCTACCATGTCTTGACATGAACCTGTCAAGACACACACACACGCGAGGCACAACGTTACTGCTGCCCAGTTTATCACTCACTCACTCACTCTCACTCTCTCTCTCTCTCTCACACACACAAACACATACGCACACAAAGCGGCAGGCTTTTCAAATGTCCTTTCCGTTTGTTTCCATGGTGTCTGGCTGCTTGTGTGGAGGCAGCAGATGGATCTCTCACACGCTGAGGGGCAACATGCCAGGAGGAGATACGGCTCGCGGGGACGCCATGGCAGTCAGGGCACCAGGGTCCAATCCGTTCACAGTCCTACACAGAACAATCCATGAATAATCACATGTCTTGGTTTGGAAAAACAAACATCACAGCTCCAAGGATTATAGCACATTCATTAGAAAAGAGAGCAGAATAAAAGTAAAAATAAATTATGTTATAATAAGCAAGAACAAAGGAGCTAATAGTATTATACCGATTAAGGAGAACTGAACTACTCACGTTTTGTCAAAGTATGTTGTATGGAGTGAATGAGAGAATTTGGTGGCATTGCTGTTGATGAGGTTGCCATTTCCAGTGCTGTAGTTTTTCCTTGCTGCCTGATCTTTGGCAAAGTTCCTACAGGCAGCCAATTTGGACTCCAGAGCCTGTGAAAGTGGTGAAATGCACACATGCGATTACTCTTGCCTACTGTGAGGACACCTGGCTATCACTATGCTGCCCTTTACAAACAAGCAGCTCAATGCGGAACGTAAACAATGTGCATGCTACGCCATGAAAAAAATATTTCAAGAATTACCCCAACTTTCCGTAGGAGGTCACCAACAATATTGAGAGCAGAGATCCTGGCTGAAGGGGTGAGTGGAGAGCTTCCACAACCGTTGGTCAAAACTAAGACACACGAAAAACAAACAAAATGAGTAACATCATAATAAATAATCACATTACCGATACAAAAACAGATGTAAAAAATAGTATCATGCGGTAGATATGTATACCTTTCTGACTCATAAAAGGATGATCAATGGTTTTTCCCACTGGTGTAGCTGGAAGAGACAAGGAGGCCTGTACTGCGGTGTCCATTTTATCTATGTCCAACGTTGGAGAACTTGGTGCTGACATTCTGGTGACATCTGTGGTCCTTTCCCGCACAGCCAACTCCTGTCTTAAGTCTGCACAGCACAGAGTTGTCCATAACAAACCCCATTCAGACCACACAAAAAATTCAACTACAGGGGTCCTCAGGTTACAACAGTCAACAGGTTACAACGCTCACTTCCATAAAACCTTTAAAAGATTAAGACGAGTGTTTCGGCTTACACCGTTAGCGGCATACTTATGGACTACGTGGACAAACTAGTTGAGCATTGCAGAAGAATATGTAGTATACACGGAATATGCAGAATATGCAGTAACGCAGTGTATGAGTGAGGGAGTTGGCATCCCCCAGTACGCTTACCTACGCCAATCTGGACTGTTAAAACAGTATATCCATGTCCATTTCCTTTTTCTGTGGCTACGTTTATGTTTTGACCAAAATTAGGGTTACATCACTTTCATAGGAACGGATCTGTGTTGTGACTCAAGGACCCCCTACATAATTAACAGTACTGTAGGAAAGGAAACAGTGACGTCTGCAGCATACCTCTGGCCTCGTCCTTCAGTCTCTGCACAGACACCAGTAGAGACTCCTTTTCATCTAGCTCGCTCTCCAGAAAGGCATTTCTCTCTATGGCCTGATTCAATCGCTGCTCAAAGTCCTCCAGTGATGTAATGGTCGCTCTGTGCAAGTGAAGTCAGGCATACAACATGCATAGTTAGGAATGCGTTAGTGGGTGTCAACCGTTATGGTCTGGGATAAAGGGCCATTATCTGTTTTCTTATGCAAAATCTCCAACGGTAAAAAAAAGGTACAGATGGGTTCTAGTGTACCTCTTAGCTCTCTCCAGGTCATCATTGGCCTGCTCCAGCTCCCTGACATATTTGTGCAGCTGTTCCTTGATGCATCGTGTTTGGCCCATGTCATCCTCTAGCATGGAGATTTGCTTATAGCTCTGTGCGTACTGCTGCTCCAGTTTCTCCTGTGCAATACAACCAAGGACATAAGGCAAGAATCAAAGTGTTGGCAGTCATTCACAGGTAGTATGCATGGAAAGGGAAAGGTTAAGTAATGAGGAATCCTTTCAAGTACTCTCAGCTAGTAAACCCACTTTCATCTTGTTTATTTTAAACTTCTAATCCCTACACTGTTTTGTTGGCAGCGTGGTGTCCCGTTTTCTTAGGACCATGGTAATATCAGTAGCAGGGCAGAAAATGTATTTATTCTGTAAACCCTCTGAAAAGTAACTGAAAGTAACTCCGTTATAAAGTCTATTTTGCCTTCAGGAACAATCAGGGTCTTTTGTGTAAAAGGTGTTTCTAGCCAGCTTTTCTATTTTCTCCTACCTGATCCTAACATCCAATTACAGTGCACTGCAGAATTAACCTCTAGACCTTTTTACAGCCTGTACTGGGCTTATGGCCAGAATATACAGTCAGCTGACTCTTCCAGCCAAGCAGATTCCAGGGCCTATTTCACTCAATTTCTTATTCAGAGGAAAAATAAAAGGGTATGAAAGAGCAAAAGCGGGTTCATACTTTCAGACCGTCCACCTCACTCTTCAGCCGCTGGTTCTCTGCCTGCAGGTCTCGGATGCGGTGTTCTGCCTGGCCCAGCTGAGCCTCCAGCTCAGCCTCCAGCTCACGGCTTCCCTCCTGGAACTCCTGCAGCTCCTCCTGAGCATCGTGGTAACTGTGGAGACGCACACACCCAAATCAGACAGGCTCATCACTCAGGAGACACTGCTGTGGCCCAAGCCTTCGGGGACTTCATATATTCAGCATTTTGACTACGGCAACTTGAACACAGTCTGACACAAAGGAGGGGCGCCTGGTAATCATGGGTCTGACAGCTGTTCCTACTGTGAATAATAAATGTACAAATTACCCTCAGTCAGAGCCAGACTCATGTTAAGAGGAAAGGAGGGAGTAATGATTAGTCATGGGTAATATCCAATTCCACACAAACACAAACAAGACAAGACTGCATTTAGCAACTGCTGATATTTGGTCTGAAAAAGCACCCAGTGCTCATGACAGGAAAGAACTGGAGTTACGTAAAATCATTGGATTACCCAAATGTGCTGACATTGTGTCCAGTTGGTTAACAGACCTGCTGTTCTCAGTGACCCCTGAATAGGTCAGTTGTCTGGAGTCCTAGAATGTGTGTGTGTGTGTGTGGGGGGGCTAGTGGGTGGCAGGAAATGATCTAAGCAAACTGACTATCTGGCCCAGAGATGAAGTTCTTCTTTTTGTGCCAAGCAAGTCTGAAAGTACTTTCCTTTGCATGTTCCTGTCACAGCATTATAAACCTCATCAGCAAAAACTGAAATAACACTTAAGCTACCAGGAAACGGCACAAAACCAAAACCCACCTTCCTGTTTTAGCTTTGGTTCCTCAACTAAAGTAACAGAATAATGTAAATAATGGTTGATTGAGATACATAAATGTTGTCCCAGTGCTCTGCACAATGATCTGAGGCGGTGGTAGGGACAAGGGGTACAAAAATATTTATACTATTTAAAAAGCTTTACAAGTGTGGAGAGTTCTGGTAAAAAAAACATAGTATTTGTTTTCAGTCTTTTGTTTGATGTGTGTCAACCGCATCAGTGTTGTTTTCTTCCAAGGTTAATGTTTTGCTCCTTCCTCTGCAGGACATTCCAGGGTATTTTGACACTTCCTGTGTTTCACAACTGTTACACCGATAGACCAGAGGGTTTCAGCACATGTTCAGAAGTGTGTTTAAAGTCATTTCCAAACTGAACAGAAGCCAGCAGCAGCTGATCCAACAGACAGCCTGTCTGACCTAAAACTAGAGCCAACAGCAACTGGGCACCATGAACTCTCTTCTAGGTCAGTTTCTTATGGTCTTGTGGCTAAAAAAAAACCCACCAACAACTTTGTAGTGAAAGAAACATGTATGGTTCAAATATAAGGGGGTAAAGCCTAAACAATGTTTAAAACAATCCAGAGATACAATCCCGCAGAATAATAAAGACTGTTTGTTCATTCAGACGTCCACAAAACAGGAACAGTCATTTGATAGTGAAGCTGAAAATAAATACATAGGTCTAAGCCTTGTTAAACTCACACAATCACAAAAGTTGCCTGCTACAGTCAGACCATTAATAACAGGCCCTGGGGCCTAAGAAAGTTCTCACTAGAAAAGGACAATAGAGGACAGGACACAAACATAAGTCATATGATACTTCTTTAACGACAGTTACGTGTTACGTCAATTATTGAGATCCGTCCTTCTTTATGCATCTGCGGGCGGAGTGAGAATGTGTGACCACCTATGCAAATGTCCCTACATTAACTGGGAGATACTGAATACCACTGCGTAGAACATTGTCAGGTTACATTGTGTCTATAGTTCTTTGCTGGAGTCAGCATCAGTCAGAGGTACAGCCTGTGTTTTCTTTCTTTTTATCATTACAAAAGGTGCCACAGTAGGCCATTCTGCTCGCATGATACCTGTACCAGGGAAATAAGTACTTATACTGCCCAGTCGACAGTTAATAGTCCACTTAAAGATGTCTTTCAACTTATCTTTAAGTGAGATCTTTATTGGAGCATAAGAGACCGATTAAATTTTATAGAATAGATTTAGAGTAGAAAAGGATGGAAGATTGCCAAGATAGTGTGCTGTCAGTACACCAACGAAATACCGCAAGTCCACAAACATTCAGGTTTACAGCACACCAAACTGAAGGCCAGTCTAGTAGCCTTTAATGTACACAATCATGAAAAGCTTACCTTTTCTTGTACTTCAGGGTCAAATTTTTCCAGTATTCAATTTCCTCATCTTTTGATGTGAATTTTGGCATCATCTCTGCATCCATGATAGAAATCTGTGGGTAAAAAAACAAACAAAAACAAATGCAATTTAAATGATACTTGTGAACAGAGCCCTGGCCCTGAATGACTTTACCTAACTAACAGATCACACGAGAGCAGTACAGGGCAGATGCTCTTATTTCAGGGTTTATACAGAGATTCTTAAGTTGAATTTACTACCTTTTTACTACCATCACAATATTTTTTTTACTACCAGCACGATTTCAAGCTTCAACTGTCGCAGCGTAAAGTGTTAAGTAAAGTGACAAGTAAAGTATTGAAATATCTCAAATTAACAGTTTACAGTTAAACGACAGACTGAACTTTCATAATGAACAGTTACACATTGGAATTTGAAACAAGTGGTTCAGTTGAAAAAAAGGGCAGGAAACTAGCTAATAACCTCCTGAGACCCAACCCATTCATTAATGTCCTTTATAGTGGGACATTTTGTTCACTTGTATCTTCCTTAAGTATTTGGAGAGACCCCATCAAGCCCTATAGTGTTCCGTAGAGGAGATCCTGGGCTTTCCAGTGATGGTCCTGTGAGGGTTTGCATGCTGGGACTGCAATGGCAAGACATACATGAGGAGCAGCAAATGCAAGATGTTCCTCTTTTTAACCTAAAATTAAACCAGGACGATCACAGCTAAACTACCCAGAGGTTGTTCTAGGACTTATAATTCACTGCTGACCTAACACTTCTTTTTCCTTGCAAGCAACTGAAGAGACACAGAATTTTATTGTTTTTATCAAACTGAATGTGTTCTTGGGTTAATATCACGTTTTTTATTTTCTGAATTCAGGTCCTGTTGTCCTCTACAGTGGACATGTTGGAAAATTTAAATAAATCAATTCAAAGAAATTTTAATTGTAAGGTGTTTTTTAGACCCAAGCAGATAGGAAATTACACAAAAAATAAATTGTAAGACACTTTTTTTGATTCTCAGGTAAAGTGCATTTTTACACTATAATAGCACTTCATTAACAAATAACTTACGAACAAATATATTAACTTCAACACTGGACACAAAAACAGGCCAACACACACACAGATCAAGAGAGAGCGAGAGACAGGTAGAGAGAGCGAGCGAGAGAGGTAAAGAGAGAGCAACGAGAGAGCGAGCGAGCGAGACAGGTAGAGAAAGAGCGAGAGCGAGGGAGACAGGTAGAGAAAGCGTGACAATGAGAGAGAGAGCGAGACAGGTAGAGAAAGAGCGACAACGAGAGCGAGAGAGAGAGAGACAGATAGAGATAGAGCGACAACGAGAGAGAGGGAGAGAGAAAGAGCGAGCAAGAAAGGTAGAGAAAGAGCGACGAGAGAGAGAGCGAGCGAGACAGGTAGAGAAAGAGCGACGAGAGAAAGAGAGCGAGCGAGACAGGTAGAAAGAGAGCGACAAGAAGAGAGACAAGGAGAGAGAGCGAGCGAGTCACGTAGAGACAGTGCGACAATGAGAGAGAGAGACACATGTAGAGAGAGCGCGACAACAACAAAGAGAGCGAGAGAGAGACGTATAAGAGAGCATGTAAGCCAGCAAGTACTTGCCAAAGCCAGTCCTTTAAACGTTGATTCCTCCGGCCAGAGGTCTGAAAACTCGCATTTGCCCAGATCTGAAATACACTACTTGCGAACTCGCGCAGAGGTTTGGCAGCGAGGCACCCGGGTACCCGAACTGATTCAACGCGTGCGCACGGTCACGTGACATCATTCCTATCACTCAGGTCCTACTCGCATAAAAACATAAAAATCAATTCACGCAAGTTTAATAATTTAAGGGGATGCACGTAAGTTTAAAAAATTGGCCCAGATAGGCCCAGATGGATGGGGCTTCAAAAATTTACTACCTCGTCAGATGACGTTTACTACTTTTTACTGGCCTTAATTTGGCCCAGTTTAATTTAATACCTTTTACTACCTTTTACAACCCCGTGGCAACCCTGTATTTGGTCTTACTGTCCTCAAACTTGCAATTACCTGGAAACATTTTATAAATGAAAGTTACTGAGCTAAAAGGAACTTTGTCTTTTCTTTCTTAAACTTATATATTGGAATACAAATTCTAAAAGCTTCACCACCAGCAGAATACAATTGACGTACTGGAACAAACACAAATAAAATACCACAACATACTAAGACCCTCACAGCTGGATCATCTCCACAACTAAAACAGAAAAGCAATATTTTTCAAAAGGATTTTTCAAAGGGCTCTGCTTTGACTGTGGATTCATTAAATATTAAACTAACTGACAAACTCCTCATTAACATTCCTCATCATGTTTAAATGAGAGTTTTAAAACATGTACAAAGTCAAGAGCTTCTCTATGCTGGGTGCTCCACTTTCTTTTGGAGAGTAAAATTTTAAGTGACAGTCACTTTTTACATCACCCAGTACCCTTGAAAAAGTGCTGAAGGTTTAAAGAAGCATTAGTGATCCAGAGCGTTTTCTTCTGTGATCCAACGGGTAATGTTAAACTAAACTTCTGACATACATTACAAAGACCGTAAATAAGTTTGAGGTTTCTGATTTACAACCCTAACGTGCCGGAGAGAAGAGAAGAATGCTAAGTGCAACCAGCAGTTTCCCCAAAGTGCTCAAACATGACACTACCATACCTTGCATAGATGGCACACGAAACAGTTCCAACACACTAGACTGACCTTTGATCTGTGGGACATACTGTTCGTTTAAAGTGTGTTAGCATCAGGAGGCTAACTGCCTCGGTGTCTTTAAATAAAAAAAAGGTTTCAATCTTTGGTTTCGAGACTTGATCTTAAGGTTTGACCACAGCTCTGGCTAGCATCTGGATATAAAAAGGCTTAACAGTCTAAGAAATATTTCACACACGTGTGTTCTGTCTTTACAAGCAGATTTGAGTGTTGCGGTTCCAAGATAAAACTAACTGCTTCCTCAAACAAAAAAATCCAAATATTTCTTTGCCTCATGTCTGTGTGACACACCAGTAAAAAGTTAGCAGAACGCAGAAAAGAGAGGACAACTGTGACACGTCCCTTAGTAGACAAAAACAAATGTGAATTATTTGAATTATTATACAATCTAATGTGAATTATATCTTTAGCTCACACTGTTAAAATGCTACTATAAGGATAGCACTGTGCACAGTCCATCTCCAAAACACACCAGACTGGCAATTAATCCAGGAATAGAAACCACTGAATGACTAAAGGGAAAATACTTTCCTCAGGAGTGTTTTTTAAACCCTTTCCTTTTACTTTCCATTTTGGAAGGTCATTAGACTACGCCATGACAACTTAATAATAGAACACTAATCATTTTACCAAAAGGGCTTTGAAATTTTTACTAGTCACTGCCTATGTTATGGGACTCTAAACTTAAACATGTAAATTACGTTTAAAGGGAAAATTAATCATTTTCACAAAATTTCAGCATAATTCAATTGATAAGAAGCAAGTCATTTGGTGTAGTTTGATTTGAAACTGTGGAAGACATTACTGTCAGATTTCTTTACAGTTTTTCACAGGAACCAGAGTTTCAATGTCTACATCGCACATATACCTATTTTACATGTTGTCCAAAACATGTCTTCTGAGAGGTAAATCTGGGGAACAAGGTTTTACTATTTTGCTTTACAATATACTGAATGTACCTCTGTCCCACAAATGTGTTTATTTTAATAAATATTTACAGTTTTTAAACTTAATTTAAACCAAACCATCATAAAATGAGGCATAAGATAGCATTTTCACAATCACTTCCTGTCATTTTCTGTGAGGTAGCTTTTAGACGCATTAAACACTTCAAACATCTGGTTCTTATTGCCACTGACTATAAACAAGCCTGAGTCAGTACATTTCCCTAGAACACAGCAACTGCTCTGAATGACTATTTACAGCTTAACCGTTTAATTAAGCTGAATATTTGTAAAATCTTTGAAATCCCATTTAAGGTTAGGCTACGGCAGCTAACTAGATATCCTATATGTTCTGAATGATAACATGTATAATGATATGTTCTAATTTAAAAGTCTTACATACCATTACAAGTCATGACATTATCAACATTTGAGAAAATATTATATAGAATTACAGAAAATATACATTTGTAACAGCTAAGACCAGGACTTGGTTTACTGCCACCTTTAAAGGTTAGTTTTTTCCATGGCATTTGAAAAGCATTTTGGTCCAAAATATGAGTAAAACAGGAACAATTACTCAACACTAAGGAACACCATGGTCTTCCCGGTAGTCAGTTTAAGTTGTCAAAATGTCTAAAAGTACCATTTATGATTTCATGGTGCATTCTGTAATCCTACAAAACTCCTTTCTTCTGGTCTACTGTGAGTAAAAGACCTACAATGGCCAAGCACAGAAAGGGAAATTAGGATGTTGTCACTTTCCTCTGCTCATCTGCTTCTTAGTCAGTAACGACACTAAGGGTGGGGAGGATGTCTGAGGAAGGGCCAGATTCTTTGGCTATTACATTATTTCCTGGACTACAAGTCTACATCTCACTCTCCGGCAAAACAGCAGCCACAGGCTGCAGCCCGCAGTCAGCAGGGAAATGACTTCGGTCGGCCCTCTAAAATGGCTTTTTAAAAATAGCTTTAAACTAAACAAATCACTACACATCAATCTTTGCTGAGGTTTATCTCCAAAGACAGACTTAACAGGAGTCTGTGGCTGTTTTAAGGGCATAAACTTTTCAAGGGAGCAGAATTCAGTCTGCATGTATTCAGGGGAACAATACATTGTTTCATGATTAGAAATCTTTAGTATATGGCTTCCTGCACAATACATAAGTATCTAAAGCTGGGTCTTTGTTTCCGTCCTACAGTCTAACCTGAAGCTGATCCTTGTTTATCTAACGCTGCTTAGCTGTCACAACAGACAAACGTTAACCCACACTACATGAACAAAAGTACTGGGAGGCCTGACTATTACACCAACATGGACTTCAATGACTCCCCCCCCCTTTTTATAGCTATAACAGCTTACATTGTTTTTGGAAGACTTTCCACAAGATTTTGGAGTGTTTCGGTGGGAAATTTGTGCCAATTAATTCTGTAGAGCATTAATGAGGTCAGGCACTGATTTTGGACGAAAAGGCCTGGCTCGCAATCTCCGTTCCAGTTCATCTCAAAAGTGTTGGATATGGTTGAGGACAGGGCTCTGAGCGGATCAGTCAAATTCAAATTCTTCTAGACCAACCATGCCTTTATGTAATTTGCATTTGGGCACTGGGTCACGGTCATGCGGGAATAAAAAGGGCCATCTCCAACCTGTATCCACAAAGTTGGAAACATAGCGTTGTCCAGATTGTCTCGGTATGCTGAAGCATTAAGATTGTCCTTCACTGGAAGAGGCCTAGCTGAAAAACAGGTGTGTCCCAATACTTTTGTCTCCGTAGTGTCAGTCAACGCCTAATATTATTGCGTGACAGTTAGCCAGGAGCTAGCTCGTTGACTCACAACAACCGTTATAAATACCGCAGTGATGAAATACAGATTTTAGTAGTAACAATGTTGTGTTTTAAAGGGTTGACAGGTGAAAACGCCTCTTATTTAGGAAATATTCATCCCAGGCCGACTCCTCCCGGCTCCATAGCGAGAGATCCGTTGAACGAGCTCAAACTAACCGTGTATTCTCCTTTTTTTAAACTAAACACACACATAATGCAAAAAATAAGCCATAGGTTACTACAGAAAACATACACATCACTAATTTACCTTATAATTTACCTGAACATGCCCAGTCCGCGAAGTCTCCTCTCCGGGTCTAAATCTCTGAACCCTTCGTTCGGACAGCTGACCAACAGGGACGTCTGACTCGAGAATGACTCGTTCTTTTGAACCGGTTCTTTTCAACCAGTCCGTCGAGCCGACTCACAAGTTTCAAATGAGTCAATGAATCTTTTTTGTGTCGATGATGTCAAGTCGTCTTTTATTGTCATTCACCCACATACGAAATTGCGTTTCCTATAGTCCCACACAACATACGACATGAAGCCTTTATTAACTTTTATTAGTGGGGATTTGCAGCAAAGTGGACAGAACAAAAATAAGAGCAACATTATATATCGGTAATCTCGGTAATCTTTTAGTCCAACAAATTGTGCAGATGATAAACAATTTCTCCTATCAATAAGGTGCAACATATATTTGTATATCTCAAATAATAGTGTGTGTATTTTGTATTTTATGTATGCTCGTTTTACACTGAACACGTCACCAAGTTAATAGAGTATAATATATTGATTAAACCTGAAAAATACCACAATGTAACGTGAAACTCATTTACAGTTTTTTCTATATTAGAAAGGATACCCGGGGAGCAGTGTGTGGGGAAGGAACCTTGCTCAAGGGTACCTCAGTGGTGCCACTCGGAATCCTGGGATACAAACCCACACCATTCTGATTACAGGGGCAAATCCCTATCCACCAGGGCACCGGCTGTCCATGTCCCATATTATGCATGTCCTGCAGCCCTGCAGCACGGACAGAAAACACTCGTTTGAAAGTCACTGTCTGATTTAATCAGTGTGTGCAGTGTGCATCTGCAGTGCATAGTAGTTGAACTGCGTATCGAGTGATTGAAGTGGATGATTCAAAAGAATCGGTTCACTACTGAATCAGTCTTCCCGTGACTACAGTCGAAACGCCAACGCGGCTCGCTTTCAGAGCAGGAGCACGACTTCCGGTAAGATGACGAACGTATCACTGCTTACGATATTGACGTCAATGGCATCTGATCCCAACACATACTTCACTTTTTAAAAGAGAAAATCAGATAATGCATGCATATATATATTTAAAAAAAACAAACAAAAAACCCCCAACATACGGACACCATACCCAACAAACTATATGGACAAAAGTATTGGGACACATCTGTTTTTTAGGCTTTGGGTTGGGCCCCTTAGTTCCAGTGAAGGGTAAATCTTAATGCTTCAGCATACCAAGACATTCTGGACGACACCATGCTTCCAACTTTGTGGACAGTTTGGGAAAGAACCTTATCCATCATGACTGTAACCTGGTGTACAAACCAAGTTCCATAAAGACATGTTTGGGATGAACTGGAAGAGAGGGGACAATTACTCTATTTATTTAATGCAATATCATTAAAGTCCCTGTTAGTGTATTGGGCAGTTGTCCCAGTACTTTTGTGCATATAGTGTATGTTCATCTTTATACACAACAAATGATTCAGTAACCTCTCTGGCGCAGTGGATGGATTGCCGTACGGAAATAGATTATTTAGGGTATCACTGATGTTTCATATGTTTTTTAAGATATGATGCTTATACTTCATACTTCACCTCCCTGAATTTAAGAAGTAACAGCGAGCATCAAATGACAGCCCACATTGAGCTCTTTTGATTCTGGGAAGATGGGGTTTTTTTAATTTTGGGTCTATGGGATAATTCCAACACATATACCACATTTAACATCCCTCTATAATCGTAAGTTGACCACAGTTCTGAGGCTGATTGTATCAAATGTATGGTGTGAGGTAAAATTACATTGACCTTACAATGCAACTTGCAGTGTTGATCAATGATCAACCAAAAATAGGTACAACATGCAGATACCTTCTCTACAACATCAGAAGAATCCGACCCTTCCTCACCACAAAAGCTGCACAGATTCTTGTCC
>JBBPDB010000028.1:9596767-9633132 GCA_037974465.1 Brachypetersius altus | reverse complement strand
ATCTCGGTTAAATAGCTGACTCAGATTTAAGCTGTTTTCAGGTAAGAAACAGTTGCGGAATTCTTAAGCACTGATGTCGTCGCTCTGGATAAGAGCGTCAGCTAAATGCTGTAAATGTAAATGTAAATGTAAATCTATGTGCCGTGTTCTTCCACAGGGCATAGAACTGCATCCAGTTTAAGGTTCAAAATAGTCTAGTAAGTAGTTTAACCACACACCATGTGTCACAGTGTCAATTATGAATGAATAGCTTAATTTCTTCACAAATAATTGTGAAACAAAATAAAACATTTTATTTTTGTTTTTTTATATAGCAGACATTCTGGCTGTACTAGCTAATCTGCACAGTACCTTCAATCGAACAAAACAGTTCCATAGTTACCTGTTTGCTATTCTTTATCAAGACTTAGAATAAACACAGCCACTGGAAGTTCACAAGTCAGTGTGTTTCTTTGTGCTGGTCCCAAAAAGAACACCGGAGTAAATCAGGAGGATCACATCAGGAAGGGCATCCGGTGTAAAACCAACAAGAAAGATCAAGAGTTCCCATAATATTTGAATGAATGCATTAGTTTATATATACAGTCTTACGCCGTGGAGGTCTATGGTTAAACAAAAAAAGTTCCTGAAGAAAAAAAGGGTTCTTTTGCAAAAGTGCTGGTGAACGGCAGCCCTCAACAATTACCAACTCAGCCGCAAGATGGCGCCTCGGAGTTCAGTGCCTCTCATGTGTGGCGCGGCTCTCATAATTTTATGTATTCCTTTCCAACCAATAATACACAATATGGATAAAAGTATTGGGACGCCATACCATCACATCAACAGAGACTTTACTGATATTACGTCAAAATGCATAAACTTTAATACAGAGTTGCCCCCCACCCTTTTGCAGCTAGAACAACTTCCACGCTCCTTGGAAGGCTTTCCACAAGATTTTATGCGCTTTTATGGGGCCAGGCACTGCATGAGAAGGCTTGGCTCGCTATCTCCGTTCCAGTTCATCACAAAAAAATAGGTGTGTCCCAATACTTTTGTCCACACAGTGAATCAATACGCATACAACATGTGCACCTTAATGACATAATTAAAGTATACACACTACAAATGTTATGCATTTATAAAGAATGAATTCGATGTAAAATTCACCATTCATCTAGAAAATAATACCCAGTCACAGTGACAATAATCGAAACCAGGTGTGTTGGCTAATAGTTTTTAAAAGGAAACTACCACAAATGTATCAAACGAATCATTCAGGAATAATCGGTCTGACACCGAAGACGTTGTTTTATTACAAAGAAATTGGCATTAATGCGCACTTAAATTATATTAAATTATATTATTATTATATAAAAACATTTTCAGCTTGATCCCTGTTCCATTATAATAAACAAACTCAAGAAATTCAACAGTAAATTACAGGTTATAATTGCTTCATGTCACTTTAAATGAGTACTGTTATTATCAGATCACTCTGGGAGGCGTCACCCTCTTTAAGGGTTGTGAGAGGTGACTTACTAATAAACAGAGCTTGGGGGTAAAAGAACTCAACCTGGTAGAGGCCACAACATCTAGACAACCTCACCTGGCCATGTGGTCTCCTCATACACTTTTTAGAGACACCGTCATCGATACCTGTTTAACTCCTGACTTGTCGGCTCGTCCGGTCAGACAACATTCCGTGTGACAGCCTCAAAACCAGCTGCACTGGAGAGTCAGTAGGAGCTCCTGCTTTTTCTCATGAGCAGATCGGACCTTTCAGGCCAGTGATGGACGAGGAGGAGACGCGGGACAGCGAGTGTCCTGTTTGCTACGAGAGTCTGGAGGACAGTGTCAGGACGCTGAGCTGTGGACACGCGTTCTGCCACGACTGCCTGGTCCGGACCCTCGTCTCTGTCAGTGAGGAAGGGACGGTATCCAGAGACAACATCGTGTGCCCCGTCTGCAGACACGTTACATTCATCACCAGACTCCAGGGACTCGTGGGACGGAGTGGAGAGAAGGAGCAGAAGATCTTGGAGGTGCCCTCGACGCGCTCGGCCACCCCACACGCCGGCCGCTTTCGCTGGACACGCACTTTTACGCGATGGCTCTCTTCCAGACTGAGCCGCCAGAGGCTTGTCTGTCCCAAAGACTCCCTGCAGGTCTTCATCATCAGCGACCTGGGACGCCCCATGGGCGCGGAGGATGTCATCGACATTGGGACACACGCAGTGATTCACGAAAACACCAGTGGCCACGGCTGGACCCTGTGCAAGACCTCCCACTGCCTGCTCATCCTCTTAGTAGCCTTCACCTTGCTGGCATTGGTCGCTGCAACCCTGCCATGGGTTCTGTTGGCGTAAAGCGTGAGAGATCTGATGGGTTCTGTTAACTTAATGTGTGAAGGGCTTCATGGACCTGCTCATTAAATCACCACTTTCATGTACTCAAGTTATTGCAAAATGCATGGAAACAATGTAGCTCATATCTCGCATTATGGGGTTGTTGAGCCCATTTCAAGAACAAATGGGCATGTTTTCTGGACATGGACTGGACTAAATGGAAATGTAATTTATGAAATACTACAGAAAAACTTCCTTAGTCTAAGTTTAATCTTGTCCTGGAAAATGGGTCCCAAAAATAATTTCCCATTCTTTTTCCTGAAAATAAGTGAAATGATACTAGGGGTCCATTGATTCTCAAAAAGATCATGTTATACAAGTTAAATGTTCCGAGACAGTTGAAAAATTTTACATGTTTTACTGCAAGAGGACATTATAATGACAACTAGTTGTTATGATGCCTACATTTCATGCTTTTAACTTGCAAAGACTTGACATTTGTTGCCATGTAGGAGGGATCTGTGGTCCACATGGACTGTGAAACTTTCTACATTTCACCCCAGCCTGTTTTGGGCTATGGTGGTTCCAATACATGAGGATCTGCCCTCGGTTCTTAAAGCAAAGAGGAGCTGATTTGAAACTGATTAGACAGCAAGTTGTGCCCGGGAGCGCCTCTTTCACCAAATTATTCATGTGAAGGAAGGATCGTTTGAACAAGCAGGGCCAGCAAGAGAAGACGAGCTTGGCAGGATACCCGATGATTTGAAAGGGGAGATGTTTCTGGGATGAAGTTACAGCACTTCTGATGGACGTTTCAGAGCGAGTAGATCTGGAGAAGAGCGGTTGATGTTTTTCTTTTTTTTCGCTTGAATACCTGTGTGGAGCTTCTTTTTTCCTCTTTGGGCACACCCATGCTCTTCAAGCACTTCTTGTCCCACAGGTTAGAAAACTAAACTTCCCCCTCCTCCCACCTCACCTGCTGACCACAGCTGGGTGAGACAATCAAGATACTATCTGAGCATGTGTGTATATATATATATATATATATACAGTCCTTTACTAAAGTTTTAGGCACCTGATAAAATCCTGCTGGGCAGTGGTGTTAAGTTAGTGTTAAAACATGTATATTACAACAAATACAAACAACATTAATACAGTAAACGGTGGTTTTATGTGTGGCAAAGAGTTTGCTGAACCATTTCCAGACCTCTTTCCTCAAGGAAGCTCAGTTTTACTTGCAGCTCCATCAATCCCTGGTCTGGCTCTTTTTACTGCAGTAGATTAAATTAGGTGTTGATTATGGAATTTTATTCATTCACCCAATGAATGGAGCTACTGAGCAGAAACCTGGATCCAAACCTGTGTTCTTCTAACAGCTCGCAGAATATCCACTACTGTTTAGAAAAAAGAAATCTTGATCCTTTTTATTGCTTGTTTGTTTGCATTGATTCTAATATTCAGCTGTTTTGCTGCAGAAAGAAGCCACTGCTGATAGAAATGACTTCAAACAATTTGCACAGGTGCCTAAGACTGTTGTACAGTACTGTATATATATATATACATATACATACACACATATATATATCTCACAGCATTTTCTGTCCGGTCAGCCTGGTTCAGTCTGGTCAAAGTTTCTGAAATGAAGCTGCCTGAGGTATTAATTATTGTTCATAGCTGCCTTGTTTGTTTCATAATGGAAGTAAAATGGGACGACCTACACTCTTATAAATAAAGGTTTCTTTATTTATATGTTCTCGTTTTAGGAGAAACCTTTAACTGGTAGAGAAGTTCTTTACATTTTAAAAGGCTCTTCAGACACACACACCTCACATACAAAACAGTTCTTCAAAAGAATAATCCATAGAAAGACTTTTTTATGGAACCAAATGCATTTTTTTGGCATTGCTCCAAAGAACCTCATCTGGTGCCTTTATTTAATTCTATGCTATACAGTTGTATATTAGTATATAAGAGTAATACGCTACTATATTCAGAAATATGCCTGAATGGTATAGTATACTATGGTATAATACCATACTATAGTATCGTGCTACATTCGTTTTATTAATACATTTGAAAACAAGGCCCATTTTTATTCTATATTCACACCCTGATTTTTCGTTCTTTCTGTGGTGTATGTTTATCCATAGGTAACCCATTGGAAGCAAAAATCAAGCAACCAGAAGAGACCACTCAAAACCAGAAGTATTAAAAATGTAGAGTTTAATATATATATCTATTTCTGACATTCTGATCAGGATTGCGGTAGGCTTCACAGTACAGACTGTGTTGTTCCACTGATATGCTAAGCTGAGGGGAGGGGTGGGGAAGGGAGGGAAGTGACTTACAGGCAAGTTTGTACATAAGTTATGAATGCAGAGGAGAGGCTGTACATCAATGGACATTGTGCACTCAAACATAAACCCATTACTTTTTTAAAAAAACCAATTATTCACATGTAGCTAATATTTCTGGCCCCCTCCCCAGTCTACCCATGACATTTAGTAGTCTTGAAAGAAAGTGGCACGAATTATCAGAAGAGACTAAGTGCATGCATTGCAATGTCAAATCCACTCTCTGATGAAAAAAAAAAAAAAGGTAGAATGGGAACGCCGACAGACAGCTTTCTGGGCTCTGAACAGGTGATACTTGATTATATATGCAAAGCCTGTCTTGTTTATTTCTCTTGTGTCATTTTTGATTTCATTTATTACAACACCATTATTGAACTGAGCTGCACTCCGACCATTTCTCTGAGGAGGTGTAAAATGTAAGTGCTGCAAATGTGAGACTATCATTAAACAAGCAAAAGAAAATCATTTGTTCTGATGGCATGTTTGTAATGGATGTTCTATAGTAATGGCACATGGCGAGGGCCACATTGTCTACAGGTATTTGTTGTAATTATGCATGATTTCACCAGTGGCCTCTCCTCCCTAACAATGAAGACAATCTCCTAGATGAACTCAGTGTGGTTCACTAAGAGGTGAGAGGGAGTGCGTCGTTGTAATAACGCTCAACCTTGAGTGTTTTACTGCTCCTAGAAAACAAGCAATAAAAAGGGAATCAAAGAAGCCTGAACACCACCTCATGTTGGCAATCGCTTCCGCCCTAAAAAGTAGTTCCACCACAATTGACATGTTGCTCAAAGTTAACAAGAGTTTGAAATTTGACCTATTTTGGAATTTGATGTGTTCAATCCTTTAATTGAACTATTTCTGTATTTATTTTAGTATTATTACTGGTTAGCAGCAGTTTACATTAAAATGACAATTGTTCATTTGCAACTGGTGGTCAAAGGTTGGTGCAAAAACGTTTATATATAACAACATGCACTGTAAAAATCTTTGTTTTCACTTAAAAAAGTCGGTGACCTGGTTGCCTTAACATTTCAAGCTCACTGAGCTTCTGATAACACGTTAACAGAACAAGAATCTGGGTTTTAAACAGATTCTACATGTTAAATAATGCATTAACGTATTATTTTGAGTTGAGAGAATGTTAAGGAAATCAGGTTACCTACTTTTTAAAGTTAAAACACTGAATCATTTGTTACAGTCTGGGCACAACTCTTTTCAACCAGATTGTGTGGTGGGAATTAACGGTATAAATGTCTGTATCCCTGTGACCCTTGATTGATGTAGTCTGGTACAGCAGTCCTAGCAGTTACAGCAGCTGTATGCAAATACAGCACAGTTTCTGGCATGCTTCTGTGACAGTCTCAGAACTGACCAACAGACACGTGCATTCACATGTAAGTCCCCTCCCTCAGTCCATCAACATTTACACAAGCATTCAAAGTGACTGGTAACGGGGACAAATAAACTGCAAAAGTGTCACCTAAATAAAAAAAACAAAACAAAAAAAACCAAACCATGCGTCTATTGCAGCTGCTAAAAAGGTATTGTCAAAGCCTTTACCTCAGTGCAGGGTCAGGGTAAAGGTCCAATCACATTCAGTCACCACTCTTTATTTCAAATGCACATCTGACTCTTCATAGAACACTGAAGAAACCAGCACAGACAAAAAAATAAAACAAAAAAAACCCAAAACAAAACAAAAAATACCTCAAGTACACACACACAAATCTCGCTATTAGCTTCAGGACATAAATAGCTAATGTGAGGGCACTTGCAATTATCATTGTAATCACTACATCTATTAAAAAGAGTACTCAGTCACCAATAATCATCATAATAGAAGTAATTGAGAATGCACACCGAGGCATACCATACATTTCAGCAGAGAAGTCCTCTTGTCCCTGAAGTACACTAACGCTCAGTCAAAGAAAGGAAAAGAGAGGAGAAGAATAGATGCCATGACGTTCGGGAACCTTTCGGAGTCAGGCTCTTAATGATGGGAAGGAAGCAGTGTGCTTATGGCCACTTCCCAGCGAGGTTAATAACAGAATAAAGTGTAATTGCACTTTCGCCGACACTATTCACGGCATGCCTTCAAACGGACACAACAAACTGCAGTAGCGTCTGTCGGTTTGTGCAGCAGAGTCTTACTGACTAAAAAGACGGGCCATCAAACCTGCTCCCCCAGCCTTATTTTGGCTGTAGCGCTGATGCGCTAACCTAGGATAGGGCTGCACAATATATCGTTTGCTATTTGGTGCTGTTATATGGGCCTATGCAACACTGATATCGCATCTGTAATCTGCAAACGAGGCGTAAAGCCAATCACAGCATTTCTTACATGGTGTTGATTATCCTGACCAATCACAGTTCCTAACGAGTGACGAATCAAGGTAATGACATGAATCCAAAATGTAATAATTTCATAATGTCATCGCGCAACATCACTGATTCAGTAGATCTTCTATTAGCAATATGTTTAAGCAAGATACCGAATCACCTCTATATTGTGCAGCACTGATCCAGCATACTGAGAGAAGGCAGATGAAACCTGGTACCCTATAGCCTGCAATATTGATTTATAAAATATACATCTGATGGGGAAATATATACTAAAAAACAACAAAGCCCCTCAAGGTGGCAGTAGCCATCAAGACAGAGAAGAGTAAAGGCAAGAAAGTCACTTTGGTGACCAACAAATTTACCCCATTTATGGCTACAAAGCACAACCTCACTCACTAGAGAGAGCCTCCTGCTACAAGTGCCTCAGTATGACCCATATTTGGTTTGTAGCCATTAATGAGGTAAATCATCTGCCGGGAATTTGCTGCTAATAGATAAGTAAAGTTATTATTGTTTAATGCTGGTCACCTTTGTCCTTGCTTAACTGGGACAACACACTGCATCTGAAAGCAGGTCAATTGCATTTCACAATCAATCTGAAGTCCAATTTATAGAGCAAATGTTGTTGTGTTTACAACTTATGTATTTGTGCCATATTGCAACGTCACTGTTGTCGATTAAGGCTGAATGAGACCTGCAAAAGGTTCCGATTTCTCTAGGTCTTAATTCTGCTGAGACTTTTGACATATTCTGCATTTCCTATTATTACAGTTAGTGTTCATGGCTTACAAAAGTGCAAAAGCTCACTCACTCTCTCTGTGAATCTGGCAACAAGTATTCAGGGACAAAATAATACTCAGTTATAGAACATCATCTCTATACAAGATAAATATGGCATGTCACACATATGAATATATAATTCATATTTGCCTTTACATTTGTCCTCTCATTAACACGTATCTACAGATCTTTATGTACAGTCTTTGTATTTACACAGGAGTGGAACCTGTCATTACTCTGTAATCACTAGTCCTGATAAATGAAGTCCGATTGGGAGGCACAAAATATGTCTTTATGGTCTGACCACTCTTTATCAGAGGAACTGATGGATTTCACACCTGGCACCGGAGGAGTGAGAGTAAAGGATGGCATACCGCTGACCTTCATGTTAAGTCCTATCACATTTTAGGAGAGCGAGACTAAGAATATTCACTGTGAGCTCTTATCTCATTGTGTTACTGGTGTGTTACGAACCCCTTCATAATGTGCTAGATTGGGTGAATGCACATTAAACATTTAAACAGGAATCGGTGGCATTGTCTATATCAAAGCAGAGATGTGTATAGGACTGCGTGCATGTCAGAGAGACAGAGCGATAGATACAGACAGAGATAGAGATAGAGATAAAGAGATAGAGACAGAGAGTAAAAGAGCCAAATGAGGCATCTGCATTGTAAAACGTAAAGAAATTTTGCATGCTTTATGTCTTCAGTTCATCTACAAGAAATGAAACAAGTCTACCACCTTGGACCCTGTAAAGAATACGAGCAAGAACTACCCTCTCACACCATGAGGGGGTGCCATGAACTCATGCTTTCCAGCACAAAGAGTAAAGTGAGGTTCTTTTAGAGTCAGCAAACACCCTCCTGCGTCCAACTGTATTGCAATTCAACCTCAGGCTTCGATTATAAGGCAGAAAGAAAAAAAGCAGAATCGACCAGAGAGAAAACAAGCGTGGCACAATGTCCACAATACACAATAAACTCAATCTGCAACATTCCGATAGTTCTCCTTCCATTGGTTCTGCTATGGCACAAGTTGTGAGTTGTGTAGATGTTATCACGTATCATATCTACTTATCAGTGAAGACGTTGGAACAGGTGTCTGTGTGTGTTTTTGTAAGGGAGAGGACGGGGTCCAGTTCCAATGAAGAGGCAGGGAAGGAAGGGGGGAGAGCTGGTGGAGGCCTTGTGGTTGGCAGGGCCTTAGCAGAAGATGGGCTAGGCAGGGCTGGGCTGCTGCTGGCTGGGCTCAGGGGTTATAGCGTAGTGCTCTGGGACTCCTCCTCGGTCAGGGGCTCCCCCTCTGGAGAGTGGTCAAGTACAGCCATGGAGCTCCGGCAGGTCGCGCCCACCCTGAACTCGTCCAGCAGGCTGTCCAGATTGACATTGATGGAGGGGATTTCCAAACTGAAGAGATCTGCTGACATAATGGCGGCAATGGCGGTGAAGGTGAAAGCATGGGATGATAACAAGCAGGACAGACACAAGTCGGGTAGGAGAAGGATATGGTGATGAGGGTGACGATGGGTGAAGAAGAAAGACAAGGAGAGAAGAAGGGAGAGCAAGTTCAGTTCGAGGTCCATCTTGGAGGAAAAGTCAGCTTGGGAGGGTTTAATAATGCGATTCACTGAAGGAAATGTCTGGAAAGAGGGTTTGTTCCCTAACATTCTACACAGGGATTCTGTCATACTGAACCAATGGACTTGCTCACTAGAGTCATCCTCTGCTGTCCAAAGGTATGGATTCAACTTTCAATTGATAACAGATTCATCTTTGTGCATTCAACCAATGACGACACAATCATCACAGTTGACGTTCATCCACCACAGTGACCAAAATACTTTTGACACAGAGACGATGGGATGAGTATAAGGTGAGTAAGAGGGACGGTGCGAATCTCTTCACTTGATTTGAACGTGACTCTCTGAGGAGCCGCCGTATGGCCTGGGTTCTGATTGCGATGACCTCCCCTGTGTAAGAATGAGATGGACACGCACAGCAGAGTGGAGGGGGTGGGGTATTCAGAATTGCCCCGCGAAGGGCCCTGCTTGGAGAGAAGGTGGGTTTTACCTGGGCCCCACCCACGCAGTGAGAATCTGCCACATGGCTGTTAGGGGAGAAGTCTGAAGGGGAGTGGGAGTGGAGTCAAGGAGACGGGGGTCGTTACGATGGACTTCAGAAAGCGACGACGTTGGCAATGTTGGCCCCCCCCTGGGAGGTCCATTAAGCCATGCACAGGCCAATCCCAACACCATGCACAAACTAAACACGGACAGAATGAGGCAGCAGCAGACAGCTCCACGAAGAGAGAGAGAGAGAGAGAGAGAGAGAGAGAGAGAGAGACAGAGAGAGACAGAAAGAGTGTATAGCAGGTGTGACCATTTTGATCCTGGAGGGCCAGAGTCCAGCAAAGTTCGGTCATTTTCCTACTCTAACACACCCACTAAACCTACTAAAAGTTTATTACTAGTATAAAACTCAGTGGTAATAAAATACTATACATTTCAATAAGCCTGTACAGCTACTACCTTTTTAATACATGACAGTAGAAGTAAACAGGCTAGAGTCCACAGCAAAGCATGTTTGGTGGTGCTGTAATGTTAATTAATGTTGCTGTGATGATAATTAACGTTGCTAATAATTGAAAGAGAACATCAATTTTAATTAGTGGCTACTATCTTCCATTTAGTGTTGGCCATGTTAGCATGCTCGATTATGTCCTTCCTACAAATAGCAGAGGAATTTAAATAGTAGAAACACAACAGAAGGTTCATCATTGTAATACCAGATTAAATGACATCCATGTAATTTATCCACACTGCGATGAAACTGAAATTCCAATGATTTTGGAAAACTCCATATCATGACATGCAATTTTCAGAAACAACAAGAAGAACTGCCTGCATGTTTGAACAGGGAAATCCCCAAACCATGCAGGACTAAGGACTTCCAGGATTAGAGCTGGACACTCCTGGTCAATAGAGTGAGTATGAGAGAGCTGGCGTAATGTACAGAGGGAAGAGGCTGCGGGAGGCCCCAGACTCAGCCACAGCACCAGGCCCGACGGTGTGAGATGAGGCTACGGCGTGGGGCGCAGCAGTGCAGTAGGTTTCTGGCTTACCCTAAACGTCCCCCTCACACTTAGCCCACACTCAGTGCCTGGCCTCACACAGCTGCAAAGGTGCACGACGATGGCAGGGGACAAAAAAGTCATACATCAATCAGAGTGATCAGGAAAATGACCGACAGACACACCTCAGAGGCTCACATGAGAAAACATACAGTCAGTGCCCACACAGCTGCCCACAAGAATGATAAAACAGACCACAAGCCTTAACTAGAAAACAGAGTCTGACACTAATGGGGAGATTACTCAGACTGGATTTTACAGGTAAGATGCGTAATGTAGGTCCCAGCAGTCTAAGTACATTCCCTTTTTGTTCCTTTGTTCAAGAGCTTTATGCTTTACCGTCAACAACTATATACTTTAAAGGCAACTGAATCTAAAGGCACTCCATGCTCAGGAGGAATTAACAAAATATACACCGAAAGTACTTCATATTTCACAGAGGACCAGGCTCCTCACAGTCCGTCGCCTGCGTAGGACGGTGAGACAGACAGTTTGAGAGAGGGATGCTGTCCTCCCGTTCGCGTTGTTGCCACAGAGACATGTTTACCTGTGGACATGCTCTCCCCGGGGGACAATCCGTCCAGCAGGCCCTGCTCCATGGGCTGGGGGGCGTTGGGGGGGACAGAGGGCGGTTGTGGAGGGGGCAGGCTGGGTCTCTGCCTGGGCTTGGGGGTGGGCCGCGACTTGGTGAGTGTACCGGTCAGAGACGGGGGAGAGGACAGAGAGTGGGGTGCCCCAAGTGGGGCCTGCCCGGGGGAGGATGCGGGCATGTGCCCTGTGGGGCAGCCCAGGCCGTACGGGGAAGGGGTACTTGGGGGAGTGGGGGACAGGCTGACCGGTGACGGCTGACCTGTGGACTGGTCTGACATCCCCCCCGACTGGCCATACGGAACCTTGGGTGGCACGGGGGCCAGCTTCTTAGAGGCTGCCAAGAAAGAGAGAGGAAGAAAGAAAGGGAAAACAGATTCAGTGTGGTTTCATCACATTTTCCATATTGCTCACTGATAACTGGACATAAACATATTCATATATTCATATATATTTATATTTTTAGTAGGCGATATAGATTGTTGAAGAATCACCAATCTATACAAAATGTCATAAAGCAACCAAGACATGTTTGGCGTTTAAGCCACCGTAGGTTTGTCATGGCGTTTAAACTCTGGGTCTTATGTGGCCTAAACGAAACCTATTATGATGAATGTTACAAAATGTATAAATTCCCCCACAAACTGGGTTTGTTTGGGTTAAGTTCAGCACTCTGATTCGGCCATTCAGTAATCACTATATTCAAGGTAAGTGTGCGTGATGAAAGTATTAAGTGTGGACCAGAATTGGTCCATCACTTGTGTTCTATTTGGGTAATATTGCTAAAGAATGTTAAGTTTGCATACAGGTTTCTATAGACTATTATTATTTTTTAACAAATTTGGACATTTGCACCTTAGAGTTGGGCTAATACAGCAGTTCAAGAGACTGGTGTAATTCTTACCTAACAGACTTGTAGTCATTAATGCAAGGGGATTCTTAACCATGTATTAGAGATGAAATAATGCATGTCAGTAATTTTTGTCCAGGGTGCTTATCTCATTGATTATGCTGAACTCATCGCACACTGGCTTGTAAAGTGATTTAAAATGGACTCCAATAGGTCAGAATCAGAATAACATATTGAACACAGACTGCCATATCATAAAAAAATTAAAACCCTTGTTTGCAGTTTACAGTTAGCAATGAGCCCTAATTTTGATCCATACTTTTGTCCCTTTGAAGCAAGATTTGTGGCAAGTGTGGGATGATGCAGACACATAGTTTGTAAGATGCCAATAGGTAGGGCATAAGCTTCCATTACTTCTTAGTATTGCAGCTCAAGAGCAAAAATCACCAAGCCTGTGCTGGCCCATTAATTGCAAGGGGAAAATCATGTGATCAATTGCTTCTTTAAAAAAAAAGAGAAAAGGACAGACCTTTGCGCAAAGTGTGGGGGCTGTGCTCGGCTGAGTGGGGGGACTGGCTGTTGCTCTGCTGTCCGCCGACAGGGGGTACTGTGGGTCCCGTCACCTGCACAGCCTTATGGCCAATCACAGGCGAGAGCTCCTTGCTCTTCAGAGTGCTGAGGAGAGATGGAAACGTGATGGTCTGCCAACAACTCACACCCACCATGCCCTTAAAGAGGAAGAGTGCACAAGGACTGTTCACACCACTCGCACCGAGATGAATCCACCTACTTGCGGTAGCCAAAAATACGCCTGCATTGCTCTAGAAAAATAGGTGGATACAGTGAGTTGGTGACTGCCAATAGACTACCGCTGATACATGTTTATTGTGTGAAATCAAAATGTGATGCTTATTGTTAACATGTAATCATTGTTTACAAACTGGCATTATGACATAATAAGCCCCAGGGTCTTTATTGCCCTTAAAGACAAAGATGTACGAAGGCGGATTTACACTGAATGCAGTTCTCATGTGCGTCAGCAGGAGGGGAAAATAGTGTCCTTGTGCAGACCAGCCACCCACCAACCCACCCACAACTGTACATCCCCCCACACACATTTATACAGAACTCGCTTCTCTATAATACAGCTGAGCATGTGGAGGCTCTTCTTCTGACTGACAGGCCTACTTAAGTGCCCAGTCCGCTACGTCTACAGCTGTGAGAATGGCTTAATCCCTGCAGTTCCTTGAGCCCTACATGGAGAACATCTGAATGAAGGTTCATGGAGAGAGATGGGGGAGGGAGACTTTATCAGGCAAGCTTGTTCTCAGACACAGAGAATACAATCAGGATAATGGCTCATGCTGCCTTGCTGCTAATAACGCTTAATGGGGATCTTACAGCGCCGACTGTGGGAGCTCGAAGCTTGCAAACACTATAAGACTGCATCCTTCTGACATTGCTGCAACCTCTAAAATAACTTGTGGGACTGCTGCTCCAAAATCAATGCAGTCTAGGGCCATCACTATCAAAATTAAATAAAAAAAAAGGAATATAACTGAATAACATAGCATGCAAAGCCTGTCAATGATTCCTAAAACCTTTACTGGAAAAGAAATTGCTCATTTTATTGTCAAAGGGAGCCGTCGGGGAATCTAAAACATTTGCATGCAAATTGCATAATTCAATTAGAAAATGGTTCTTTTTTTAAATGGAGAAATTGAAAAGACATAATGACAGTCCTAGCATGGTCACGTATACCAGCCTATAAACTGGTGGAAGGGAGTGAATGAGGATGTGAATAGGCTTTATTCGAGCATAATATCTGCCAATATCTGCTATCTTTACTGGATTAACATAGTGTCCAAACGTAATACTGGATGAATATAAATTGACCTGATTTTAATTTAATCCTTTCACCATACATCAGCATCTTTCATACTGCACACAGCCAGAAAAGCAGCCATGTCAGACAAATGCAACTCACAATGCACCAATAAATACATTCATATGCTGCTTTTGAACAATATGCAGGGTTATCCATGTATTTATTCCTAATATACGGCAGGATCCACTTTCTCTAAAAGCAAGTAACATCCTCAGTTGCTAGGCAACTCCCCCAGGAGAGGCTTCCCTGGACAACGAGAATGTTACAGAATCTGAGGTATGGCACTGAAAAGAGCACTACGAGCATAATATTGAAAATAAAAGAGGGTGAAGAAAAAGAAAGGTTAAAGGAGAGATCCAGCATGGAAGCTCTGGCAGCATGGGGAGCCCTGCTGGCCATTCCAGTGTGTAGCTGAGGCGGGGTAGGTTCTCTAAATCTAAAAGAGTACTCCTCCAAGTATTCAGTATAGATTCAGAGGCAAATGCTACATGCTGGACGTGGCTGAATCCAGAAAGAAAACTGGTTCTATTACAATCCCTGACGCTAAAGGGAATCCTCCAGTGCAGTGGTCCGCATGGGAATTTGATATGAGGCATGACCTCAACCTTGACCTTGTCCTCTTCTGGCAGACAAGGACTTTTAGCATTAATTGATCTCGTCTGCAATAACCTACGCTCTGTTTATTTAATATTCTTTTTTGTTTGGTCCACAATATGTTTTTTTCCCACATAAATACGAAATTACACCATTCGTATAAGTCGACAAGAACAACATTTTATATGGTGCTAAGCAGAAACATTTAATACAAAAGTGCTGAAATGTTTTCATGTAACAACGGTAATTACAATGAATAAAATGAAATAGATAAGGATACTACAACTAACCAGGCTAATTTATTGATTCTTTGCTTTCCTTAATTAACTTTTAATTAGTTAATTAATTATTTCCTTAAGTAATAGTCTTTTTCTCCATTTGATAAACGAATAGAAGACAATTTGCAAAGGCAAAAACTTGGTCATTCATTCAGGATTAAATGTATAATAAATTAATGTTAATGTATACTAATGTATAGAAAGACATAGTTATCTCTTATTGTTACTATGACTGATCTGAAGGGACAAAACAAGACATTTTTGTTATTATTTTTTATGTTATTTGAAACCACTGGCTTTCATTTTATTTTTATATATATTTAAAATATATTTATAATATGATTTCATGATGAATGGGCCCAAAATAGCTTTTTACATTAGCTTAGTAATGTCTTTTTCACCTCATGAAAAGTTGCTGTTTTGGAGATAGCATGATAGCATGATTTGAATTCTAAATGCATGCCAGTGCTTGTTCAGAAACTGCTGCCCTGCATCTAAATACAACAGCAAAGGCTGAGGCAGCACTGAGGATCTGCAACACTGGCAAAATTATCACTGGCCCATCTGATGTGTTACTTTACCCACTTAAGGCCCTTTGCATCACAACTGCTATACTGTTTGATTCAAGTTAAATGACATTTTTAATCAAGTCAAACTTGTAATCAAGTTTTGTGTTGAGCAAATAAAGCATGACATCAAAATCACAAAAAATCTTACATTTCCTGTAAGATATTAATGTACAGATACTGTCCCACATACCAGCAAATAGAGAAATATCTCAGGGTGCAGAAGGAAATGCGTCATCTGTTTCACACTGACTTTAAAATGCATGTGCCAGCTTCTATAACATTGTATGAAGAGGCTAAAACGCTTACCGGACATGATTTTTTTTTTACATTAAGTTACTTTTTGAACAAATTCCACAGGCAAGGTGATCATGTCACATGATGTTAGTCAGAAATGTTCAGGTACATGTATTTGCGGACCACTGCTCTAGTGGTACTTATCACAGGAAGTTCTGCTAAATTAAAAATCATTCTCTACAAATCCATAGGAATTTTCTTCCAACCCAATGATTCTCAAGCTCAGACCTTAGCTCTGGACGGGCACAGGCATGTGGGTATTTACCTAGTCAGCCTGGGGGGTCCTCGATCGCGGGCACATGGGCAGGCGGCCCACGGAGGGGGGCCAGAGGAGGGGAGGCTAGGGGGGTTTCCGAGTGAGACCTCGTGGCGGGTCAGCACCAGGGGCGTTTTAACGTAGAGGGGAGAGGCGTTTGTGTCGGGTGGGACGGCATGCGGCGGGTCGCACACAGGGCCATGTTTGGGGAAATGCAGGCAGCTGGGCTTTGGGTTGGAGTTGATGTCGAGGGAGGAAGAGGAAGAGGAGGAAGAGGAGGATGGAGGGGGCAGCTGGGGTTGGGGCTGAACTGGGGGGCCGAAGCCAGACCAACGTAAAGGTGGGGAGTCGGGGGGCTGGGACTCGGGGCCTGGGGCCACGGGGCGTGCGCAGGGAGGGGGTTTGGGGTAGAAGTGGTGAGGGCCATGGGGAGTGGAGGAAGTGGAAGTGGAGGAAGGGTAAGGAGGGGGCGGCCGCTCCTCCCCGTGGGGCGCATAGGCATGAGAGGGGTCCGGCCGGTGGGGCGACACCTCGTCCGAGCTGCAGATGTTGGGAAACAATAAAAGAGCAGACACAGAGAGAGAGAGAGCTCTAGTAACTGCACACGGACACGGATGACAGCACTAGACAAAAAGTGGATTCGTCAGCTCCAGCTTTTTTACTGTTGCCGAACACTTCTACTCGCATTCATTTATTAAACTTGCAAAAAAAAGATAAAGAAAAGAAAAAAAACACTGTGGCAGCATTTCTGTTAATGCGTTTGTCAAGCTGTGATGTGGTTCAGGTCAGTTCAGTTGCGGGACGATGGTAAAGAAGCGTAGCGTACAGGAAGCCTGCTAAGAAGCCAAAGCAAAAAATAAAAAAAAAGGCGTGGGGCTCAGCATGAGCATTCAGATTCCACTAAGAAAAAAAATAGCACAGAAAATACTGCATTGAAAAAAAAAAGAAATAAAAAGCATCACTCTCTGATGAGCTGAGAATGACCTTGTGTCTGCGCACTGCACCAAGTCCAGAACCGTTTTCCCATTTAAACAGCCAAGCTGGGCTCTGAACATCACAGGGAGTTGTGTTCGGTGAATAATTCAGAAAGTAATGCTTTTTCTGGCCCCGTATTCTCTCTCTCTCTCTCTCTCTAGTGGAAGGAGCTAGCACTGAAACACTAGCAGTAGCACACTGGCCTGGTCCAGCTCCTAAACCCAGAGCAGTGGAACACAGACACAAAACCCTTTCATAGCCTGAAAGAGCCACGGAGAGGGAAGGAGCAAATCAGCCAGACCTACAGCCATCACAAACCCAGAGTGCGAGGCGTAGAATGATGGTTATGATTGACGGGACGGCAGAGATGAAGATGATGAAGATGAAGAAGCGAGTGCGTTATAATAAGTCATCGGTCCAATCACAGCTCATGAAATGAAATGACTCTTAAGCCACAGCATGGTTTCTTTTGCATCTGGAAACTATATATCCACGTTGACATGGCATGTCTAGTGTGAACTAATGCTCCTACCAATCTGCAAATGTTTACCACATAACTATGATAAGTATAAGCAATAAAGTAGGCTGAGGAATAAGAGACACATCAGGAAAAAGACAGCAGGAGAGTTACAAAAACAGGGGTGTCCAATTCCAGCTTCGGAGGGCCGCAGTACAGCAAGGCTAGGTTATTTCTCTGCTCAAGGAAAACCTGCATGACTTCTCCACATGTATCCAAGGGGGATTTCCCATCAACAGTTTTGAAGCACACTCTGAAGTTTCTACCGGCAGCATCCTGAACCCTCGGTTTGATGCGAGGGAGGCTGTAAACAAGACTGCAAACTTCAGGCAGTGCAATATCCTGAAAACATTTCAATTTTTCATCACTACTCCACGGCAAGCAATCATCCTCAAAGCTGACTGCACAAGATTTGCACTTTCAGTTCACGTTAGATGGCCATGTATGCTCGATTGCTCCTTTTCTGTGAATGCTGACTTGAACAGCGCTCGATTCCTTGAAACTAAAGTAACTAATGAACTAAAGCTTACCCTTTCAGTAGAGCGATCTGCTGGGTGGCCAGGTGAAGCGCAATCTGTTGTAACTCCATGTTTGCATTTCTGTTTTTAAACTTACCGCTTCCCCTGATTTCTTCAGCAACTTCTGTGTTATTTACGCATCAGGTTGATATATAAATAACACAGAATTTATATGGATACTTATAAGAAGGTCTGGAGTTGGACACCCCTGTGCTAGGAAGAAAGTGTTAGAATTTGCACACCTATTTTAAGGAGTTGCGATGATGATGGTGAAGATTAGAGGGAGGATGCTTAAGATAATGAAGAGAAACACGCTTACCCGGCCCTGTCTGCCGGAGGAGGGGTTGGAATAGGGGAGGTGGCCAGTTCTCCACTCTGCTCAGAGATGAGGGTGTCGGCAGGCGATCCCGGCGGCTGTGCAGAAGGTGGTGTGGATGAGGCTTTCCGGGCCAGAGTAGATGCTCCTTTTCCCTTCACCCAGGATGTGTCCATTACTCTGACCCCCATACTACATCCACACAGAGCAAAATCAATCAGCCAAACACCAGGTGAACAATATAATTATAATTATACCTTTCCTGTAGTACAAGAAGAATGGTTCTAACTGTCTTAAACATTTAGCATTATATTAATACTGTAAGGTACTGTAACTAGCAGCAAATCAAGACCCTGTATATCAAGTTGGAACCATGTCAAGTTAGCCTACTAAGGTAGAACATTAACATAAAATTTTGCTACCAAACGGAATACGCTAGTTTAATAAATATATTTTGAAGAAGCCATTTATTGTAATTAATGTGGTTCTGCAAGAGGTTCATTCTAATGCTAACCTTAATTTGCGAGAAATATAATATAAAGTTAACCCCAACCCCAAACCTTAACCCTGTTATTCAGTGAGTTTTTTCTGCTGGCTTGCACCTAAATACTGCTGACATGTGAGGTTACTGTTAAACCAGGGGCATCCTAACTTATCTGCAAAGCTCCAGTGTGGTTGCAGGCTTTCATTCCAATCAAACAGGAGTGCTGATTCTGCTCGTTCAATCAGTTGGCCTAAAGTCTTCAAGCATGGAATGAAAACCTGTGGCCACACTGGCCCTTTGTGGACAAGGTTCACCTGTGTTAACCTGTTGAGTGTGCTTGGAAAAATGTATTAAAAAAGTTGAACAGAAAAAGCTAAAGAAGCAAATCTCAAACAGAAAACACAGTGACTGATGGACTACATAGGGGGCAAAATTAGATTTTCACAGATTGTCATTATTCAAGGAATCATTTGAAGAGACAAACAGTACCTTTGTATTTTCCTAATGCTGCATTGGTAAGAACAGAAGAATGAAGGTTATAATGTTAGCTTTAGTCACAGTACATTTATTGTATAACCGGACTGGGGTAGAAGGCAACAATACGGGCACAGAGGGGGAATTTGATGAAGGATTGGTGCGGTGAGAATGGGACATGGAAGGTACAGAATAAGCCTTGTTGTTTTGTTGTACTCTCAATCTGTCCTAAATAATAATAATATTGCATGCATTAATTACTTACAAGGTGGACAATCTGGCATAAAGACAGTTCAACACTTTTTCAAGATGTATATTGTTGTATTATATTGTATATTGACATCTAAGAAGTTGGTAATGGCAGAAAAGAACCAGTAATGCCAGTTTTAGAAAAAAAACCCAAACATTTATTTTACTGTGATAATCAAATCCAACCGAACAAGAGCTGCTCAGAGTTATTAAGGCACTAAAGAGGTTAATAATGTCCTCAGAAAAGTGATAATGCATGATAATAATAAATATAAATAATTTCTCTTTCTCCGCTTGTATAAATGAGATGATCAATACAAAGTGACAGCTTTTGCTATCAGTGGACTTCTTCGGGGCTAAGTGTGTGGTGAGTAACTGAGAGGGATGTGGCAGAGACAGACATATTTTGACACAGTTAGGAAGAAGCAGGCATCTGGAGGTGAGAGAAAGTAGGGCCAAATGAGCAGCTGGCAAATACCCCTGCTGTGAGGCTATTAAGCCTCATTACCTCTAATTACCTCCCTCCCCCCCAACCCAAGTCTTGTGGACACAGACACACTACAAACAGAGCAATACTTCTAGCTGTTAACTAAGAAAACATCCTCCCCTAAAATCTGGCAGAAACAGTTATTAGTACGGCATCCTGATGGTGAAAATTGCACAATGATATACATTTGGACATGAAGCTCATAGAATTCAAATCATGGCACAAATACATGTGAGAGATTTAATATGTTGACAACAGGTTGATTCAGTAAAGACTTTACTGCTGTAACTGTAATGAGAATGGCCAGATTGGCATCTGCCCGTTTCACTGTCATTATCATCCAAAGGCAGCACCATGACAATATCTAACCTGTAAAACTGAATGAAATGGGCAGAAATATGTTTACACTATTGACTGATATGGGTCACTTGCAAAGCAGAAAGATCAGATCTGAGCAAAAAGGCAAATTGAGCAATAAGGCTTGAAATGTGTACACACCCAGAGTGAAAATACTGAGCTAGGTGTTCGCTGCCACCGCGGGTCGGGACTGTATGAGCGTTTCAGCCGCCACCTCCACACCCGGTAGTTTTCCACCTGCCGACGCATTGCAGGTGGCAGGAGGATGAGCTGGCCACATCTGCTGTGCCTCTCCTAACTTTCAGCAGCACAGCTCCAGCCCACTCACTGAATGATAACCCAGGTCTTGCCTTCCATCACACACCAAGCAGGTTGCCATAGAGACTGCGCTGGTCCAGTAGCCTGGGATGAGCTCCGCTTAACCGAGCACAAGTCGCAGGAGCTTGGCCGTCACATAATCTCCCGATCGGAACTGATAACACAAGGCCATGTGATCAAGCGAGTCATTATGGCGTGCATTAGCTTTTAGATTCCATCTCTTTCCATCACCTCTAATCTCTAGGAGAGGTGCCACAGAGATCCGTCTGCAATGAGCTATTTAGCATGATGTTATACGAGGACTCTGCTGGGCTCCACAAGCGGAGAAATACACAGAGACTTAAGGGGTCCTTATCATTGAAAACCAAATTGCTTGCTTTTCTGAAGTAAACACTGTTTTTGATGCACACGTTCAGCTTTCTGAGGAATTCAGCCAAGACTTCACAGCTAGTTCTGTATAAGTTTTTTAAACATAGTCTGCCTCTGGTCTTCAGAGAAACGAGTTGCCATCTGATGGTGCACACTGCGAATGGAAAGGAAACACCACATGACTGTTGACCTGTGGTTTAGTGGGCCTACATAGGCTGCTGTGGTCGAGCCATTTCATGCATGCACTTTTACCAGTGAACTTTATGGTAATTAAACAGGAAGGGCTGAGTGTGAATGCATGCCAGAGTCAAAATCCCAGTAAAACTGATGCAAATTACCTGCATAAGACCTAATACAATACCCTGGAAATCACAGTGAGAGCTCATGTGCGAACTGGGAAACAAAGGCGTTTAGATCACACCTGGCAATCCTCTCTGTGAGGATTTTGTTCTCACATTAGATATTTTTGGTGCAGTTTCAGGAGTGAAAATGAAATGGGTGTGCATTCTGTACATGCTTCTAGAGAGAAGCTGCAAAAAATCTTGGGTGTGTGCATGGCAGCTTTAGTGGAAAAAGGATGAAGCCCAGCCAAAGGAGCAGGACATCTGTGCTTCGACAGTTGATTTTTCAGTTTTATAGAGCCTTTTTTTTTTTATCTTGTAAGAGAGTGTATTTTTGTACATGACTCAGAAATGAATGGATGGGCTGTAGTCTGGTCATGCTGACAATGTCACCTAGCATTTACTGGGATTTTAAATGATGAAAAGCTATTAGAAAAAAATCAAAACTGAATTTTCCCTGTTTTTTGGTAACTAAATCCACACAAACACTTGAGTCCTTTAAGGCTGGCGAAGAAAAAGAGTGTGTGGGAGTCACATGGAGGGAGTGAAGGAGAGGAATGAACAGCTTGTGCAGGGGGGGGAAATAAATAAATAAAAAAATGAAAATCCTACCCATCCTTTTTGTAGAACTCTAGCATCATGTTGTCGGTGGCAACGCTAAGGGGACGTCGGCTCTGGTCGTGTGGCTGTTTGCGATCCGATTGGTCCATGTCTGGAGAGGGCATGCTGCTGTAGTTGGAGTTGTGGTTGGTGTGCATGGGGCTGCCGTAGCTGCCCGTCAGGTTGAACTCAATATCTAAGAATAGAAGAGGAAAACCAGTTCAGATCTCTCAAGGGGATACACTGTGTGTGTGGTGTGGTGTGTGTGTGTATTAGGTAGAGAAAGAGATACAAAGATATACTGTTTTTCTCACCTCCTGGAAAGAACCAGTCGGCGTGCTGGATAATAGGCTCGATGATTCCAACGATTTGTAGAGACACGGTGGTCATCATTTCTGTCATGTTCCTAAGCACAGCGATGACCCATTTAATCCACACATTTCATCTCTAATGAAAAGACAACCTATTTTTCCCCAGATAGCTCCAGCAGGATAGATAAAGTTATTGCTTCCAGTTTAATATATCATTTCCCCCCAATACAAAACAAGAGAGAATAGGTATTAATAACTAGCACAAAAGAAACAGGGACACACTCACGCTTCGGAATGCGACCACAGCAGATTGGGTCCCAGAACTATTGCAATATTGCCAGGAGTCATTTTGTTGGAATCCTGGTACTCGGTCAGCTTGGCTAGGAACTTAATTAAATATCTGTGGAACACAGCAGTGGGGTGAAAATGAAAACGTTTTAATCTACAGTATTTACACACAGTGGCCGGCCTGCAGCCTCATCTCACGCTGGCTTTCAGTCTCTGAGTCATATCAATATTTCAGTGTTGTGGACTCAGCTTTCTGGGCTAAAGCAGGTACAGCAGAGTACTTATGGCTTGTTCAGACCGACAATTAACCTCCATATAGAGCTTGTATCTGAGAGCCTTAGAGGGTAAAAGATGTATAAAGCAAGGTTAAGTTTTCACAACCAACTGTGAAATCAAGTAAGATACAATTTCCTCCAGGATCAATAACATTTTCGGATTCGGATTCTGAAAACATAAAACTAGTCCACACAATATGTCTTCTTCATAGCTTAATTTGGACAGATACCTACTTAGATTATTAATCAAGTAATTCTATTAATAAACGTCAAACAAAATGACCATAATGGAACAATAAACAATGCATAGCCATTCAAATATTTCAAAATGATTTTATGGAAAAAGATCAACTAGAAAGTCTTTAACAGGACATATAAAACACCACGAAATGTATATGAGTGTC
Organism: Brachypetersius altus; assembly: GCA_037974465.1. Lineage (NCBI taxonomy): Eukaryota > Metazoa > Chordata > Actinopteri > Characiformes > Alestidae > Brachypetersius > Brachypetersius altus. The sequence goes on along the minus strand of JBBPDB010000028.1, from coordinate 9,609,593 downwards.
TATGTGGCTCTGATTCTTACTGTAATTAAGAATTGCAGTAAGCAAGATACCTATGGTTAGGCTGCATGATGGTCATTTCTTTTTAATGCAACCTAACCACACTCTCTTCATTGAGAATGTCATTGTTTTAGTTGAGTGATCACCTCTAATCCTGGATATTATTACAATGGTCATGTTTAAGTTTTCCATGGCAGGGAGCATATAACCAAACTGATGACCTCTTTAATATTTCAGAACCTAAACTCCTTGATTGCATTTCAATTAGGATTGTGTTATCAACTTAAAGACCCTCATTAAGGACATTTTAACCAAGCTTTCATTGAGCTCATCTTTTAATGTACACAGCAAATGTTTATGACTCTTTCATGAGAGAAATCATACAATCAAAACTATTTCTAAACCATAATGAGTCAGAATGAGCGCTTGAGTACAGAGAGGACAGCGCTCATGCAAATAAGCTTATTTTTTTTTAAACAAGAGCAGACTAGGCCAAGCTAATGAGCTACTCTGAACACCCAGCCCACACAATTAATCAGATAACATGAAATTGTCAAACCGACTGTCACTGAGGATCAAAGCAGACTCCTTAACCTTCTATGGGAGATGTGCTATCTGACACATTTCTCCAGTAATGGGCTTTTGTATTTCTGGCTGATTCACAGATTCACGACTAATGATGGCAGCTGGTAAACATGCAGCACCACTGACCTGAAATTGTTCGAATTGTCTGCTGGAAGCTTCTCACAAGCAGTCAGCAAGGCTTGAAGCCTCTTGTCCATGTCTTGAATACTAGAAAAGGACAATACAAAAGAATAATTTGCGTGCAGTGAGAACGGATATGAATGCAAATGCATATATGACTGAGACTAGTCGCTAGTACTAGTACTGTCTACACATAAAAATGACACTTTGCTGTAGCCTCAGGTTAACTCAAAATAATTGAGAATGGGTGTGTCTTATATTTTAAGCATTGAAAATCTAAATATGTTAATATTTGGCAAACATGAAAAAAAATGGTACACTATATAGACAAAAGCATTGGGATGCCTGACCATTACACCACCAGGGACTTCAATAACACTGCATTAAGATACATAGACTCTGATATGGTCCCCCTTTGCAGTTATAAAAGCTATGCTCTTCTTCTTTCAGCTTTCCAGAAGATTTTAGGAGTGTTTCTGTGGGAAATTTGAGCCCATTCATTCTGTAGCGCATTTATGGTCAGGCTGGTTTCATGGTTATGGACATGAAGGCCTGGCTCGTAATCTCCAGTCCATCCCAGTGGTGCTGGATGGGGTTGAGATCAGGGCTCTGTGTGGACCTTCCAGACCAAACGTCTTTATGGACCTTACATTGTGCACTGGAACACAGTCGTGCTGGAATAGAAAAGGTTCTTCCCCAAATGGTGTCCACAAAGTTGGAAGCATGGCGTTGTCCAAAACGTCTTGGTATGCTGAAGCACTAAGATTGCTTAGCCAGCACAAACCCTTTTAAGTCCCAATACTTTTGTCCATATAGTGTATCTTGTATGGTATTCATCAGTAGACAGCCAGCAATGTTAAGTTCCTTAGTGTTTAAATCAGGCTAAAAGCCTAGGCTCAAGCCATACCTGGTGTTAACATGTGTCTTGAGTCATCCAATCATGCCTTACAGTTCACTCAAACTGGGTGGGGGTCAGGAACACATAACGTTTGTAGTGTGAACACTAATTCATCATATCAGTAACTAAGTACCAATCATATGAACCATGTTATTGCCCTAACTGGAAAAATCTATGAGACTGTTTGGAAACCATTCAATATCCGATTTCAACAAACTAGGCTGATAGAACACCAATGCAACACAAATGCAGCAAGAGAGGTGCAGAGTTGTTGTATGTGGGACTCCTCCCTCAGTGGAAATTATGTAAGAAATTAGATGGCAGGTGATCACTGGATGCACATTGAGGATGGCAGGTGTAAATGGATGTGTGTTTTGGTTGTCCCTTGTGATTAAATCATCCTGCCTGTTAATGCCAGGTGTAAACAGGGCTCTATCTTATATTACAAGAAAAGAAAAAATCTATTATAACGGAATGACCGTTCACAATGAATCATATGACTTGAACAGCGTAGGAATTAACTTTAAATAAAATTCTGTTAATATTGTATAAAACTAGTCTGATTAGGTCATATAGCCAGTGAGAACAGAGGCATTACATTAGCGATGATGCTAAGCTGTGTGGTTCTGTGGTCCACTGATATAACCTAATGTGAGTTCGGCTCATATCTACTTACTTTGAAGCCTGTATCCACTCGTCATAGAGTTCAGATGTCATGAGAGGTTCAGGGAGTTCGCGGAGATACGACTTCAGAGCCCCTGCGACACGGAAAGGGAAGGATGAGAAGAGATAAAGGAAGTAAGAAACAGTAAGAAGGAAAAAGAGAACGAAAGATAGGCAGAGGGAGCAGAGGACAGATACTATCAGCAGGAGGATGTCTGAAAATGGCCTGAAGGGACAACTGACTTGCTTAGCTTTGACTACAGTTGGTCTACCCCTAGGTTTCAGGATTGTTGAACTGCTAAAAAATAATTAAAAATAATTAAAGCTTTGTAAAGACATATGTATGTTTACTGCAGGGGGGCATTTTCTCAATCTGCAGTAGCTGTGCACTGTTAACCATTACACGGGGGGAGGGGGGGGGTATTACTAAATTGAACTGATTTGCTAGAGAGAGAGAGAGAGAGAGAGAGAGAGAGAGAGAGAGAGAGAGCAAGAGAGAGAGAAAGAGAGAGAGATGTGTGCACCCACACCATACAAGACGCCAGCCATATTTCCTAGTGCTGCTGGCCCACTTCTGCCCCACTGGTCAGTGGTGAGTCATACCAAAGGGCAAAGAATGATGGGATTAGGGCAAAGGGAACCTGAAGCCAAGTTAAATGGAAATGCATTTGGAGTCAAACTCTGTTCTAGAATGCCAGCGCTGGTAGCCGCAACGAAGGCATTCCAAACACCTGACAGGCCTGTTGTGTCATTTGTCAAAGGTCAGGTCTAACTGGGTCACGGATGTCACCTGCTCACCTGCTATAGCGTGCGGGTCAGCGGAATACTCCTGCACGTCCACCACCCCGCAGTCCAGCGACGCCTTCAGCTTCTTCAGTTTGGAGGCTGAGGGGGCCACTCGGAACAAACCCTGAGAGAACGGTTAACCCCTAGTGAGAAAAGTTCATTTCTTCTGCTGTCATAGCAACAATGGCTCACACGCAAAGGCTCTCAGCAAACAGCGAGCGCCAGAAAATGGGAAGTGTCAAAATTCGGTGCTGTGAACGGTGGTGTTGTTTTCGCTATAAAAACACCACAGACTCGTCCCAGTGTGAATTCTCTGCCTCAAAACCATTGCTCAGAGGAAAGGGTGTGCAGCTGGGCAGAGTGACTCAAGGGCCCATGAGGATCCAGGGATCTTGATGAACTAATAAATCTGTAAAAACGTATTTGTCATCCACATTATATTTTTAAAGGTTTTTGGCAAACTGACTTAGCTTCACATTGGACATGCTTTTTGCAGTCTGAGGCACCTTTTATTTAATAGTTCTTAATGGGAGAGATGGATTTGACACATTTTCTGTGCGTTTGTGCTGCACAGCTGTCTTTTGAGCAGATCGCTCAACTCAAAGTGGTCAAGGAACCTCGATCACAAACACGTTTTCTGTACTGACCATTCATTTCAAAAAGAAGGTGGGCCTTCAGCGACAGCTGCAGTTGCTGAGTACCCTGAACCGTATGATTTCACAGATCAAAACTTTGCTCGCAGCATTTACTGGGTAAAGAGTAGATCAATTTCTAAAGAGGGCCAGTGACAGACATTCCTGCCTGTACATAGTGAAATGATTGGCATGAGCAGAGTGTATAGGGAAGTACAGCCAACAGCAGTGCTTAAAATACACACTAGCAAGCACCCCAAAAAGACATTATAATGCGTCTGCATTTTCCCACCATAAGAAAACCACAGTGTAAACCCCCATAACGCAAGCCAGTATTGTTAATACATTAATAAACCTTAAAAGAATTAATTGGCTTGCAAAGAGCAGTAGTTGAGCAGAACCTTAATGTGATGCAATGTGAAAGGGATCATACAAGCTCATTCGGATGATAAATCCTTGTAATTTCTCCATATTCCAACAAATAGATCAGTCCAGTTCAAAACATGGATTTTTGATAACCCATTATCCCATTAGCTCATTTTTGCAAAGTGTTGCTTCCAAACTTTCAGCCTGTAGTTTACGTCAGTAAACCCTGACACAGTAATCACTGGCACAGTGAAATTCAGTATTCATTTTTTCTCTATCATAACTTACTGAATCAAGTGGAGTAGAATATACATAACAGAAATCAATTGTAAGTGTAGTCACCTGTCAACAATTTAATTAATTTGTTTACACAGAATTCTTTCTGAATATTACAGAAGCACAAGAGTAATGACTGTCCAGGCAGCCCTCACCTCCTCCTGCATGCCGCACTCCAGCAGCATGGTCACACAGGCCTCGATGGGGAAGGCTATCTCTCTGCCGCTGAGGGTCAGGTGCTCCTCTAATGGTTTGCCATATGAGGGCTTCTCTATCCAGGCCTCTGAGACATAAAGAAACACCACATGGAGAATAAACGCATGCTACTTTTCAAAGCCTCCTCTCTTGAAGAGAGTAAAACAGACATAAACACACATGCACATCATGTTCACTGACTGTTTTTGCGCACTGCACAGAGAAAGAAAGTCAACAACTTGATCAAATTGGGTACGCTGGCATTAAAGAGCAGATGGAGAGACTCACCCTGGTGCGCTTTGATCTGAGGCAACACACTCTGCAGAATCTCCAGAGACTTCTTGTGATACTCTGCCTGAACCTCTATAAGCTACAGAAGATGCAAAAGAGCATTGTTGTAACAAACGTTTCCTCATACTCCACACAGACATTCTAGAACTAAAGCATGAAAAAATGCATCTGAAGCAGGTTAATGATTTTGCAATGCTAGAACCGATTCTAATACTTCTAACAATATGAGTACAGTAATCCCCCGCTTTTCTCAGGGGTTCTGTTCCAAGAGCACCAGCATATAGTGAAAACCCATGTTGTTGTGTTTTGGTAAGAAAAATGCCTACAAATGCCTATTTTTGCCCCCAAATATGCTCCCAAAAGACTTTAATTTCATTTTAAATAATCATTTAAAATGCATTACCCTTAAAGAAAATGTAATGGTGAACCCGTATCCGCCTCTTTTAATTTAATTTACACTAATAAAAATGCAGGGGTTTAAGAAGGACAAAATGAAAAACAAGATTAATACTAAGACAATTCACAGCAGAGACTCTGCTCTGCAGCTGCTACAGATCATTCAAACGGCAGCAGCAAGGAGAAATGTAACATCAGAATCAGAAAATTTTATGTTTAGACAGGGCACAGCTTACTAATAGTAAATAAACTGAGATAACTTGAAAATTGGGGAAAAAGTCATGCAAAGCAGGCTTGTCTCACTACATAATGTACACGGATTGGCTACTTTCAAACCTCGCACCTCTGAGTACAGTGAGAGTGGGATGCTCCCAATCAGCAGCAAGGAGAAATAATGTTCTCGGATTGGCTACTTTCAAAATTCTCGCCTCAAAATTCAGCGGTATTTTACCATTTCAAGATGCGCTTTCAACACTTATGTGTATATGTACACATTTATTGCCACAAAAAGTGAAAAAATTTGGAGGATATTTGCAGTTTCCGCGTTATTGTGGGGTTTTCCGCCTACCATTATCAGTTAGGTTCACCGAAAAAAAAATCTGCGTTAGGCTGAAACCGCGAATGCTGATCCGTATAAAAGTGTGTGTGTGTATGTGTGTGTGTGGGGGGGGGAAGAGTGGGTACTGTATATTGTTTTCACATAATAATTTCATCAAAATAAAAAATATATGTATGATAAGAATTTATGATCTCCTACATTTTCAGAAGAATCATATTCAAAATGAGTGGTGATGTCAGAGATTCACAACACAAGAACTTACCGTCTGAAAGTAGTTTGCATAGTCTATTTCTTTGGCCACAAAGTTGTACATATCTGCAGATAACTGGTCCTAAGTAAACAAAACAATGCAGCGCTGTTTAATAATAGAAATACACCAGATACTGCTATTAACACTAAAACAGTGTATATATGTATATACAGTATATTAGGGCATTAACGACTCTGGATTTTTTGAAGTCGACTAGTCCGTCAGCAAAGTCGAGTCGACTAGTCGTTTAATGACGTCGTTTAATGTCTATAACATTAATAGTCAACATGACAATTAAACAAAACAAAGACTGATACCTTGAATTTTCTGGTAAATTTAAGTGTACAACTGAGAGTGGGAACCGTTTAATCCGCGACAGGATGACTCCCTGCAGTGCTAGCGTTAGCCATGTTAGATAGCAGAACGCCGGTTTCGTATCTGTACTTTAACACTGACTTGCAGGTTGTGCAGGTCATCGTACTGTTTGTGCATCTAGAGTGAAGTATCTCCACACATGTGATGTGTGTCTGTGTTCTCTGCTGCATGTCTCTGATTGTGGTCTCGTATTTAGATTCCCCTCGCGCCAACGGTACTGGCTCTTTTTTGAAGAGACTATAATAATTGGTTAAACCAAGGAACGCGTGCCAGTGTAAGCCAACCAGAGGCAGAGGTTGCATTGCGTACAGAAGCAAGGGCACAGAGGAAAAAAACACACGACAAGTTAACTTCTCTCAGGGGGCGTCGACTTGTGTCTCTGTAGTCAACTACTCTATATATATACTTTTATTTATATATATAAAAAGAGAGAGCGAGAGGAGGGGGGGGCGACAGTATAACAGCTGCTGCAATATTTTCAAATCAAATACAGTGTTTTTCAAGACTAACACCATGAAACCTAGCAACAAAACACATGAACCTAAAAGCCACTTCTCATTTTTTTTTAAAATTGCTAAAATTTAAACATGGCTAAAGATTAAAGCTACAGATATTATACATGATGTGTCTTTTCAATGTGTTTGAGTTTACTATCATTACTGCTATCCATCACTGATCCGTTTTTAATTTAATTCGTTTAATCCACACAATACACTATAGGATAGGCTTTTCATGCTGGTATTCAGACAAAATTTCCATACCCTGCAGATTTCCATCCGATTGGCTGTTTCTTCCATCTCCTCTCTGAGGGAATCTGCTTTGGCCCCACTTGGCTGCAGGTTGCTGGGGTGACTGGAGGACTTGGATGACTGCTGCCACCTACAGGTGGGGAACGAATGGACACGTTGAGAGGAGAGCATGAGTCAGTAGCAGGGAAAAAAGACACCTTTTAGAGTAGCCTGTAGCACCTTGTCCTTGCGGAATCCATGTCCAGAACAAGCTTGGCTAGATGTTTCCTCTGTTTCTGTATGTTGGGAATGTCCACCTAAACCAACATGAAATCAATTAATCATAGAAAAATGATAAAAAGCTCCCAAAATGTTAAAAAACCTCAACTATTAAACATTACAGGGACAACACACATACGAGTTTTAACACATTCTTAGCGTATGTGCTAACGTTCCTTTATAAAGCTCTAGAAGAGTAAGAGAGGTTTACCTCAGCCAGGACATAAAGAGGATCCACCACATCTCTCTCAATCTGGAACTCAAACAAAATCAGCTCCTGCGCCAGCTTCTCTTCTGTATCTCCACAAAGTTTCAGCATCTTACTGTGGGGAAAACCAGGAAAAACACAAGGGTGAGAGAACACTGTGTCATTTTTCATTCATACTCTTAAACAGGGCTGTTCAACTACATTTGGGGAGGGGGCTACATGCGCTAAACCTGGCAACTAACAGATGAATCAGGTATAATATAGTGACAAAAGTATTGGGACACACCAATTTTATAGGGCTTGGGCTAGGCCCCTTGCACTCCAAAATCTTGTCGAAAACCTTCAAAAAAAATTGGAGGCATATTAAAATAATTGAATGCAAACTCCCTGTAGGTGACAAGGGCAATACTTTTGTCCATACAGTGTATATTTGAGCAAAGAAACCACCAAACCCTCTGGGACTGAATTAAACGTCACTACTAAAAACCTTGTCATTAAAATAGACACATTTATTTAAAAAAAAGTAGCAGCTATTGTCTGCACGCTGTACATAACTTTATCATTCCATTCGGTATGGTGCAAGTTTCTATTCTGTTCTGTTGCCTTAATCTTGTTGCTCCAGTGCAAAACTAAATAAAAACTAAAGATTTTTCACTTTCTTCACATTTTACTTTGACAAATTCTACTATACTTTCACTTTACTGAACTTTCATTAAAACTATAAAAACACTCAAGCTCTTACCCAAGCAGAGAGTCGTCTCCTAGTACTGCAGCTCCCTCCACCATACACTGAGCCAGTGTGGTCAGGGGTAACTTTTTCTGTTCAGGGAAGAGTAGAGAAGAGAAGGAAAAGCAGGAGTGCAGAAGACTCCAATAACTATTCTTCGAAATCAGGACAAAACAAAGAAAGCAAAATGTCTTTTTTTCTCAAAATCAGGCTGCCGCATATTCACTATATGGAGATCATGTAACAATAACATTTTCAACATCTGTTACAGCATCTTATTCTTTATGGAATACGATTGAACTGGTTTCTTAATGTTTTATTCTTGTGCACAATAAACAAAAACAAGCAAAGAAGACAAACCGAAGGTGATTTGACTGATCTCTTTTCCACGTCGGCCCCTTGCTGTCCCTGCAGGCAGGCGGTGAGTTTCTTATGTGTGCTGTGGGAGACCTGCTTGACCAGGTCCAGACGTTTCTCCACCTTATTTCCAAACACACACACACAGCACTCAGGAGGTGCAAAATCTCGTCAACCACCCACACAATTCTCAAACAAGTCAAGCACTACGCACATGAAATAGTACACCCACTATACATATTTATAAGGACAAAAATACCCTGAAAAGTAACCTTTTTCTCCATAATGGGAACTCAAATGGAGGGCAACACTAACACCATAAGAAAGTAGTCCACAGTATCTTACCTGTAGTAGGTCCTCGCTTAATACTTCTGTTTTTTCTGCCCTGTAATATGAAGAGAGTGCTGCAATTAGCATGGTAGTCAAGTATGGGCCTGAATAATTTAACCGCAATAAACTGAACAGGCCATCAGAGGAATCACTCAGTGTTCTTACAACAATTAACTACATACAAGTCAGTTAGACCACCAATGTACTGTATGCACAACTCATTTTCCCTTCATGGACAAACAGCTTGTCACTGTCCCAAACATAGATAGGATGATAATCAACAATAGCATCGTTCATTCGCTGGCAGATGTTCAGTAATAATATTGTCTGGCATGCTTCAGCACTCAGAGTGGCGTGGACAGAGCCTCCACCCTTCTGTTTCCCCTGCTCTGATAGAGGACATGCTAAACAGTACTCATCACTTTCATCGTTTCTCATCCAGATTTATGTCTGATTCCCAGAGAACCGGTACAGACCTCAATGGACCCCCCTGCACCTACACTCTCATAGCATCAGCATTGTAAAGGACCCACATACTGCATAAACTAATTGTATTACATTAAAGAGCTTAATGATGCATGAAAACACAGATAAAGTTTCACTGTTTCATTGGTCAACTAAGTGGTCAAAACAACCTTTCTGAATATGCTGTTTTGTGATGTCACAAATGCAGCTACACACTTTATGGACAAAAGTATTGGGATGTCTGACCATTGCACCAACAGCGCCTTTCAAATACATCATCTATGACATGAAGTTGGTCCTCATTTGTTGCTGTGGAAACCTATCCACAAGATTTTGTGGAGCATTTATGAGGTCACACACTGGTGGTGGACGAAAAGGCAATTCAATTCAGCCTAAAGCTGTTCGATGGGGTTGAGGTCAGGGCTTCCCCAACAAACTCATCCAACCATGTCTTTATGGACCTTGCACTGGGGCACAGTAATACTGGAACGGAAAAGGGCCCAAAAACTGTGTAAACAAAGCTGGAAGCAAAAAACAGTGCTCTTCACTGGAAGTAAACCCAAACCCTGAAAAACAGGTGTGTCCCAATACATTTGTCCATATAGTATATATTTGCCTTTTCAGCCTACAGCAGTTTAACTTCACTCATTCAGATGTCTTAGTTTGGAATAGCTTTTGAATGAGTCTTAAGTGTGAACAAGAAATAAAATGTTTAAAATATATAGGGTCATGCAAAAGGAATTCCAATGATTTTTGGCACATAAACCCATACAAATACACAAAAGTGAAGTCACGAAACCATGTGACCCTCACAGGGTGCGTTAACAAGCACACAAGGCTGCGCCGACCTGTGAACACATCAACAGCAAAACAAGTGTGACCCCCATGCCGGCTCAAGCACAGGGGAATTCATCTGCACATTCCAATCAAACTCTCAGCCACAACCTCACATACTGCAGGCAGCACACGCACTGAGGCTGTTAGAATGGACATGTGTGACAGGCTCTCACTCGCACTCTCTCTCTTCCTCGCTGTCTCGCTCTGCTCCAGATCTGCTTCCACAGCCGGCATGACCCATATGCTTCACACATACACACAGCAGAACAAGTTGCCATGGCAGCAAATGTCTGCGAATGAAAATAGACACTAACACATCTGGACTAGGACAGGGAATACATGCTATGGTTAGGGAGAAGCTGCTGTCGCAACGACCACCCTTGGTTTGAAGCAAATTTTGACAAAGTGCGAGACACCTTCATGGCTTTCATTAATGTGGAGAGCCTAATCCAGACAGAAGGAAATTCAGTGATTCCCAATATGATTTAGTAACCTTTCTAAAAACAAGCCCTAGATAACAGTAGCGCCCATCCGCAAAGCAAGAAAAGTTTCAGTAAAACTACACAATATAGACAAATAAATTGGGATGCCTGACCATTACACTAACAAGGACATTAATCACATTGCACTTAAATACATAGACTTTCATGTGGAGTTGGTCCCAGTTTGCAGCTATAATACCTTCCACTCTTTTTGGAAGGCTTTCCACAACATTTTCAAGAGCTTCTGTGGGAATTTGTGCTCATTCATTCTCTAGAGCTTTATTGAGATCTGGCACTGATGTTGGACATGAAAGCCTATCTCGCAATCCCCGTTCCAGTTCATCCCAAAGGTGCTGTAGAGGTCAGGGCTCTGTGCATGCCAGTAAAGTTCTTCTACACTAAACTCAACCAACCACGTCTTTGTTGCCCTTGATTTAAGCACTGGGGCACAGTGATGCTGGAATAAATAAAAGCCTTGCCCAAAACTTGTTGGAAGCATGGCGTTGCCCAAAAGGGGTGTCCCAATACTTTAGTCCATATAGTTCAGCGCTGAATTCAAATTAAATAAGTGTCTGGATGCTGGGACTGGGTTAAAGTCCAGGGTTCAGAAGTCCGACATCAGCCAACAATCTGCTTCCCAGGTCTACAAAAGCCCTGTATTTCTGGTGTGAAAAACAGGACAGACTAGGTTTTGATGACTGAAGGCCGGCTAATGTCACTTCACACATCATTAAGACCTTTGAGAGGCTGGCCCTGAAACAGCTCCGATGCTTGGTCACAGACCATCTGGATACCTTGCACTTCACTAATAGGCACATATGTGAATGATCTACATGATCCACAATCCAACTGTTAACACCACGATCAGGATCACATTTTGTAAATTCTTCAAAGGCCATTAACAACATCTTGCTGTTCTGACAGAAAAACACTTGAAGCTATAGGTTTTTGCACCATGGTTTCTTAGATCACTTCCTATCTGTACCAACAGTTTCTGCTGCATTCATACCTCCCTTTGCAAGACACCTCCACTGTTAGAGGCATTGACAATGTAAATACAGTCCCTATAGTTACATGTGAACACACCACAGAACAGCACATAGTGTGAATAATGTGAAATTCTTTCTCTGCATTTTACCAATACACCAAGTGATGCAGGGGGCAGCCACCAACACAGCACCCAGTGTGTGGAGACTGTACCTTCCTCAAGGGTACCTCAGTGGTGCCACAGGCAGTAATGTGATACGAACTCATGATCACAGTTGGAACCCTTAAACCACTAGGCTACCAGCAGTCCATAAGAAAGAATGCATGGATCTGGCATCAGAATTTCTGAGGTACAGGTAACTCCACCTGCACCTAAATATTAAGTGTTGAGAGTTTGTGTGTCACTGGCATGCTAGGCAGCCCCTGATCCAGGGTAAGGATGGTGGTCCATGCAGGTGGTGCAGTCCTTCAGGTATCTGTGGTGAACCTCAACAGAAGATTTCAGGATTTTACATGAGAAGCAGTTCACTGGCATTATTTAACAGTTCATAGCTGATGGGCTTATAATGTGCATAGTGGAGTAACTACAGCAGATGTAGTCTGAGCAAGCTGATCAGAAAGTTCAACTCTGTTACAGGATTATTCTGTAACTCAATGGTGAAAATAGCTCCACTGTGGCGGTTTAAGAAAAATTATGTGGCGCCTTTTCTAGCAGTGGTCATTAGGCTTCCCATATTTTGACACTGGATATTAGTGGTGCAATGGATCAATGTTGATCCGTGATCCGAAACGATCCCTCTCCACGGTTTGGCACGCATGTGATCCGAAGATCCGAAAGAAAAATAAAAGCTCCGCTGAATGGTGCGTGTAGTCAGTCAGTCAAGCGATAGTCATGGCCAGCGGCAGTGGAGGTGGAAGAGTGGAGGAGCTCGAGAACCCTCCAGGATAATTTAAATCACGTGTGTGGGAGCATTTTGGCTTCTCCGTTAAATATATTGATGGGAAAAGGGTGGTGGAGAAGGGGCCGTTCACATATC
>JBBPDB010000028.1:9544805-9555950 GCA_037974465.1 Brachypetersius altus | reverse complement strand
CCTTGCTCAGGGTACCTCAGCTGCGCCTAGCGGTCTTGGGAATCGAACCTGGACTTTCCAATCACAGGGCGAACGCCCTGACCACTAGGCGACCATGTCTATCTCTGTACTATAAATGGAGTGTGTTTATTCTACGTCCATCCCTAATATCAAAAGTTCATTCATATTTTTAAAAAATGTTTTACAAGAAATTTGTAGATTTATTTAAGAGCTTTAATTTGATATGAATAACTCATATCTAATTTAATTTGATATGAAAATGGTTCTGACTCCAACTAATTTATAGGAACAAGTTGGAATATGGTCAAATACAAAAAAAATGTGCTATTTTGGTACAATAAAAACTAACTCCAGTTGTAAACTATGCACACAGAACAGGGTAGGATATGGGCCTTTAGTGGAGGATTTTTATTCCTATGTGGCTTGAGAAGCTGCAAGCTCATTACTAGTTTCAGAACAGCCTCCCAAATGAAGACGTTAGTGCTCACGTATTTTCATGCTCGGGAGATTAGTTCTGACACCTGTGTCATCCAAAGCCACCTTAAAGACATTAAAAGCCTTCTAGAAGTGTCAGTGGAGGCGCGGGGGATAGACAGCTGCTGTCCTGAGGCAAAAACCCGCCCACGCTGCTCTTTAAGAGCAGCTATACTACCATACACACCCAGGGAATAATGCCTTCACGGGTGTGGCTGCTGGTGCCTCACGCGTATTTGTTTGAGGCACATGTGCTTCAGAGTGAGAGGTTTGCGTGCAGATGTGTGAGTAAAACAGTGACATAAGGCAGCTGTTCAGAGGAAGGGAGCAATGGTAATGCGTGATAATGTAGTGCTGACATGCAGGAGGGCAGCCAAGGGCCTGAATAAGATGTTATTTGTTGGGTGTAGATGCATTTGACTGAAGCTATTCACTAAACCACAGGTGATATTATGGGATCAAGTGTATAGAAAGCCTGCTGAATTGAGACCAGGCATGTAGACATGACTCAGTATTGATGTTTTAACAACGTTAGGGCAAACAAGAGTGTTTTCACCTCAAAAGCCTGGTTTAAATGAACTGAATTTGGACCACCTAATGCTACACACATACTAAAATACATGACTTGATCTTCTTGACTGCTCTTGATTATTAGGAAGTGCCATCAATGAATGATCACTGCTGATGACCATATGGATATATTCTCTATTCTCTAGAATATCCTGTTTTCTGTTTGGGTCTCCAGGCATACTGATATCTCTGATTGCCTCCTTCCGTCCTTTTGATTCTCTTTTACCTTCAACTGCCCCAAGTATGATTCTCCTTGCCAATTATTTAGTTCAAGTAATCTCAATATCTCTGCCACAGACATCAGTACTTTTTTAGGATCCAGCTTTCATACCCTGAAGAATCACAGGAAAGAACATTGCCTTTTCTGATCTTTTTTGTAGAGACACATTCCATTTAAAGATCTTGTTCTTGTCCTGCTGAGCGCCTGCAGAGCTCTGTGACATATTTCTTGTCTGCTGGATGAATTTTTGCAAATAGTTTGTATTGGTCTCCACAAAAATAAGGGTCCTGAAATGGTTCATAACTGGGAAAAACTTTTAATTGATGTCATTTGAAGCACTCATGGCTTGGCACATCTCATGGCTTTAATATAGCCTGTTAACACACAGTTTCAAACATACATTCAATTCCCTCATCAATATCATTTATATAAAGAAATTAAAAGCAGAATGAACCAACACTTTTACCTGCCTATGTCAGCTTCTCAGTGTTTTCAGTCTGGACCACTTTTTGAATTAAATACAATTTAGAGCACCCAGTCTGAACAGACATAATTCACACCTGTCAGACTTAAAGTTAGGAGGATGGAAAATGATTGTATCAACATAAAATCATACAAATGTCAGGGTCTTTGTGAAGATATGGAAAAAATAATTTTGAAGAGAAAATAATCCCTAAATAGTTTTGGGTTTCTATAAGGTTTTGGAAAAAAAACCTTTTCAATCATGCAAAGACTGTTTAAACTTGAAGAAGGTTCTTCACACGCACATATCTCAATAACAGAAATGATTTGAACAACCCCTCCTTTCAGAGATCCTATGGCATCACTCCAAAGATGCCTTTATTTTTAGGGCTGAATGAAAACATACTAAAGGTCGGGATAAAGCAGTACATTACTCTTCCAGCTGGTTAATGTTCACTGTAATGATTGATAGAACGAATTGTATGTTTCTCTTATTAGGCTTCGACACGTTTTAACTATTGCTAGCATTTGGCATTGCTGTGTTTGTCAGTGTACAGTATATTCTTTTCTAAGGCTCCTGCTGAGTCTCTGTCGTGGACGAATTCTATGTGTGAGTGGGTGACTTTCTATGAAGTTGCACTAGGCCTTGAGGACAGCCTTCAGGAAGTCATGTTATTTCAAAGTCATGAAGAAAAACCCTGCGGACAATTCTGAATTAATCAGAAGGCTGAATGACTGTGCTGGCCCTCGTTTAGCCCAAGGGTGTTTCCATTGGTGTGTCATTCTGATCTCTCTTGCTGTAAGATAAATCAGTCGGATCATTTGAAATATTCTTCATGAATCAGGAAGAAATTACTTTCTATATCCTATAAATTAAGCATTCAAGCACAATCAAGTATTTGTGACAACTCTAGTTGGACTTGGCATCAAACTTTGCCAAAATAGTACGGCCACAACCTCTTTACCACATTATGAAGTCACTATTGGCTCTTGGAGATATTTGCAAGTCTTGAACTGCACAGTGTGCCAAATGTACCACAGAACTAAGCAAAAAAAGGTGAGTGGCTTTTTAACTCGGCAGATGAAAGCTGTGCTGCTCTCGAGTGCTGGATGCAAGCAATAATTAGCTCTTATTCCTGTTGACATTCGTTGTTAGGGATGCAGGTCGGCGTTTGGACTTGGTTGCTTTAATGGACAACCTTATTTCCCTTGGCCTCTGGTTGAACTCCATTTAGGCTAGACTGCGCTCTGTAATTTGAAGATGCCTCTTATCACGCTCTGCCGCTATCTGGCCTGAGGGGACCAACAGTTCACCCTGTGTTGAACGACGGTAAACTGAGAGTTTTTTTTGTACAGAGTTTACCCACACAATAAATACTATACATTTACTATAAAATATTTACTGCCGTCCAACTCTAAGTAATAATCAGTCAAGGGCTTAACAGGTCTTTGATTTCTCTTTGGTGCACTGATTTTCACGTCTGCTTTTGTTTATTATGTTTGGTCTGGAGAAGGCATGGATGGCTTGGAGGCACTGGTACAAAGGGGTCCTGTATCCAAGGCCACATCCACATGAAAGGCACAATAGTCTTGACCTTTAACTGAGGTCAAGGTGCTTCATGCTGGGAGTAAAATCCTCAAGCACTGAAGTAGAGAGAAGTCTCCTAAATGTGACTATGGCATGGCAACATGGGATAAGCATCAGAGATCATAGACTGAGAGGGAAAAATAGAAGTCTGCTCCTAAGGTGTCAAAATTGGATTCTTTGTTCTTTGGAGAAATCACTTTATGGTTCCAAAAAAGACCCTTTAAAAAATAGCTCAGATAGATTTTTATGAATGAAATATGAGTAAAACCTCTGCAACAATTAAACATTTTTCTAAAATGATGTGCCAAAGCATTTAGTAACCTTTGATTTAAAGGGCCCTTTTACATCTTTTACATCTTTTACATCTTTTACATTATGTTCTAACATCTTTGTTTGTACCAAAACCAGGTGTGGTTCATTTGTGCATGATCATTTTCCAACTTCACTTCAATCCCTTAGAACTGTGGGTGGGTGCAGGGGGTACGCTCAATTTTGTCTACTCTGAGGGTACCAAAATTATATTTTATACACATTAAATTGATAAAATCCCAATGTCTGAGAAATGTAAAAGTGTGTGTGTATAAGAGTATAAAAACAAAAACCTACAACCTTGTTTTTTGCACATAAAAGTTTGTAATTAATCACTTTATTTTTCTGTTTCTATGTGGGTAGGAGTTGGGGTTGGGGGGTCTGGCTTGTCTTGAACATGGGCAAGGGGGGCTTCGAGGAAAAAAGGTTGGGAACCACTGCCTTAGAATTAAACATATATGTTGGAACTGGCTGCTCTGCACTGAACCCCTTTCAAAAAGCAGTCAAGGTTGCAACACCCTTATAACTTCAGTGGGTATAAGTGGGCCTTAACTCCTGTGGGTTGAATATGAGGATATGTGCAAATGTCTTGGCTTTTGTGACATTACAAATCTGCAAAATGGCCAGTTTAATTTTCATGTATGGATATTTTAGACTGGGGAGTGACTGGATACATTTTAAAACTGTGACAGTGTTTACTACATGAAACAGTGAGGAAAAATTAGTTTTCCATGATCTGGACCCTGTGAAATAAAGTCTGTGTCCAAATAAAGTCTGTGTCCATGAGTGTGCAGTTACTGGGCAAAATGCACTAGACCCATTTATAAAATAACTTCGCGATTCCATGGCAATTCATCAAATGAGGCCAGCATAATTCCACCTGATTTCCACGGAGGAATTTGCAGGAATTTGGGTAATTAATGCAATCAAACATAATTGTCGATGTCAGAGTTTGCAGTGTGATTGCTAAGCGCTGGTTGTAATACTCGTTCGATGCCAGATTTTGATTATACTGAAAGGTTGATTATTTTGAAATAATATTATTGTACTGTAATGACAGTGGATAGTGAGTCATGGCCAAGGGCGAACTGAAAGCTCATTGTTCCCCCTGTGTTCCCCAGATTCTCTCTTTCTGACCGGGTTAACCAATCAACAAGTGTGTGCAGCAAGTGACATGCACGGAGCATTCCCAAGGAAAAGCAAAACTCAGCTGAATGACAAACACAAACTATTTCCCAGACATATCCAGCCTACCGGGATGTCTTGGCTTAAGTCTCAAGGTTTTCATTCTTTGTGGTCTTTGTGAATTCTTTGTCAGCCAGGTCCTAAGCAACAGTAAGAAACAGCCTGGAGTGATGGATAAGAACGTTTGAAAATACCAAGAGCAAAATGATACTTTCATGAATATGTTTTGCTATAAAACCTTTTCGCCTGCACCTTTTCGTGCTCCTTGCTCTTAAGTGCTTTTTTTCTAGACTCTCAATATGCTTTGAATCTGGGTTTTTCATAAAGCCGTTTATTACAGACGCTGATGGTTTTCAGACTTTTTCACAGTAAATTTGCAAGTAGATCATTGCAGAAAGCATATATTAGTGCCACAGAACAGATGGGCTGCTTAAAATGCCTGTTCTGCACTGTTACACAGATGGACAAAGTGTGCAATGTGTAATCACCTTTATATAAAGAACAGTGATATGGACTGAATATGTATGAATTATACATCATTAACTCACTTTTGAGAATGCTTTTCTTTTTTGACTCTTGTATAAATGAAGGGGATGAGAGCATTGTCAGATGCTGTTGCTGGCTTTTCCCTTATTGGGTAAAACAAGTTGTTAAACAAATAGAATCAAGCTGTCCAGACATGTGCGTTGTGTGTGCATGCCTGAATTAAATAATGTGTTTACATATACAACCCTGAAGGGTAAAAAAACACGGGCTTTGGAGGCGCTGCAGAGGTTTTTAGCTGCTCTTGCGAAATCAAAGCTGTCAGAGGCTGTAGATGGATCACATCTGGATTGTTTCACTGCAATTGTTGTGAGTGAAGAGGGGTTTTAGTAGACTCAGCATTGGCTGTTGAAAGCTTTCCCAAATAACATGGCTTTAGATGTCAGCAAGCTAAACATTGTTAGTTATCACTTATATAGATGAATAAATTAACAGTATCAACGTTTAATCCATGCTTTTCTATGGTTAGACCATTGCTCAGTATAGGGAAAAAGGGTTCTGTGTGGAGTTAAAAAGGTATATAACTTGTATTTTGTTTATTTTTGGGAACAGCAGAACCATATATGAAACAATTTAAAACGTCTTTAATGGAACTGAATACTGTACACACTGCAGTGTGCGGAAAATCATAAAAATGATGAGAGGAAGACAAGAAGAAGAAGAAAATACAAATAATGTTGATATTAAGAAGAAGAAAAAGAAGAAGAACAAGAACAAGAAGACAGAGAAGAAAAGAGAAGAACATTTGGAGAGGTTGACAACGAAGAGGGTGAAGATGGAGAGAAAGACGAAGAAAATGAGAAGAGGAGGAAAATGGAGATGTACAGAGAATATGAAGAGACAGAGAGGTGGAGAAGTCGAAGGAGAGGATCAGTAAAGATATAAGAGGAAACATGAAAGAGAAGGAGAAAGAAGAGCAACAATAACAAAAACGTCATTAAGAACAGTAATAACAGCAAAAAGAGGAGGTGAGGGAGAAGAAGAAGAAAACAGAAGTGAGGAGGAAAAGTTGTATTTATGCACTAGACTGTATAGTGACTGACTGTCATGGCCTTGTGGAAGTGACACAGGTTTCTGAAGTGCAAAGAGCTACTGAAACGTTCAAATGGTTCTTTCATTTATCACGGTGCCATATACAACCATTGCCTTTACTGAAGAATTCTTGAAGAGCTCCCTTTGTTGTGTAACTCAATGCTGCTTCTGTGAAGTGTGTATGTAGCAGGATGTGTCAAGTTGACACTGAACTACTAAAAATGTGATAAATGCTGATAAACTCAGGAGCTACAAACACAATGTTGGAATAAAATAGTCTGCTTGGTGGAACATCACTGTTCACATTATCTCTGCGTGTCTGTGTGACTGAGGCACATCCGCAAGGACAGAGAACCAGAGCGGAGGTCAGAGATGTTGTCCACAATCTTCTTCCTGCTTTGCTGATAAGCTCAACTCATTAAGTAGCTTTTGGCTTCAAAGCATGTGCCAGTGGCGACACAGCGGCAGAATGGAAGGCTAAAGCTCTCTCTAAAGGATAATGCCCCGAAATCCAGCTGGGCTTGGGCCGCACAGGGCGAGATAAAGAGGACTTGGGCAGGCCTGTGGGAATTTATAGACACTGAAAACATTCTTAGCCTGAGCAAAAGAGCTTGGAGGATGTCTTAAAGCACGGAGCAGCATGTTGATCTGCTTTTCTGCATAGCTAATGACCCTGTTGTCCGTGTCAGGGCTTTGCTGGAATCTGCTCTTCCTGTGGCTCCGGCTGTGCCACTGCTGTAGCGCCAGCTAATGAGGTCATCCCCTTCTTTCTTTTGTTCCATTTGTAATCTGCACTTGTCCTCTTTCGCGCTCTCAAAACAAAATCACTCGTAAACTTGATATTAGAAGTAACTACAAGAGACAACACTGAAAGTTTAATGATGCTACAGTTAACTCTTGAGAATATAAGGCAAAAACGTGTAACGTGGCTGTGCACAGAAACACTGTCATTGTAGATGTATAGTTAGAAACTACAGTTATACTTCCATTTTGTTTTAGTCATAGACCATCTTTGGTCAGTTTCTGATAACAGGAGCAATATTGGATAGATATTTTTGGTACTAGAGAAAAAAAGAACCATCAGAACAATATCTGACCACTTCTGGTCCAATAATGGCCCCTTTCTGTTGATGAATAGGGTAGAGGGTGACATATTGTACATAGCATCCTACCATTGGTCTGTAATTGTAAACCTACATCCGTATTTCTGTTAAAATGGTCAGTGTGGTGAAAAAAATATATCTGCAAATGTGTGGGTGTTGTGTACAGATGTTTGCATGGTGTCTGCCAACATATTTGAATGTGCTGTAGAGGATGAACAGAAAAGAAGAATAAATAATTCCTTCTCTGTGTTTTGCTTTGAAAATGGATCCCATAAATGTGCTACATGTACTTCACTTTGCACTAGAAGAACCATTTTGATTTCACAATAAACCTTTCTTGGAAAAAAGACACATTTGAATGTTTTAAAGAACGTTTCACTAAGGCTGAGGGAAGAACTTCTAAACTGGTTTAAAACACCTTTATGGTACCGTTGTGGTATTGTTCAAAGAAGCCTCTGTGGCACATTCTTCAAGTGCGTTCTCATTCAGGTTCAAGTGTTTTGGATCTCCTTCCTCCCTCAAAGACACTAGACTTTATTTGCAGATGTTGCTGCATGTGTGATATGCGTTGTTCTTTTTCACTGTCTTGGGACCAAACACTTTATTAACAAATTACACACACCACCATCTGATGTAAACTGCATGCTAAAATCCCCACATCCAGTAGTTCTGACTTTTCCCTTTTCTTGCTAAACGCTGTGACTGTACTAACATAATGGCAGTTCTAGATAAGGATGAATGAGGCAATGGTGTTAACAGGACACGGTGAATCTGATTCAGTTAGAGACAATTAACAGGGTGGTCAGTTTCCGTGAATCAAATACCAATTACCTGGTGGCAGTTATCGAAACGTACCCAGTCAGACTTAGGAGGCTGTTTTTCAGAGCTTGCTGTGTAATTGATTTTATCACTTGTAGTTTTCTACTTGATAAAGGACTCTGGGTCCCGTGTGTCAGGCAGAAACACTGTTTTCTGGAGCTAAAAGGTGTTTTTTCCTTGTCCCAGTCTCAGTCGATTGGTCTATGTTACCATACTGTTCCTTCTAAGAGCCTCTGTGAACTATGCTTACTCATAAACCCCCTTACTGCAGCCTGGCATAGTTACATTTACGTGCACTTGCACAAGAGTATAAATCAGGCTTTAGCAGTGTTTTATTTCTGTAGTAAAAGACAAAAAAAGACCCCATGTGTAAACTAGAGAGCATTGTAGAAAGAACTCTCTGATGAAGGATAAAAAGGGAAGAGAAGCAAACAGGATACAGTAACAGACATCCCATGAAGGAAGGTGTTCAGGACCATGGCTCTCTTTGATGTGTCAGCCGAACTGCTCTTAAATCCCCCTGAAAACACACAGACTGTTTCTTTTATAATTGTGTGTGTGTGTGTGTGTGTGTGTGTGTGTGTGTGTGTGTGTGTGTGTGTGTGGATGGGTGGGTGGGTGTCTCTATGCATCATGAAGCATAACAGACCTGATCTGCACATATGGTCTTCCGGCCGCTGAAGCACTCTATAGTCTGGGGGTCTGAACTCACTCCCCTCAGGTGGCTTTGAATCCTGCTCATCCCTGTCTTGGTGCTTCTTTGAAGCGTCAATCAAATCAAAAGGAGGTGGCTGTGAAGAACAAACCACTTGAGATTAGCCCTCAGAAGTAGCAGTTATCACCAGCAATAACCAGAACAACTGCGCAGTTCCAAACTGATCAGACACCAGAGGGCACTTCAGGGAGAGAATGCAAAATGATTGGAGGCTGTTGTAGCTTTTTCCCTTCACTTTACTTTCTAATTTAGTCCACTTCCAGTCTAAATTCCAATGCTAGAAGGGTGAAGGCTATGTCATATGAAGTGTCACGTAAACACTTTGTGTGAAGCATCACGGCATCTTTTCAACCTGCAGGCACTAAACAGCCCATCATGCTTAGAGGAGAACACTAACTGACAAAGTACCAATCCTTTTTTTTTTTAAAACATGAACACTTTCTCATTGAATGGTGTAAAATGCTGTCCTATGGTTTATACTTTTTTTTACACCAGCTATAGAACTTTCGTACACTTCTTAGTTACTATTTCCAGTTTGACTGTACAGTCAGTTTAAATATAGAGTAACTTAGTTTATCGTTTGTGTTTGTTTATTTACCTGTTAGGGCTAAAAACCTGAGCTGATAGAAACACCTGCTCTCAGCAGCAATAAGACTCGCATTCTACCACCAAAAATAAAATAAAAAACAAACAAAGACAGATAAACGAATGAAGGAATGAATTAATAAATAAATAAATAAATGAATAAATAGATAAATAGAAAGACACTAGTTACTGTAATCAAATGTTACTTATTGTTTGAGTTGTTTAATTATATTTGGAGAGTTTTTAAAAGACAACTGGATTAGGAGTCTAATAACAACATCATGACAATAAACACACTCCCTGAGTTTCACACGTTCTCTTACTCTGTGGGGTATTTTTTGCACGGTCACAGTTGGAAGTTGTTAATATGAGCAAGATAATTAGCACACAGGATGTGGGAATGAGCTCTGACAGTGTCCAGAGAGTTTATGCAAAGCTTGGACAGAACAGCCATGAGCTATCAGTGTTATGTGAGTATTTCATAAGGATATCCAGTACCCAGTGCCAGACTGACTTACAGAACAGAAGGAATTCGTGAGGACATTCTGGTACAGAGATAAAGTCGCTGCTGCCCAACTTGGAATGACCCAAGTAACAAACAGCTGATTTTTGTAAGTGTCTTCTCTGACAAGGAGTCGATGAAATCTTACAGATGAAACATTTTCTCCTTTTTTTCTGGAAAGCTAAAACAATGGGCTCTATTGAGTGTAATTCACTCTAATCACAAAGCCACGGTTTTTGTCTCAGTCTGACTGGAGTCCCCATCTCTGTTGCATAAGAACATCGTTAATTACGGATTCTGTCAGAACTCTTTGTGATGAACTACATTCACATCCTATGGAAATTTTATGGCAACAGGCTCAATCACACTTTTTCTTCATTTTTTCTTTGTTCCCTAATGTTTTGATGTAATAAAAATAACAACACAAACAATGGAGTCTGAGTAATATTTGACAGAGAAAATTTGGGTGTGACAGTAAGCTGCCAAGCTAAATATTTGTTTGAGGTTTCAGCACACTGAAAAGAAACTAATTTAGTGAAAACATTTCACACCATGCATTCAATTTACACCCTCTTAAAGTCCCTGTGGGTGTAATGGTCAGGTGTCCTAATACTTTTGTTCATATAGCTCTTCATGGGGTACGGATTTTAAAGTTCTTACTAACTTTTCTACTGCAACATTACTCTACAGAACCCTTTTAGTAGTCTCAGCCTCAGACGTCACGCCCACGGAATGTTGGCTAAACGCCTGATGCATATGGGACACTTAACTGAAAACACTTCAGGAATGTCGAAGTTGTCGTCTGAAAGGTTGAATTTTATCGGATTTCCGGGGGACGCGGGTGTCACGTTTATTTTCGGTCCGCCGGGAAACAAAGCGCAGATATGTGATCGCAGACGTGTGATACTACTGATCAGTGTTTTGATCAGATGTGGTAATGCAGACGCCATTGTTGTTATACGTGCATGAACAGATCAATGACTTACTGCTTGTTTTCTTCTCCTTCTTTGATTTTCTATGCTGACTGACTTGTTGCAC